>QGED01000107.1:322-53910 GCA_004367475.1 Fusarium camptoceras | reverse complement strand
ACTTCTTCCTCCTTCAACCTTCGAACAACCCGACACAACAAGAGTCAGTCAATCGACCCCAGTTCCTACTATTGAGATATGATAGCGGATCAGCAGGGACAGATTGAGCTTCTTCTTCTTGCACAATGCCATGGATATGACGTATTTGGGATATATCTACCTCGATACCTACCTTAGTGCCTAAAATGTGAATTCGGCTCTGCCCGTTCTTGCCTTCTTGCTTTGTTGCAACTCACATGTCACGTGCCAGAACAACAATATTCATTTGTCAACAATTCTTCAGCATGACAATTCTTCTGTTGTCTAAACTGGCGATTGCTGAATTTCCTTGATGCAAACCAACGCTTTGCCCAAACAAACATGCCCCTTGCTTCCGCCCCTCATGCTATCCGCTATTTCGAAGGCTCGAGCGTTACGGCAACATGCCGAGCCGGGTTGCTCGAGCTGATAATATCCACAAGTGGTGCAGTTTAAACAAAAGTCGAACAGGGGTGGCTTGATAAGCTTATGGTGCAGACAGGATGAACATGCAGAGTTGTCCGACCATCACCCAAGTCCCCGCAATGCTGGTGGTGATGGAGAAAAAAAAAAAAAAAAAAGAGCTTGCCCCCCTAAGTGTCGAAATGGAAGTCCCTTTGATATTGCTCGCGCGTTTCTTGACTGAACTTCTTATCACAGGATCCATCATGTGAAGAACAGACGAACATAGTAATGATTCAGCCTGATCTTGCAGCCATGGGATTTGTGATGATGCGGGGATAAGTGATCGGGATGGACATAGAGAGATACGAGCCGCTGTCGAATTCGTATGGCTAGCAACCTCGTTAATTCCCTCAGTAGGTATCGCGCCTTATCCCTTGTCCAAACTCCCAAGCCAAGTCTGGCTGTACCCGCAGAATGTTCAACTGGCCGATGTCACCTGGACGAGGGCTAGACGAACGACTCACGTTGTGTGGCGCTGACAGGTCAAAACTGGTATTGAAGTCATGATTTTACCACGGATATCTCCATGGCGCGATTGTGACAAGATGATCGAAAGCATGGGTTGCGAGTCCGAACGGAGAGGCTTGATGATATATTTATGAACGCTGCCAACACGAATCCTTGTAAGCTTACTCGCTAATCATACCCAACGCTAACATCTAAGGCTGTGTCTGATGAGGCTGTGGCTCTAACTAACGAACGCCACAAAGGCCCTACTACGTAATTAGACCCGACGGGTGGCAGCTGGTAAAGTTTGTGCAACCTAGCAACGTTACCACAGAAGTTTGCCATCCTGCCATCTGGATATTCCCGAGCAAGTGACAGCTGTTTGACACTTTAGAAGATACCACGAGCCAAATCGAAAGAAGAGGGTGTGGTCAATACGAAGAGCAAACAGATATCAGATCGATGTGCGAATGGGAGTGGTCCATATGGCCTCACTTCGTCAAGGAAGGGCACAGCAAGAACAAAGAAGGATGTTAGTCAGTGTCATTTGCCAGTTGACTCATCCAGCGGGTCAACAGGTTGCGGTGCATGATACTATTTCGCGGTAGCAGAGTCCGAGGTCTCCAGACTTTCCGTCTCCAGTCCTCAGCTACGATCACTCTATTCTGAGATACAATCTATTTGGAGAAACCGATATCCCAAATTTGGAGTCAAAAGCACGAGGTCTCGGTTGCTGACTCAAAATGAAGTCATCGGGGCAAGCTGGAGGCCGTTGAAACGAAACATTCCAGTTATTTCGATCGTTGTTTTCACCAGCTTCGGGGATTTACCCTTCTGAGGCTCAGGCTCTATCTCGGTGGCCGGTGGATGTGGCTTGCCCGGCTTGCCCGGCGTTAAGCACAGGGCACACGGCAGGTTTCCATAGGCGAAGAACGCCATTTTTCCAAGAATAGCCCCTGTCAACTCTTGGTAGCCTTACGATGCACCACTCAGTCATAGCAACCCGACGTTGCGTCCACCATTTGCCAACAGGTGGTTTAAGCTTTTCTATGAGATCGAATCGTTGTATGCTGACATAGCCACCATGCGTGTAGGGTTCTGATCTAGGTTGGCATCCAGCCCCGGACCCTTCCGTCGCAGTCAATACCTACGAAATCCTGTGCAGAGAACCACATGTGCCTGCCAAGTTTCGGGCCATGATTGCTGGGGCGATGGAGAGAAAATTTGAAATTGCAAAGCTCGGTGAGTGAGAGCTATCACCGTGGGGCTCAACTGCAAAGCTTTGCTCTAGACTTCGCTAGGTGCAGTCGAGGGACATGGCTACGGCCCGCTGCAGGTTGATGATAACAGGGCCAAGACAAAGATCACGGCTCTTTTGGGTAGGGTCTTCCTATTTAGGAGATTGGGGGAATGCCGTGAGTGGTCACTAGCATTTGACAGGCGATACGGAAGACCCAGGGTATTGGCACCGGACAACCCACCCATGCCCACACCTCGTATCCATCGTTGCAATTCTCAACAGCCACTTCGGCATGGCTTATCATCAGCCCTGCTAACACTAGTCGGCCGCCATTGGCTTGGAATAGAATCGAATTAACCATGAGTTAGTCGGGTCCGCTCTACCTCGCTTACCTTACCATACCCAACAATTAGGCCACCAGGTCGATGAGATATAAGAAATGCTCTGCCTCGCCTGTCTTCAGCCCCTTCCTTCGTACTATCTATCTAATACACCATCGTCTTTCGTTCAAGGATTAGCTCTGTCAACTTACATACACTGACAAAGTACACTCGTTAACAAATACACACAACCAAACACCAACCACTACAATGAAGACCTCAGGTATCATTCTCGCTGCTGCGGCCGCTGTTGCCAACGCTCACTACGACGACGTGAGTATTCATTCATCAGTATCATCAAACTTACATATATTGACTTGAAACCTAGACTGTTGTTTACGGAACTCCTTCCGCCCAGACAACTCACGCTGGCTTCACCACTATTTACACTCAGCCCGGCAACGTGACTGTGCCTACTCACTCTACTACTGAGTACACCACCAGCACTGTCTACACCACCAAGACATACACCGTTACCCAGTGCCCTCCTACCGTTGTCAACTGCCCTGTTGGCCATGTCACCACCGAGACCATCGCTGTTTCCACAACTGTCTGCCCTGTCACTGAGGTTACCGAGCCTGCTCACCACGAGCCCAGCAAGCCTCACGAGCCTGTCCACCCTAACCCCACTGAGCCCAGCAAGCCCCATGAGCCCGTGCCTACTCACCCCGGCCAGGATGTTATCACCAAGACTCAGACCTACGCCTACCCTCACCCTACCAACCACGGTCAGAGTGTGACCAAGACCATCACTTACACCGTCCCTGTTGACCACGCTCACAACGGTACCGCTGTCTACCCTCCTCACACCTACCACCCCGTTCCTTCTGGTGGTGCTCACCCCACTGGTGTTGCTCCTCCTCCTCACCACGGATCCGAGGGTGGAAAGACTCCTCAGGGCGAGCACACTGGTAACGACGACGGCACCGACAACGGCAGCCACGACGATAACGGCAACGGTGGCAGCAAGGGCAGCGACAGTGGAAGCAAGGGCGGCAACGGTGGCAACACTGGTTCTGACTCTAGCGAGGACCACGAGCCTTCCAGCTCTGATGTTCCCGAGCCTGTCACTGCCGGCGCTGCCATGAACACCGTCACCGGTCTCCTGGCCATCGTCGGTTTCGCTGCTGCCTACCTCATCTAAACTGGACCTCTTCTGATCGATTGATTACTTCTCCATCTTCTTCTTACGATCCTTACACGATGCATGAAAAGCATAAGACTTGGGTATGATTTGATTTAGTTTGCGAAAGCGAACGGCGTTCTATAAACAGGGGTTACTTATACCGCGACGGTGATTGGGCCGAGCGATGATGGGATTGGAGGGAATGGATTATATGAGATCTAAACGCGATATGCAAACGACTTATATACTAATTTCAGGTACATTTAATACTTCATACTAGCGACCATCCACTTAGACTAGATTTTGTTTCACCTTTTACCTGTAAAAAGGTACACTTAAAATATAGACGGTCGCAAAATTCAATGGTTCCATTTTCATCTTGATTGATATGTTGGTCCATTCTTCAACTCAAGTAAGCCATTCATATCGAGAGAGTTTATCAAGTATCATTGATGTTATGTAAATCGCTCCAAACAATTGCCATGTTCCATCCCAAAAGATATGCAGTATGAATCTTCACATTGAGAATCTCAACGCCCCGTGCTTCCACACATCAAATTGAGTACCCAAGCCTGCGGTATGTCCTGCTCCTTTTCGCACTCACTCATGTAGCTTAGGTAAAGGGCATATCGAAATAACACCCCTCTCAACTCGTCTTCAGTCATGTCTTTCCCCACTCCTTTCTGCCACTCATCAACACTCAACTTATGTCCCTTCCCGCCTGTCTCTACAACCCAAGAATCCCCGCGTAAACCAGCCCACATCGCCATGAGGAGTGAGTCGTCAACAGGTAAATTCCGGGGTACGCTGCATCTTGGCGACCAAATTGAAGGTCTTCGTCGCCGCCGCATAGGGTCTCGTGCGACATCCACGATGGTATTTTGTGCCACCTCTGGGTCTAGAAAAGAGACAAGAACTTCAAATGTACGTTTTGCTAGGACGGCGTTGAAGGTTCGGGATGTGAGACGTGCTTGCTTGACAGCTGAGGGTGGGAGGTTGTCAAGGATCTGGATAACGATTTCAGTGGGGAGGGTATCCATTGTGGGCTGATTTGATTTGAGGACGTGTAAGTCGAGCTGAGGCCGTATATCGACTGATATGCAGATTAGAGATGATAGATTGATGAGAGAAGAGAACGGGAAAAGTAAGCGGCGATTGTGATGACGGACTTATATTCCCCTTTCTCGGAGCAGTATCGCGAATAACGTTTCGAGCTGATGTCTTGTTCCCTTCCTTCTTGTGAAAGCCCCCCCTAGTCTAACCCATACAGGTTCTCATGTAAGACAAGAAGCCAGTGTAGATCAACCGAGTCAGGTGAATAAAGGGAGGCCATTGGCTAAGAGTTCCGTTGGCTCTAGCCTTGAATCTTCTCTTTTCGTAAGGTCCTCGTAAGGGCTCGCAAGGCTTGCGAGAGGGAGACTGACTGTGCTTTTAGCCTTATGGAGAATCGCCCGCTGAGTGAGATTCTATTGGTGGCGGCTGCGAACCTCGATTGTGTTGTGTACTACGGTCTGGATAGCCGAGATGAAATAGCAAGAGATGTGTAAGAAAATGATAGCAAATTGCTTTTTTTTTTTGGCATTGATTAGAATGACTGCTCAGTTTACTCGGCTGTCTCCTCTTGCCACCACTCCTTCATCAGCCGTAACCTCTCTGTCCTTTCCTTAGCCATCCTTCTCCCCTCATCAGTCTTCATCATGCCCTCGAGCAATAGCAATTTGTCATCAAAATGCTCCATAGTGTTCTCCAAAGTACGGCTCTTGGCTCCTCCAAACGCAAACGTTCTTGCAATTCCCACCGCTCCAATGGCATCCAACCGATCGGCATCTTGAACAACTGCCAGCTCTGGATATTTCTCGATCAAAGATCGAGTGTTGGCCGAATTCTTGACCTCAGATGAGTAACTGACGCCGAGGCAAATGGCCTGGACAGTGTCGGCGAGATCCTGCGGCGCGCCGAAAGAGACGAGCACCGTAGCCACCATGCGTGAGGGATCTTCACCAGGGAGGAGGTACTTCTTGTCACCGACATCATGGAGCAGGGCGGCCAGAGTGACAAGAGACCGACTTGTTGAAGGTGTGAGAGATTGAATATGGTGCGAGAGGCGAAGAACACGCTTAATGTGGTTGAAGTCGTGAGATGCGTCGTAGTTGGACATGTACTGCTCGACATATGCTGTCACCTTTCCGATGAGGGCATCGTCAACTGAAAAGTTGTCGGCGGTCATTTTGTGATGTGATCTTTGGCCGAGAATGAAGGGTTTTGTAAGAGGACGGTAGGTCTGACGATATGATGACGCAAATGTCCTTGTCAGGATATGTCTCATGACAGAATGGAAGTTGTCAGAGGAAGATGTTTTGAGAGTAAGTGACGGTCAAGACAGAGATGAAGACACTAAAATCTCAAACTTGAAAATTAGCCCCGTTCGATAATGGTTTGTAATCAGAGTCTACAACGTTTCATAAGAATATCGGAATTATTGCTATGGACATACGGGTAGGCAGCAATGGACTGAAATAGGAAGGCCAAGTCTAATTGATGTTGATCCAGTGGATATGAGACGTGACGAGTAACGCGTTGAGATGAGAAGGAAGGTTGTGAAATCACGACGGGTGACCACGTGATCATCACCGGCCGTCTAAGTATAAGTCAACTACACATAATTCGAAAGACATAAGGTCTCTGTAAACTAATACAGTTCAAAGAGGACATTCCTTGATTCGGAATTCCTTCAGAGAAACGGGTCTGCTAATCGTATTAGTCGCCCTGCTCCGACTGTTCTAGCACCTTGGCCATAGTTTATGGCTAGAGTAGACCATTGATTCATTCAGATGCGTACTTTCAATTGAAACCATGCTTAACTAATCGACTTAGCCATTGGAAGACCTTGAGCTATGCTCCACGCCGTTATTAAAATGTACAAATAGTATCTGTTTGGCGTAAGATGGGGGATTGCTGATAGATCAAAAACAGATCAACAGAGACTGGGCGTATTGACCTCCGAGACATAGTTCAGCTCTCCAATACCATGAATAGTCGGACTCCATCTTAATTCGCCGAATAGTATCACATCTAGATCATCAAAGTTGCACTTGGGATCATCATTACGCGGAGATAGATTGCCAGCGGCAACTATTCATGCATCTCAACACAAAAGCGTCGTCTTACAGCATGAAAAAGGTCATCTGAGTTCTTTAGAACGGAAGTTTGTAGTATACGGAGCCATTTCTAGTGCGACATTTGTCAAGTGATTAGGATCCTCTATGGAAACATTGTTTACTGTTGCATTTGTAGTAGAAGTCCCGGCGATAAGATCCCCAACCTCACTCGTCAATAGTCATGTCCTCCACTTATGCAGACATGCAGCATACAAGACAGTCACGCTTTGAGCCAAAGTCCCTCGTTGAAGATCCTTGCCTTTGGGTCTCTGCAAAGTGGAAGAAGTCCTCTCCTCTACTATCACAGGCATATGCCTTGTACATAGAGAGGGCGGTGGGTGCAAATCACTCGTGTGAGTGAGTGTGACGGACCTCACATACCCGCCGGAGCTAAAATGTCATAGCATGCATGTAGTCGGATGACGGAGGGCTGATGCTACCAATGCTAGGCCTGGATAGTAAAGGTAGAATCTTGGAAAGAGGTGTGTTCTCTCGGGCACTCGCGGACGGGCCGTGGAGGGGAAGATGGGGATAGTATGCCTAGACCCATTATGCTTATCGAATGGAGTCTCGAAGATATGAAGTGTACTCACCGGTATCCATAATGACTGCGGTACAATCTATAGCAGAGATTTCTGTGTGCATATGATTGAGGAGCCTGTCAGGGATGGTGAACGGAGGTGGCTGGACATGGGAATACAAACGAGGCCTCGATATGTAGACTATGTATCAAGGTACCTTGTATACTGGTCTGTAAATGGGCCACCGCCAATGCGCATGTCTCTGTTCTAGTTCAATAGTGCAGGTATGGATACGGATACTTTTCGCAATAGTATCTAGCGCAAAAACATAGTCGAAATACCACCACCAATACGATGATAACGGAGCACATCCTTCCGCATTGAAGCTGATAGAGGTTCAATGTACTACAACTCTTGACCTATCGAATTGTAGACACATAGTCAGTCAGTCAGTTAGTCATATGTACATACATACTTGAGCCGGCCGCATGAACTCGAGGGTTGCACCACGTCTCGCCCGACTGGAGAAAGGCCCAATGGCGGACAGAGATGTCAAGGCAGAACATTGTTACGGCAGATGCCATGCCATGCCATGCCATGCCATGTTATGCGATGCGATGTGCGATGAAGAGAAGAAGTAAGGGCTAAGTAGACCTTGCATGATCCATAGATTGCTATTAGTGAATGCTGAGGCCTCTGCATGGGCTGAAGTGGTTGACGACGTTGGATGTAGAGAATGTCATTGGCTGGTCTGCAGCGTGACGAGAGATGGCATCTAGCGGTGTCACGGACCAATGGCGGGGAAGAAATAGACGCTCGACGGGGGTCACCCTTTGGGCCTGTTTGGCGGTAGCGACGATCTAATTGGCGCAGTGTTTCTCCCCCGCTCCCTGGACTCAGTGGGTTGCTTCTAAATATCGCATCCTGGCCCCGCTATTCCATGCACGCACTTTCTTGATCCACACTGACCTTCTCTATGCTTAACCGCCCACGCTAGAATGGGAACCCTTCTTTACAAAGTGTGATGAGATGGGATGGTCGTCGACATGAACGAGCCATCTCCTTGTCTGCAACCTCTAATTGGCTGTATCTCCTAATTATCACTCCGATCTTCCTTGCTTTGTTTATTGTATTGCGTATTGTACAGTAATGAATTCGCAAGGCAACATCCACATCCACACGGCAGCCGAGTCTTGTACTATGGCCGCCATACATGGCCGCTTCTTATAAACAGGACCAACACCCGTCCCCAATGGTTCTTTTCTTTCTCTTTCTTCTTCAGCAAGTCCTTTTCAATCGCAAGTCCGGTTTCTGTTCTTGGGTCTCTTTACCCTTTCCCCTCGTGTTTTCGTTGTTCCCCCTCCATAGAGCAGGTCTCTATTATACTTCTAATTTTTGTTGTCTCTAATCCAAATCAAATCAAATCACCCGCATCAAAATCTCGAAACTATTCAAGTTGCTGGTCAGCTTAGAGACAATACCTTTTTACGACTATTTTTGCTTTCACGCCCGTTATAATCGTCTAATTACAGAAATTCACGGATTTCACTTGCTCGCGCCAATTATCAAGTCAAAAAATCAATACTGCATTCTTTCAGCATCTTGCTCCCCAAACAACATAGCATACTAAGCGCATAATACAAATCAAAAAGTCAACATGTCGGCTGTTCAACTTTCTTTCTCTCTTCGCGTCTCTTCTGGCGTCAAGACTGTCCACCTTCTCGGCTCCTGGGACGGTTACGTCGGTCAGCTCCCTCTCTCCAAGGACAAGTCCTCTTCAAAGTCCGGCTCCTGGAAGGGCACCTTTCGATTCCAGAACTCAACTCTTGAGGCTGGCCAACGATACTGGTACTACTACATCATCGACGGTTACCACGTTGCCCACAACCCCAGCGTCACCTCAACCGTTGAGCCCACCACTGGCCGTGAGCTGAACGTTCTCGACGTTCCCACCGACTCTCACAAGTCTTCATCTCGCTCCTCCTCTTCCAAGTCTTCCTCCAAGTCGTCGTCTTCCTCCAAGTCCTCATCCAAGTCTTCCTCTTCTTCCAAGTCTTCGTCGCACAAGTCTTCCTCCAGCAGCAAGAGCTCTTCTCACTCATCCAAGGACAAGGAGTCTCGATCTTCACGATCCTCCCGCCACAGCTCTAAGCTCTCCGTAGACATCCCCAAGGGCCGCCCCCTGTCAATTTCCCAGATCCAGGCCCCCAAGCCCATGTCTCCCCACGCGACCAAGCACATCTTGGATGCTTCCTACTACGACAACGAGGAACTCGAGGAGCTCGCCGACCGTCTCGGCAGCGCCAACATCGAGGATGAGTTCATCACCGACTTCAGCACCTCGCCAGTCTCCTCCAGCGGTTCTTCCCTGTCCTACCGCTCCGACAGCTCTTCTCCCAACTCGTCCCTCTCTGGCTACAGCACCCCCGGATCCGACGTCAGCTCTTGCACCTGCGAGCGCTACGGTATCACTCGCAAGGGCGAGCGTGTCAAGCTCGACTGCGGCGGATCCCGATGTGGCTACGATGATGACAGCGACTCCTGCTCCAGCGGTAGTGAGGATGAGTATGAGTACGAAGCCTCCGTCTCCCGCACCAGCTCCCGCCGCCACGGTGTCGTTGCATAAGTGCGTCAATGTAGGGCGAAGACTTTGGCAAGAGGTTGAGAGAACCCTTAGCCGTTCACTCCTTGTATCGTGCATCCCCTGGCAGCACACCCGCGCCGGGATGACTCGACTTATGTTGTTGTGGTAATATCAGCAATCATTTTCCTGTTCCGACCTGCGTCAACGTTTTCCCACGACGCGGATGGCACGCCGAGCTGGTCTCGGACGTCTCGGCCGCGCCGGTACGTTGATCGTCAGTTAGGTCGATGCTGCGGTCGTTTGGCGCAGTCCACAATGGACACATCTCGTGGCTGCGCAGGCGTAATTCTTCTTCCTCACTCTGTTCTGTTCTGTTCTTGAGTGAGCTGGGAGACCTCGAAAGGGGCCGTCTCAGAAACAATGTCAAACTGCATGAGAATCTCATCTGATCTGATGATGAGAAACCCTCTCTTGCAATTAATCAATATCTGGATGTGGTTCAAGGCCTGGCGATGGATGAAGGTCTAAACTAGCCATTACGAAGTATGAGGTGGATGATCAAGGGACAGTCATGAGCAACGAATGAATGTGAATGAAATAGCTTAGCTGTCTAGGATAGATGACGATTGAATCTATTCATGGAATGAAACAAACAAACTCTTATCCCAGGAAATTAAGTGATACAATGTCAGTCAGTGTCTAGGCCAACTTCGTAGTCTAGTTGTCTCGGTCTTTCGCTCCAAAGAGATCCATTGTTTAGGCTCCCCACTGTTCCTTTCTACGGGCATTTAATGGGACCTCAACAGGACCCTTCAGGGGCATCCTATCTATGGCGGGGTAACTCCCTATTATCGATTGGATATAACTGTAGCATCCATATCAACTCTTGTCTCACCGTACTTGGAACGTCGTTTCTACATATCACAACACATCCGATTTTCTGGTTTCTTAATTCTCTTGCCAGATAACATCAGTGATCAATTTCACGTTGAATTGATCACCTACCAAAAGGAACACAAGCCCTTTTCCCTTTCCAGAGCTCAGCTCCTGCAGCTTCAACCTCCACCCAACTACAACTCATCAACCGCAAACATGTCCGACGAACAGATCATCCTCCCCATCATCGACTCTCATATCCACCTCTACCCTGCCTCCGAAGTCGATTCCCTCTCCTGGTACACTCCCGAGAACCCTCTCGCCGGCCAGCACTCCCTCGAAGAATACCGCGAGGCTTCCTCTTCAGCTCCTTCCCTCCTCGGCTTCGTCTTTGTCGAGACAGACCGCAAGAATGATGTCGAAGCTGGCGCTGCAGATGGATCTGGCTGGGAGGGTCCTCTAGCTGAGGTCTCGTGGCTCAAGCGTATTGCGCTTGGCCAACCGCGCGAGGGCGAGGGACACACAGCCGACGACGCAAAGCTTTGTCTGGGCATCGTACCTTGGGCGCCTGTAGTCAGTGGCCCTGAAGTGTTAGAGCGCTATCTTGATCGCGTTAAGGAGGAAGCTGGCGATGCTTGGCCAAAGATCAAAGGTTTCCGCTATCTGCTTCAGGACAAGCCTCACGGTACTATGTTAGACGAGAAGTTCATTGAGGGTGTGAAGTTGCTGGGCCGTCGTGGCTTTACCTTTGACGTTGGTGTTGATCAGCACCGTCGAGGAAAGAAGCAGCTTGAGGAGGTTGTCGAGTTTGTCGATCGTGTGCATGATGGCGTTCCTGATGAGGAGAAGGTCACATTGATTCTAAGTTCGTCGACACTACTATTCCCTTTATCTTGACCGTGAGCTAACAGAGTGTTTTACTAGACCATCTTTGCAAGCCAGACTTTAGCGTCATCAATGTCACTTCTGACCCAGGATTCCACGCCTGGCGCACCGCCGTCTACACCCTCAGCAAGGATCCCAATGTCTATATGAAGCTCTCCGGCGGATTCTCTGAGATGCCCGACTCTCTGCGAAAACAGGATCCCAACCATATCTTCGAGGCCACTCTTGGCTGGCTCGGTATCGTTCTTGCTACCTTTACCCCCAGCCGTATCATGTTTGGTAGCGACTGGCCCGTCTGCACTGTCAACACCGACAATGCCTGGCCTAGATGGCGCAGTGTTGTTGAGCGTATGTGCTGGATGGCAACGCTTGGTGATGAAGAGCGCGCTATGATCTTTGGCGGTACCGCAAAGAAGGCTTACAAGCTCTAAAAGAATAAGTCATCATAAAAACGAACAATGTACATTACGACTGTCGGGGAAACAGTATATAGGGAGATGGATGAGTGTCAGATTGGAATGATATTTGGTACCACAAATTTGAAGGATAAGCATAGTCCTTTAATGAGATCATGAAATAGAGAGTTGAGAAATTTAGTAGCTGATAATGAAAAATACCCTTGAAATCATACCCGGCCCTTTATCAGTCTATGGTTCAGGGATTGTCGCTTTCAAACAGAGGATTTATGTCATTATACTGAAGTATCAATTCAATTCAATTATCATCCATATGTAAAAGAGTCCCGACGCCAGTGATATCTAACATCACAAACAACAAACGCAAGAAGTACCACGCCAAGCTATGAAGGGAGCTCCCAGCATCCCTCGCGCAATAAATGCCTCGCATAAAAAGCAGAAAAACAAGTTTGTCGTCATACAGTTTTGCGTGTCATGAGTTGTATCGTTCATCTGCCCTTTTGGGGCTCGTCATATCTCTTCCGTCATGTCTACTCGCCTCCACGTCCCCGGTAGTTGCCCATCTTCTCGATGGAGCTCATAATACCGCTGCGAGCACCGCCAGGTCGAGGTAATCCACCAGCGCTCTTTGTTCGCTCATGGGGTGCTCGAAGACCAGAGCCTGGTGCACGCAGTCCAGAAGCGCGACTGACGCTGCTTCTAAAGTGGTCCGCACTTCGCTTAGGAGTCTTGGCCTCTGGCTCCCTCTCATGTTGCCTCTCATGAGGGTTACGGGATACAGACTGAGGTCGTTGAATTTGTTGTTGGGGCTCAGGCTTAGGTGTCTGGGCGACAAAGCTCTGCATGCTCATCATCTCCTCAGCGAGTTGTACAAGCTCACCCTTCTCAACGCGTTCCCGCTCAAGCATGCTGCGAAGTGACTCGTTATCAAGCTGCACCGTTTGTACAACAGCTTCGAGCCGTTGAATGTCTGCATTGAGCTCCTTGATTGTTGCACTGTCTCGGACTGCTTGGGCCTTGCGTTCTTCGACCTCGGCACTGTCAACTCTGAACATGGTTGCATCCTGGCTAGCCCTTAGGCGCTCGTTCTCCTCGATAAGTTCCGAGATTTTGCTTTCGAGCTCATGCACACGCTTCTCCCATCGGGTTTCGTACGACTTCTTCAGGGCAGTGACCTTGGACTCGTGCTTGCTCTTGTACAGCGCATGGAGCTCACGGGCTACACGCTCAACGGCGATTTCAACTTCCTGGTTGGTATCGCTTGCGCTCTTAGGCTTTTCGGGTGAGGACTTCTCAGTATCTTTTCCAGCGCGCATTCCAGCGATCTTGCTCTCCGCCTCTTGATGCAACATCTCGGCTGCTTCACGTCTCTTCTCACTCTCCTCCAGCTTCTGCTCTAGCTCTTCTTGTTCCCTCTGGCTTTCCACAATCTCTTCCTTGACCTTTCGCAAAACGCTCTCCATTTCGCGTCCGCGGTTCTCCCATCCTTCCTTTTCAGCGGTAAGATGCTCTTTAATAGTCTGTTCTTCGCGAAGCTGCTCTTGAGATTCGCCCACACGCTTCTCCGCATCACCAACTGCAGCCTTTAGTGATTGTACTTCAGCTTCCTTACCGCTCAGCGAAGCCTTGAGTGAACTGATCTCAGACAGGAAGTTTGACTTAAGGGACTCGAGTTCTCGAGCAGTGATGCTGGGGATACTGCGCGGTGTGGGCATAGGAGGAATATCAAAGTCGATGAGATTGGCAAAGCCACGAGAAGGAGTTGCAGCCACATTAGGAGCTGTTCGGGATGGAGACAGTCCGCCTCTAGAAGGTGTCTTTTGAGGAAAGCGGAGGCTGTCGGTAAAATCCAACAGGCTTGTTGTGTTTCCCGAATCATTTTTTGTTCTAGCTTGCGGTGTTCGTGATGGCGAAGGATCGGCTTTTATTTTGGCGCGAGGGGTGAGGCTACCCATATCAGACAATTTGGCAGGGCTTTGGCCAAGCTTGGCGAACATGGTGAGGTTTGGCACAGCTGAGAATGTGCTGAATGTACTGACCATTGAATCGTCAGGATACACAGACTCATCGACCTCCATTTCGCCTTCAGGGTTCATGTTGGCAGTCCCAGTAGAGATATCCATTTTGTCTTGGCCGTCTTCCAGCACGCTTTGCTCGTCTTCAAAGATCTCAATTGCGCGCTTGAGACCTTCGTTTTGTCGCACAGCGTCCTCCAAGCTCATTGTGCTCTCGCGAGACGTGCGTGATGTGTCGAGAGAGTTGCTGATCTTAACAGGGAAACGTTTCTCAGGCGACAATTTGCGAGGGCTACGGGAACCGGTAGCAACTCTATCAGTTGGTCTTCCGTCCCTTGCCTCTTGCTGGTCAGCAAGGATTTTGAGCGGTGAAAGGGTCGCCCCTGAAAGGATTCTAGAATGCCGTGACTTTGAAGGAGAGCGATTCTCCTGATCGGAAAGGGCAGAGTCGGTTATGCCTGACACAAAGGGAGAGGACCCTTGGAAAGGTTCGATATGTGTTTCAGCAGGTGCGGAGGCTTCGAAGTTGTCGTACCGTTTGGCGGTAGCTGGTGTTTGGATGTTAAGATTGGAATCTTGAACTGGTGATAATGGTGTTTCCATTATGTTGCGCGCTGAAAGCAAAGACAAAAAATGCAATCGAAGAAACCAATTACAGGTGAGAGAGTATTTTACTGACTTGATTGTCTGGCTGAACCAAAGAACTTTTAAGTGTTGTAGTTGTTTAGGGGATAGAGCTCAAGGGTCAAGAACTAACACCAAGTTCTATTGATAACAGTCGACCCGGCAACGGTATGGGTCTGTTCACGTGATCTATGGGTGACCATAATCCAACGACCACTGCAGCCTTGCACGTGGTATGATCTGCAATATTGCAAGCATAGCCTGGTTGATTGATGGATGCAGAGTATACCCAGGTGGATTTAAGTCAGTCTTGCATGAAAACTCATTCCTGGTTTACAACGATGATAATGCGGTTTCCATAGCATCTTCACTCTTGTCTTGGTAGAAATCGCAAATGCACTTGTACATCGGTTCATCTGATCAAACGCTCTAAATTGTATTTAATCTCGAAAAAAGAAGCTTTTATTGTTCCCTCATAATTCGTTACCTAGTAAAGCAACATTCCCAAAAACACACACCTCGCTTGAGCACTTGCCACTATCGCAGACAGCCGCACAAGAAGGAAGAAGTGAAGAAGAGAAAAATTTAAGTCGTAAATCGTCATCAAGAACCAGACACTGGGTCGACTCCATACCTTGGCATCTCAGCCCACTGACGGTTTGTCAAGGTTGGAGGTCGCACCTGTGTCTGTTCCGAAGTCATCATTCCCGCCTGGGCTCATTACAGGCAGTGCTGTCCCATATCGTGCGATCATATCGCATTCCGGAGTAATCAATCAGAAAGAAAAAGGTTGCTGCAGTGATTCTTCCTGGAAATTAAGCCTCCATGCAAAACGTGACTCATTAGTCATGTATATCCGTGACAGAGCATGCTGGTCAACATAGAATCGGAAGTCGTTCGTGAACTCGTCAGCATCGTCTTTAGATCCAAAGGGTTTCGATAGGATTTCTTCTGCGAGTACCCGACGTAAAACATGCAATAGTCTTAAAAAGGAAAAACAAAAAGAGAAGAAAAAGGAAAAAAGACATAAATGGAAAGAATGTTTTGTCACGCCCTCAAGCCAAGCAGACATGGGTACCCCCTTTCCACTTGCCATTTACCAAATGGGTACTTGGATTGGTGTTGGCACAATGGCTTTGGCGGAGGTAGGAAACCAGGTCAGCCCAAGGTTTAATGAGATAACTCTTGTAAGCAGAAAAATTATCCAAAGGACTGCTGCCTCCTGGGAACGTTGGTCCCAGAGGGTCGAGCAAGCTCATATCCAGGAGCAGAAGGATACGAGGGAGACACCGCGACGGTAGAGGCAGGGCGAGTAAGATGGTCATAGCCAGGAGCAGGAGCGTACGCGGGGGAGTTTCCGATGCTGGAGTGAGGTCTGTTCATTGCGTCGTACTGAGGAGCAGGGACGCTCGACTCCATGGTCTTGTGTCGCTGCTTCAGGTCGAAGTTGTTCAGATCGTTCATGTTCGGTCCTGGTCGGGGTGTCTCGGCTTCATCGTCCCGTCGTTTATAAGGGTTCATGCCATTCATCATAGGACCTTGGTATGCTCCGTTGGTGGACAAAGTATAGTATGGTGACTGCGGTAGCATGTCGCTTGAAGCTGACGTCTCGGTCTTGCGTCTCTTGATCTCGAAATTGCCGTTGGCATCATGACCATTGGGGCTTGACCGGTGGACATCGTCATCGTCGTCTCGGCCTCTCTTAAGCATACCGCCATCGCCATTAGAAAGGGGTTGGTGGAGGGTCTGCAGAGGCGGGGGAGCATATGTTGGAAGGCTAGGCATGCTACCAGACATGTTGTTCATAGGATCGTGTCCATTGGGGCCTGATCTGTGAATGTCATCGTGCTCATCTCGGCCTCGCTTTAGTTCACCTCCGTTCTGCATGGGAGGTTGGTGAACACTTCCGAGAGGGGATTGGTGGGGATATCCGTTGGGCATTCCATGCATGTTATTCATGGGGTCATGCCCATTGGGAGCAGAACGATGCAATTCATCATCATCTTCACGCACTCGCTTCAGCATACCAGCTCCGTTCTGCATGGGTGGCTGAGAGCCATTCATGGGAGTTTGAGGGCCATTCATGGGAGGCTGGGAGCCATTGGTGAGAGGCTGAGGGGTGTTTGCCATGGATTGATGTCCATTCGTTAGAGGCTGCTGAGGAGCGTATCCAGTGGGCATTCCAGGCATCATTTGGTGATGCGGCTGAACAAGTGAGGGTAACGACCGGCTGCCGACAATTGCTTCATTCTTCTTTCGTTCAGCGGCAGCCATCACTTGGCTAGTCCTGTTAGAATTGGAAGGGTGGTATAGGAGAGCACCAATGTTATGGACAAACAAAGGGTACAGAAGTTCAGTGATCTTCTCCTTGTTCGCAAAATCCAGGGCGCGGTCATATGGGATCCTGTTTCTTGGTTAGTTCGCCGTCAACTATAAGGTTGGCGCTGGATGGAACTCACCAAACGCCCTTCAAGTGCATGGGACCAATCTTCACAACATGTCGGACTTTTTCGCTCTTCAGGATACCATCTCGACGGCCTCGGGTCATGCCAGCGACGTTCAATAGCTTTGTTCCGTTGATCATGTGGTTATCTTTTAAAGCGAGTTAGTCGGTAAGTACGCACAGCGCTTAGAAAGATGAATGCTTACCTTCCCTACGTGCGACACAGATACCTCTGGCTTCAACTTGAAAACACAAACTACCCTCATCCTCCCAAAGAGTCGCTGTGACTCTAGGCTTCATGCCTGGGGGGTTGTGTTGTCCAGTTGTGTCGAAATTACCAGCGGGAGCATTGTTGCTATAAGCGGCCTGTGGCATGGCTCCTTGATTGCTCAGGGCCGAAGGTACGGGCAGTACATTCTGAGGTCCGGGCATAGGAGTGGAGACAGCGGGAGTATGGGCACCATTCGTAGGATAAGGATATGGGTTGTACTGTTGCGTCTGATACTGAGGGTAATACATTTCTGATTGCTGGTGATGAGTTTGGTTCATCATGTAGAAATTTTCGAGGGAATTGTTGCTGTTGATTTGAGGTACGGGTTGGGGATAGAGTTGGGGACCGTCTGCAACCTGGTCTTGCAATTGGGAATATGAATTGATGGTGAGGTTCGTGTTCAGAATTTGTGACTAGGGCCGTTTACGTTAATGCTGCGGGACAATTCAATTCAATTGTGAGGGGGGCAGAAAGCAGTCGTAGGTGTCGTGATAAATGAAGATAGCGTGATGACTGCGAACTCGAAGGAAAAGAGGTGGACGGCAAAGGGAAAGAAAGACCGGCAAGAGAAGGAAAAGAGAAGAGAAAAAAGAAATAGAAAAGGGAAAGAGAGGAAGAAAAACCCGAGAAGGTCAGGATCTTGGTGGTGAGAGGCAGAACGAACAGAAGGAACAGAGGAGGCAGGTGAGGTACGTACCCATGTAGTTGCTTTCTTCTTGATTGTACTAAACCTCACCCTCACCTCACCCTCACCCTCATTCTCGATACCTTGTCCAGTACCCGCCCCACTATCAAGTCGGTACGGGGGAGGAAGAGGAGGCAGAAGAGGAGTAGGAGTCGGGGTTGAGGGATGGATACTGTGACTGGGATTGCTGGGACTGTGACTGGGACGGGGATTGGGGAGTGAGTGGGAGTGTGAAGTTGCAAGTGGGGGGTTTTCATCCTAAGCGGAACCGAGGAGGGTGTGCCATCCATAATGATTTGGTAGGCAGTTGTAGTGGACTTGCACTGACACTGTAGGTAGGTGCTGTAGAGAATTTTAATCGAGGGTGAAGAGGGGTAAGTCCGTAAATTCTCAGGTTGTTCTTGTCAACGAGAAGAGAGAAAAGATAGGTATCGAGCAATTGATTAGATTTCGATAATCATGCAGTTTTACAGTTCAAACTATACACGTGTGTATCGTCCAACATCTTCTTCATCAATATTATCTACAGTTACGACGTTCGTTGCTTGGTCAGAAACATCCTCTGATATGATGTTCACTTCAACCGACGTAGAGGCAATTGTCCCCTAGGAAATAGAGCTTCAAGGTTTAAGCACGGCCGCAGGACCATGCAAGTCTACTGTACACGCACTCGTCAGTGGATCCAGGCTCTACGTACCTACATGAGAACACGCGAACTTAATGCATGGTTGGTAAAAGGGCAGAAGTCTTGTCCAGCCAGCACAGTTACTTCAACCTTAAGGGAGACATTTAGACCACGCCTCTTACCCAACCGAGCCCATATCTGCTCTCGTTAACTGATGATATGCTATTTCGCTTGACTTTAATTTCTGTTCTTTCAGCATGAACCGTAAAGCTCCTGAAAAACTCACACAAATAAAACCCTTCACACAACAATCGCTCACCGTACGAGTGTGGCCGACATCGCCCTTGTCTGTTGAATCTGAGGGAGGTGTGTGCTGGCGTGGATCATGAAAGAGACTAGACTAATCCTGGCAGCACACGGTACCATACTGTGCTGTGCTCTGGATCAAACTGAGACTGAGTACCTGGGTACTTGGTCAAGCCTGGGAGGCTGGAGGCTGGATCTTGCCTCTATAGTCTTTGATGTCTTTCCACAGCTAGATGGAGCCAAGTTGCCCAGGATCATAATCAAGGTCTCTTTCTTTTCATTACTCCAGGTACAGTGCAATACGTAACATATCGAAAGAATCAGACGCACTCCGCAGTCGGATAAGCATTGGTTACTCTTCTGTCAACGCACAACAGAACCAGGGGACCGTCAATCAAGCTCGCAGCCAGCCCAACCCAGCACGCAAACTCGGTGGATGTAGGATTCTCTGTAGGGCCAAAAAGCAGCCACTGAGTGCAGTCATGTACAGTACAGTGGCGGGTGGTGCGAGGGGTGTGGCACACAGGAACCATCCTTGAGGGGTATGCAGAGCAGCGTCGTACCAGGCCACCTTAAGTGCGTTGAGAAGAGGTTGATCATGGGGGTTTTCTCTCTTCCGAGCGGTTCTTCGTATGTATTCTAAGTACAGTACATACGATCGAACTTGGACATCGCAACTCGGACTGAACTGGGCTGGGCCTGGGGCTGGGAGCAGGGGTCGGGGCTGGGGATTCTTCCTGGACAGAGTCAGAGTAAGAGTGATCGGTCTCTCAGAACATAACATCACAGGGAGCCACGGGGGGTCCGTCAGGGCTACAGATACCTGGCCACTGCCACGGCCTGCAAGGATCAAGAATCCCGGGGACAACAGACGGGAGCGATGCTTGGCGCTAATGCCCCCTGGCAGGTCAAGCTCCGCTCACTCGCGCCAGCAGTATTGTTGTGCACCCACAGGGCACCGCACCACAGCATCCGCTTGATGCGACGGGGAAAAGCCCGCACACAACGTCGATTTCAAGATTCAACTTGAGATTAATGGAATCATAGTTTATCATATCGAGATGTAGATCAGATATGATCATCATTGGCCAGACTTGGAATATTCCAAAACATACTATACTACAGTGGTAACTTAATATTCGCCTTTACATCAATTCGTATCCATTGTCGGTTGGGAGAGTGAGATTGACTACGTAGATCACATACAAGGATCAAATGATAGTTGAGATGTCAGGCTACTCGGGCGTTTTATTACCGAGCAGGCCTTGTTATCACTCATCTTGATCACATTCGAGCCCCCGGCTGAAGACCCTCGCTCAGTTCTGTCTACGCAATCGAGTATTGCTGGCCATGTTCTTATTTGCAGGCATTATCTTGGAAACTCGGAGGTTTAGGTGTATGTGAAAGGATTCTGATAATATCATTGTCCGGTCCGTGATAGCCTCAGACTCATCACAGCACCTACAACGGGAAACTTACCCTTGAGCAGCATACTGCTATCCTATGGTCCAAATTGATTCGGGGTCGTGTTGTTATGTTGGGAGCAGGGCTGGTTTCTATTTGTCTATCCCGGCCTTGTTGTTGCTTTTGTAATCGTGTCGTGTCATTGTCGTGTCGTGTGTTAGTTGTGTGTTGCGCTGTTGTGTTGTCTTGTTATTGTGTGTGGTCCTAACACTTCAACGCTATTCGTCGATTCATGTCAATCAACTCTCTTGTTCGTCGGGTTTCGCTCTCTCCTTCCTTCTACCTCTTAGCTGCGGCACAGCACTGTGTAAACCGAGTATCTTGTACCGGGTACTCTACAAAGCGAGTTGCGATTGAGTTGCGAGAGCTCTTTCGACGAGCTCCGGATCGCCAATCAGAGTCTCTACAACTCCAACTAGAAAAGCCCTAGACTAACAGAAGGGCGCCAAAAATGGCATCAGAGTTTTGCGCATCCAGTTTCTCGGCGCTTCTGATCGCCTGTTGCTTTTATTAACTCCAGTCGATCCATCTCCAATTCGCAGTTCTCAACGGCGCGCCAAACTACTACGGGACCGTTACTTTGCGTTACCTCTGTAGCCTCAAGTGCCGGAACAACCTGTGTACAATCAATTCTGTGCAACTACCGACAACTCGTATTGCGAAAGGTTGAGGAACCAAAAGCAACCAGCAAAGAGAGCGAGTTACCTACCATCTCTAGATAGTGCCGAGGAACTCGCTCAACAATGGGGGATCTCATGCGGCCTAGGCTCACTAACTTCTGACTACGGGATTCGCTTGCGCAGGAACCGTGATAGGAGACCTAGAAGAGGTTCGTTCTAGAGAGAGGTTCGTCACTGTTACAAATTTGAGTTCTGGAGGTCCAGTGAGCGACTTGGGGTCCAACTTCCAAGAGAAGATAATTGGCCCATCGCTGTTGATCTACAATGACCTCTCCTCAAACCTGACGGGGCGAAGCGCAAACAAGACTGAGCGAAATACCTATGATACCTTTTTCTTTTTGCCCATGGCTATGACCGCATCACGGTCCTGGCCATTGAATCTGGGTAAAATAGAACCATATTGTACTCCGTACAGTAGTAGATATGGAGTTAAGCCCACGCCTGCTCGTGTGGAGTTGGCTCAAGCTTGCTCGCTCTTTCATGACTCC
The DNA here is from genome assembly GCA_004367475.1 of Fusarium camptoceras. Taxonomy (NCBI): domain Eukaryota; kingdom Fungi; phylum Ascomycota; class Sordariomycetes; order Hypocreales; family Nectriaceae; genus Fusarium; species Fusarium camptoceras. The sequence goes on along the minus strand of QGED01000107.1, from coordinate 32,193 downwards.
TGGTCCACAATGCCTGACCTGGTCTGGCATAGCATGGGTCGCCGCTCTCCGAACACGCCGGATTTCCCCTCTTGGACCGGGATGTATGAACAACCACCATCCGCCGCTGGCGCTGACAATGACCTGCTTGATTCGTTGGTGCTGTTCAGTATCCGTACCGGCGCTGGGTGGAGTTACCGCGTTGCTCGTCTCTTTTTAGACTTGGCTCTAACATCAACTTCGTCGTGGCTGGGCTTCATGGCCCACCAGTGATGGAAACATGAAAACACCAAGGGCCTGAAGGCCAACACAGTGCCAATGTGGTGGCCTGGGCATTTCTAAGAACATATTTTATTCCTGTGATTCTATTTTCGACCATGACTAACCCGTGGCCGCTCGTCCTCGGGTCTGTAAATTGCGCTGTGGCTGTCCTGGTAAGCCACTTGCCAGGTATCATGTCTCACTTGAAAGATCATGTCAGTTTGTCTCTGTTGTTGTCACCTCTCCCTTGAAAAGCACACGGCGGTCAAGTGCGGTAAGGTAGCCGTAGTCTTCCCGCAAGCCATGCGAGGATCATCAGCGCCCAGACACAAGAAAAAAACAAGCTCCTCCTGGACCCCGGCCCAGAATTTTCCGTCCTTTGTTGAGTCCAGTCCTAGACAATAGACAATGAACCGGCTGCTTCAGTTTGATTCAAAGTTTTGATAGTCCTGATCCTGATGTCCACTCATCATTCAAAAGTCCGGAGCCGGGACAGCCACCCGATTATCCCAGCCCAAGACATGTGACTTCCTACACAGTAGAGGTCACTAATAAACGTCCAGGGAACATTGAGGTTTGCTTCCTTGTTGGCTCATCTTCCTTGCATCTCTTATGCTATATTGATTGGCCGCCTCTCACGCCAACTATGTTTTGCGCATGACTTTGAAACCTAGCAGGCGAACTCACTCTCCAGCTCGATGATGAATGAATTCGACCTTGCTATTTTATCAGTATCTCAGACGGCAGGGGTTACTTGAATCCCAAGACATCATAGCGCAAGGGTCTTACGGCGGACATTAATTCGATTCGCAAACTCAAAAGAGAAAGAGCTGTCCAAAAGTCTCTCGAGACCCATAACGCAAAGTGCGTGAGAGTCGCGATCAGAGAAAAGATCTCAAACGACCTCTGGCTTGTTCTTTATGATGTTCGGGCATGTTGCAACTGCCTTGTCCATATATCCACGTCATCTGGGATCACGATGGTAGAACGAGACGAAAAAAAGGAAATCTGGTAACAAAATTCCTTGCTGAGGTCGGCAGACGGATGGCTTGAAGATATGCCAGCCTTGGCGAGTCTGTAGTGTAGATCATATGCTGCCCACCAAGCAAGTCTATCTGCCATCGTCAAATGGCAATGCAGAGAGGCATACCTGCATCGCACCGTTTATCGGGATCTTATGCAAGATGCACAACAAGCTCGTGCAACCAGGGCAGGGCAGAGGAGCCAGGCTGCCACTCCCTTCTGGGCTGAGGTGCATATCTGATGCACACACAAAAGATACCGGCCCTGGAGATGTGCATAAGTGGATGTATGTCATGGTATTCTTCGGTGCATACAATAGAATAGCATATGAATCACATACAGTAAAGCTACGAGGCTGAATATGGGGAGCCTTGGCTCTCAGTTTCTGCGTTTTAGGATGGTGTTTGAGATTGCGAGGAGGAGACCAGCCATGGATGGCAAGCACGAATGGAACTCGAGCCGAAGTCTCTCTCGCCAAACAGGCAAGCACCACCTCACCTCATACCTGCCCCACTCATCAACATCATCACCACCTTGCACTTGCACTTGCAGTCAAAGTTTCTTCCCCACCTGTCGGCTACAGTAATTCAATAATACCTTCCTTACCTTTCACACCAACCTGGTCATCACGACTCCATTGTTTCCGAGATTTTCGGCGAACTCATCTCCGTTCTCTTTACTTTTTTGTCTTGCATCGCGAGCATTTAATTGCCTACTGGCTGCCTGAAGGGGTAACTCAGAAGCTTAACTTTCGGCTCTGTGCCTCTGCTCTGACTCCCTCGTTGGTGACTCAGCACCTGCCTAATGAGTTCCACAGGGGTACAAGCATCCGTCTTTTCAGTTAAGAGGCGTATAATGAGAATCAACATCACCAGAAGAGATGCTACCAGCCTCCCGAGTCAATGTACATGTGATATTCGCGTCGACAACGGGATCCTTGACGGATAGACTAGACGGTACCCATGGGTCATCAAATACAATTGCGATGTTGACAGAGAAACAGTTTTTTGTCCTTGATGGGCCGATGAGGCCCTGGCCTTTGCACTGGATTGGGATACGATTTGTTAGGGTTCACTACAGAAGAAGAATGATGCTGTTCTGAGCTGTACGAATGGAAATCCACCGATGCGTTTTGCAACGCACAAGGACAGTTGGAAACGTTGATTGCGTTTCTAGAAGCTTGCTACAGACAGAGGCGCATGTCGGTTCTGTTGCACTACACATTTGAAAGCGCCTAATGTACCTACGGATAGTCAGCACACTGGCTGCAGCCTCATGCGAGATTTCCGCTGAGTCTAAGGTGAGATATTATCCATCGGTTCCTGCGGCCGAAGAAAACAGGAGGCTGGGCTGGGAAATGCCCTGGCACAAGCGGATGAAGACGGGCCCTAGAGACGTCGATGGGCCCGAGGCAGATCACAGAGTGGGTTATCCCTTGTCGACGAGGCTGGGAACAAACCAGTGGCAGGCAATGAAGAAGAATTCGAGACGAAACACATGCTATCCTGGGCATGCTCAAGGGAAGCAAGTTCAATCATAGATGAACGAACGATGCCTAGAGCGGATGCAGGTACAATGAGGTGCATACTGGTGATTGCCCGAGGAGTTGGTTCCAACATGATGCGCAGACTCGGCCCTCGAGCCGCCATTGATACGGTTTCACATCAGGGATCAGTTTTGGTGCAGTACAGTTTGTTAGACGCTGATGTTCTGTCTGAATTTGACGCCCTTGCCCTTGCGCTGTCAGGCTTGGATAGCTGCATGTTGCAACCGTACTGTACCATCTCTTGCCCGGACCCGAATCTGGGTCTAGTTGGCAGTTGCTTTTTCTGACAGTTGACCGACTCTCCAAGTTCCACCTTTGACAGGGAACAAAAAGCAAAAGAAAGAGAGACGAAAAACGAAAGAAGCAAATTCGGCCTCCCTCCGATACCGAAGCATGAGCCCTGCTTCCATTGATCACAATTGTCAAATCTCGCAAGTCTGTACCCGAATGGTGTTCCGTCCCGTTTTTCCCTCGAGTCTGGAACCGAGGGTCAGCATCGACTACGTATTGAAACAGAAAGCGACAAGTGGCGCACTGTGGCAGGCATGTGGGAAACAAGTACCGATACTTCCGCCACCCTTATCCCAAAATGAATGGAACCCTCTCTTCCCGTTTCTAGCCTCTCCTCATCGGCATCAACATCGTCACCAGCCGTTTTGGTCTCATTTTTCATTAAAGAAGATAGAATACTAGTGGAGGTATCTCTATTTTCTCCAAGCCAACTGTTCCAATAAAATGGATTCGGAAACATTGGCGACGTTCCCCGTTCATGCTCATGCAAACCCTTGGGCCACAGAAAACTTGACTCAAACGGCATAAGAGACAAAATAGTTCAGTCACGTTTCTCGAGTCTGGACCGTCTCTTAGATCATTTATTTCCGTCAGCCTTGGCTTGGGCCTCAAGTTTCTGCTAACCCCCGGACAAGCTAGCTACAAGGAAGTACTTGCCGTTGGCTTTCAGCCGTTGCTCGAGCTAGCAGGGATGCTCGAACAAGAGCGTTTTTTATACAAGGACGCCAAAGAGTTTGCTTTCACCGACGTGATTGGCTAGTCCGTCCGCTGGTTTGTGGTATTTTCCCTCGTGCGAGTTATCATAAATTTCTCTATCCAAAGCAATTATCACTATCAAATTTCTAGACTCGACCAGATGGAGCGGCCGTATTTACGTATCTGGATACCTTGACAGCTGGCTTCCCCCGACTGGCTTCCCCACGTCGTTCAGCACGTTTCAATGGAGGACACATGTCCAGCCACACTGCATGACCCGAATTCTGAAGAAGCCATCAGTCCTGTCTCGCTTGAAGACACAAACCCGTAACCAGAGCATGCGTTATGGGGGTGTCTATCGATTTGAGACAGGCCATCAATAAAACGCGACAACATGGCATTCAATAAGTAAGCCCAACCTTCTATTCCATGCCCAACGATCATGAAATCAATGAATAGACAACGATTACCCCCGCATGACCTGGTCGAGGTTCGCCTGGCTGTTCCTCCAATTGCTTGCTTTAGGGGTCAGATATGCCTACGCAATTGTCTTGTCACAACCAATTCCTAATACAGTATTGGAAGAGAAGTCTTGCTTTTTCCGAGACGTATCGTACCATTGCATTATATCGTCAACTCGGAAATAGTGTCTAGTCAACCCAGTCAGAGACTTGAGCACCTAATAGCAACAGTCCTTATTGGCGGCTCTCAAACATGCCTCGCATGCCTAATAAGATGGCCCTAGAGATAAGCTCCATTCAGCAAGTATTCGAACGACGAACCAGGTGTTTGCCTAAATCATATGTTGATCAGCCTGGCTAAGCACTAGCGATATGATCCTTGAGGCGCTCAGCCGATGGCCAACACGCTTCTTCCACGGTTGTCCATGGCACTGCAACTGCAGGGTTTCTATTCTTAACCACTCATGAGCATCCACTACACGGCGCAACTCGACGTTTGTATTTCGAGACTTTGAGGGGAGTCCTCTGCTTCATGAATCGGTCTACATAAACGTGAGCCACTTCATTGGTGAGTTATCAGATGAATCAGGCCATGTTGCATATCGGTCAGAGTAGAGAGCGGGGTTGACTGCTGACGGATCGAGAAGTCAACTCGTCGAACATTTCAAGCTTCGAATATCTTGCTGAAGAACCAATCAAGGTGTTACGAACCCATGTTTCAATATCCTTTACCAGTCTTGTCTTTTACCACAACACGTGATGAGGCGGTAACGGCTGGTCGAGGCTTGATCAACAAACATAGGTGCTTAATGTTCGATACGTGGACAGTACCTTTGGCTGGCTTGACTTCGATCTCCGATGATCCTAACATAGCACTTTTCTTATGTTCTCTGACAGGTTCCGGGCATTGGCTTCCCTAATCTGAGTTGCATCGTGGTACGATCATGAACGATGCTCTCCGTCATTATCCGCAGTCATCGTACCCATGCTTCGACAAAACCCAGAAGGGCTTGGCTTGCTTTGCATATCGATTCAACTTGCCCGCCCAGAAGCTCCAGTCCCTGCAGCTGCCCTTGCTCCCGGTGGACAAGGATGGCAAGGTGGACATGCTGGCTTGAGCACTCGCATGTTCTGCACAGCGGCTATGTAAATGCATGTCTAAAATTTGACCAATAGCCGTTGCAGTATCATCGGGAAGGACGAGCATGGGTTCCCGTTGGGGCGTTTTGAAAACACCAGCCGTCCCTAGCCCTTCCTACCAACCCTTTACAGCTTAGCAAGTGTCGACTGGACTGCACCTAGATACCGTGGGGGAGCCCAACTGCCAAGGCTTGACGAGTGCGTTGAGTCGCCACGTTTACCTTCTAGAGCCTTAGGGCGTCCACTTCCTGGCACACCGGTGCTCGTTAGCCAGCTCTTGGTGGGACGCTGGCATTAGTCTACCCGTTCGTCTCGCTGTCAGATGCAGATGGCACAGTGGGAAAAGTCCGTCCTTAATCAGAAGCCAAGAACAATGTCGTTGGAGCCGGCGAGTACTGACAAAAGTGCCCCGCTGGGGCTGACAGTGTCGAGAAAGAATTGTCGATTTTCGGTTTGACTGTAGTAGCCTCCGGCCGAGATGCACTCTTTTTCCTGTACTGACTTGCAGCTTACCACGCCACCTTCCAGCTTCAGACTGACGACAGGGAGAGCAATTGCTGGACCGCAAGTGCAGTGCTTCAATGTACGACTGAGGCCGATCCGTTTCGTGGCCTTCTTTCTCTCCTGGCCTCCCAAACTGGCCTCTTCAGCTGGCCGTTTGGTAAGAGACATGATGGAATTCTGCTCTGGGCCAGTCACTATATCTCAATCCAATGAACGCTCACCACGTCTCTAACACACCACCACCGCCGCCACCAGCAACCCCAACAACAAGCACGCAACCTCGATAGCCTCCGGGGTCACCAGATGAGTTCCTGAGATAACTAAATTCTTTTTTATCTGTTGTTGTCTCTTTCTAGTTCGCCAGAGGCATGATACCTTGACGGCAATGCACCGTTATGCAAGAGCAATTGTCGATTTCTGCTAGTTATTTCTCTCCGGATATAAACCCACACTGAAGAATGCAATGGCTGACTTTCTCTGACAAACGGCCTTCAGTGATCACGGCACGGTGTCCCTCTGAGAATGGCTTTGATACCGTACTGTGCTGTGTACTTTGGTAGGGCCTGGGATGTTTCGCCCAAGGCCATGCCATGGGTGTCTGTTAATCCCGGCCTCCGGAGCTCGGGGCTTTGTCCACATGCTGCCGCTGCGCTCTTAAATCCCCAGATGCGATCTGGCAGCGCCTAGTGCGCTCCTGTGCTCTGCCTTGTAGCGGACCCTGCTGGGAGATCTGACTTGTGCTTGCATGCGCATCAAACTTCATGCTACGCCTGCTCTCCAACAACGTATGTATCAATTGGGTTTCTGGCAACAGAGCCTACATGACTTGTGAGTTCTATCAAGATAATACCGGAATTGCGCTGCTAAAACGATCAAGTGCTCACGGTTCCTCGCGCCCCGACAAAGAGCTTCATAGAGCCTAGTGCAACCCTCACCGCTATTCTCTCACCCAATTGTAGTTTTCAGTGTGCGAGATGTACCGATTATAAAGAAACACCCTCTGGCAGTAGGTACCCTTGAACTTGGACAGGGGTGGTCTGTACAAGAGCAGCCATGATAACGGCACGACTTGATTGCCAACTCACTCAAGAGTCCCACCCAGACAGAACCAAACAGATCTTGAGAGGAGCCAAGCCATGATAGCTCATCGGCGGGCACCGTACGTCGCTTCTTGTCAGCATGATGCTGGTTGGAGCTGGACGGGTAGCATGTACTCCGCATATGCTACTGCAGTAGTAGTCCACAAGGGCCTCAGTGAAGAAACAAGACAAAAATGTTTGTGCTACCCAGGCTGTTCTCATCGAGATATTGCAGGATCGCATCACGACCATGGCGAGTTGAGAGAGGTGGCACGGCCTGGAGAAAAGGTCTCAGCCCCAACAAGCCAGATCAAAGCATCCCAAGCGGATGCATTCCAAATTGCTTGTGGAAAGGTTTTATTGTATTGTGCCTGAAAGTACAGTATGGCGGAGCTGCAAACGAGGGTAACCGTTGATTCACTGCCCACTACATTAGCCTTCCCGCTCATCACGCAGCGGGGTGTTGTAGGGGATGGAGACATGATGTCTACCCACCTGCCAGCTAATGTACGGTACGGGAAGCCTTCATGCATGCACGCGTACATGCATGCAGACAGGATGACTATTCTTTATTCCATATGTACGAATATGTATGTTGATGAAACACAGAGAAGCCATTTGGCCCTCTATATAACAAAACCAAAGGACCATGTTATACTTGATATCCCAACAATGGCAACGGTGGTGCCAGTATGAAGTGAAGTGAAGACTATCCGCTATAGAGAGAAGGAATAACGAAGGACAGACCGGGCTTGATGAAGTGACGAGGTGCAAACTGATCATGTGTATGTATTCACCAGGGCAGCCATACCGTACCATACCAGTCAGGAATAAGGGACGAAATGGACGTCTAAGCAAGTACAGTAACATCGAAGGATCCGGCTTCACAATGGTTGAATCCCTGGTCCAAGATGCTGTTACCCGTCATAATGGCAGCTCAAGCTTACAGTATAGGACTCGTTTGTGCGATACGGCAGATTATGACATCTCTGTTTGTGTTTAGGAGGGTGCTGCAGGTATGTCCTGCATATTGTACTGTACAGTAATGTACATGCAAATGAGTGATTGGAGGTGAGGAAGAGCAACTTGGGTTGGTTAGGTTCCAGTATTGGTGGCAAATGCTTTCGTCTAGCCCATACTCAGAGAAGGATTTTCATGAACGCCTCGCCTCGTCTTGGGTCGTATTCGAGACTTTCGAGTCGAGCAGGGAACAGAGAAGTGAATGGTACTTTGCCGCCTTCCACATGGAGGAGGATGAGATTTGAGGGTCGAGGCTCAGAGGCCAAGGCTCAAGGGTGAGTGGGAGTGAGTGGGAGTGAGAGAGAGGGGCTGGGTAATCAAATGACAAGTCGCGAAGGGGGAGAAAAGAGGAATCGGACTTGGTTATGATGCCTGCAAAAGGGAGATGGACGAGGAGCGAGACGGGCCGTTCACCGGGGAGATGTTTGAAGCCGAAGTTGCGAGGAACAGGCCTCGTCTGGGCCAGGGGTCTTTGTTGGTGAAGTTAAGAAAAAGCCTGTGAGGGTTAGGGTGATGGTGACAACGATAATGACAGGGATATCTGAGCTGAGCTGAGCTGAGCTGTGTGATTGACATTTCACCAACATGTCAGCTCGGGTAACAGAATGAACAGGGCGTATGGGATAGACAGTCTAGACTACGATTGTGTTGGGAGCACGGTTCCGACAATAAAAAGAAATAAAATTCAATTCAATTAGACAGACAGTGGAAAGATACATTTCGTCTCGATTGAAGGTTCAGCCTGAGCCTTGCATGAGCCAGAAGTGAGTGAGCGTTGATCTGAGGTGGGCGCGGCTCTACCCGCCCTCTGCAGTGTGAGACAGGTTGCAAGCCGCAGTAGCAGTAGCAGTAGCAGTAATATAGGATCAAATGTGGTGTATTATACAGTGGTCTATCTAAAAAGAGATATGCCGTACAATATGGTTTGACGGCTTTGGCTTCCATTAATCAATAACACGCGTATAACCTGTACGCCGCAGCAAACTATTGACCGTTTCATGCATATACCCATCACTAACGCAGTCAATTACTTATTAGCTCTTTCTGAAATGAAAATGACATTCCCGGGCACTACCAGCCACCAAATCATCATCATACAGTACCTAGGTAGGGTCTAATGCAAGCAATTCGGGTTCTTATTGTCGATCCTTCAATTGTAACCAGGCGTTCGTCGTCACACCCAAAATTAATTTTGTATGCGACTTTTACTAAGAGACATTCTGTATCGAGTTTTTACATCTACATTCAAGGATTCAAGTAGACTATTTTATTCCTTGAAATTCCTAAGGAACGGTCCTGTCTCATTGATAATCTGCTGCATTTTGTTTATCGTACGAAGCATCATTTGAAGGTTCTCAAAAAGATTACAAAAAGAATACAACTCATCAAGTCACGGGGGTCCGTACGCAGTGAGAACAAGTTTCAGTATTTGCTTGTATACAGTCTTGTAACATGACTTGAGGATGTGATATAGCATTTGCTGGTACATGTTGTGTAGACCTGCTGGAGTCTACCTCAGTGAATCTGTTATGGGATCTTGGAGCCTCCAAGAAGTTGACAGGCCAACGCTACCCAAAAGGAAGAGCTTGTTGCACCTAGCAAGGCATGTGTCGCTATTCAAACACTTAAATCTGGACACACTCTGCACTTTACATATGATGAAGGCTTTGACGGCCGTAGAGATCCTGTCTTCATTTAGCTTTATGCAGCGTCCTCGAGTACCTCTATCTCATGCCAATTCCGACTGGAAATAATTCATTTAATTTTGTGCTTGGAAAGGTGAACGGACAATCCAAAGGAAGTAAAGTCAGCAATGTATTCGTCTAAAGCAAATACAACTTCTTCAAGCCTATAGTCTGTCGAGATGGTGTTCATGATTCAGGACAGGGTAGTGAAGGCATTAAAGTCCCCAAAGGGTCCTTTGCTAGCATTCTCATACCCTCACATACGTGCTTCAAAGTGACCCCTGGCCTTCTCGAGTATGTGCATGAGTCAAGCTGTGGTATTATTGCTCCAACTGTTGGTGGCGCAAACAGGAGTATGCCACTTGCCGAGACTTCCTGGACCACCGTTCAACTCATCGATGATCTCTGACGTTTTGATCCATCCTAGCAGTATCAAAGAGCCTTTGCCTCTTGTTAGAGACGAGAGAAATCCACAGAACCTCGCTATCAAGGAACACCTGCAAACTGTCATGCAGGTTGCTGAAGAGCCTCGTCAGTTCTTTGATCGACTTTCTCTAGTCCGACAGAGAAGCTCGACCTCTCTCACAATTTATCTACTCCTTGAGGGTCGACGATCACTAAGAAAGCGATCTAGAAGGAATCCTCAAGCGACTTAGCGCGGCAAAAGGCGATCTTACATACGTATTCTGGTTGTTCATGTAGGCATCGTAGGAAACCCCCAGGATGGATTCAGAGTGTTGTATGATCTCCATTTAGATACGAACTTGAACGCCAAATGTGTCCTGGGCGCCAACATGGCCCTGTTGGAACTGATCAGGAACTATAATCGCGAACCAGATTAGCAGTACACACCAAGTCTATAAGAACTTCCCTAATCAATGAGCAGACGGAACGATCCCAGTTGCCCTTGAAGCATCCCGATGCAATACATCTTCCCAGACAGTACAAAACTCATTCCGTGGCAATAGGGACGTTGGCTACCATGTAATGACTGGTAACATAAACAATTATCAGACCAATTTGTTATTATTTCTTTTTCCCTTTTATTTATTTTCTTCCATTCTTAATTTATACACTTTTGCTTAGTTCTTTTCGCGATCCTCCTTCAGGGATACGATGCGGTTCAGCACAATCTTGTCATCTGTACTATCCGAGTCCATAGCCTATATGATAATTAGTTTCAATACCAGAAGAATTGGGTAGCATACACTTACGAAGTAGGCAACACGCATAGCCTGGAATCGAACACTTTCGGGACCGCTAGCCTCGTTGGTCTCACCAGCGGTAACAGGCCAGGGAGCACGCTGGCGAACCTCCTTGAAACCCTCCTCCACAAGAGCCTCGGGGTAGACAACCTCACTGTTGGGGTTGATGTCGTTCAAGAAACCACCATCAACAGCTGTAGGGTCGTCGGATTTGAACAAGGGGCTGTGTACGCGGGCTTCCAACTTGATGGAGCCCTCGGGCACCCACTGGATGTAGGTCTTTGGCTTGCTCTCTTTATCAAAAACGGCCTTGATGCTAGTGACCTTGCCTGACTCATCCTTCTCGAATGAGGTCGCCTTGATGGGGTGGGGAGCGTTAAGAAGACCAACAGTCTTGCCAGGGGCAAGTCGGAAGTAACCCTTGATGTCCTCCTCTCGGAAATCGGATCGGTCGATATAGACAGTCTTGGTAAACCGGACCTTGTGAGTACCGAACTTGGGATCCTTGGGAGAATAAGGAACCTCGAGCTCCTCAGTTCCCTCGTGGTCCTCAATAGTAACAGGAACAGGGTCCAGGACAAGCATGAGTCGTGGCACAGTGTTCTCAAGATAGCGGCGGACAGTCTGTTCGAATCGCGCGATCTGAATAATTGTCTTGGCCGTAGTGACGCCAAGCTCGTTGATGAAAGCCAAGAGAGCACCAGGGGGGATACCACGACGCTTAATGGCAATCAGCGTGTACAGACGAGGGTCATCCCAAGCTCGAACGTATCCACCTTCGACAAGCTTCTTCAGAGCCCGCTTGCTCATGATCGTTCCACTGACATTAAGTCGACCTGGTAGTTGTTAGAAGTCCGCATTCACACATGTCCATATCTTTTCTCACCGAATTCTCGCTGCATCGGCTCATAGACCTCGAGACTCTTGTTCAGCCATTCGTAGCTTTCACGAGACAGAATGAACTCGGTAGTACACAAACTGTGCGTGATGCCCTCGAAACTATCGCAAAGACAGTGTGTGAAATCGTAGGTAGGGAAAATCTTCCACTCGGGAGCTCGATGGTGAACCTTCTGGTTTTTGGGTATCCGGTAAGCAGCGAGATCCCACATCTGAGGGTTGCCGTTTGTGATGTCTTGCTTCATGCGAAGGAAAGCAGTCTGGGGCGCGTATTTTCCGTCGTGCATGTCCTGGAACTTCTTGAGGTTCGTCTCGACATCCTGCTCGGCGTGCTCGCATCGGTAGCGGGGTCCCTCCTTTCCTTCCTTTCCACCACGCTGAAGTTTGATCTCGGCCTCGTTACAGTGGCAGACATATGCCTTATCCTTCTTAATCAGTTCCTTGGCGAGATCGAAGAGCTTCTGAAAGTTATCACTGGAATGTGTGATGGCGCTGGGCTCGAATCCTGCAGGTGATCAAGATTAGTTAAGGCCATGTTAGATACAGCAGGCGTTGAGATTCGTACCAAGCCACCTGATGATCTTCAGGATCCATTCGAAGTAGATTTCCTCCTCTTCGTCGGGGTTCGTATCGTCAAATCTTCGAATCCATTAGCCGTGAACTTAGTGCTGGATACATAAAAAAAGGTCATACCGAAGGATCTATCACATATTAGCATATTCATCAAATTCCAGTTGACGCAACGAAGCTTACAGTCTTGCCACCGTGGTAACGGGCAAAGCCAAAGTCAATGGCAATAGCCTTGGCGTGACCCAAGTGAAGGTAACCGTTGGGCTCAGGGGGGAATCGGGTAACGACAGGCTTCACAGGTCGCTCCTTGTAGACGTCGGCGAGGAAGCCCTGCTTGAACATGGCATCGGGGTCGAGCTGGGTAGGCTCCTGAGCCTTGGGCTTAGGCGCAGCAGGCTTTGGGTTCGCCTCCTGATTCTTTGCCTTTTCCTCTCGCGAGGCCTGCGCAGCAGCCTTCTTGGCCCGCTTCTGGGTACGCTTCTTCAGCTCATTGCGCGTGACCTGCTCGCCCGTCACCTCGTCAAGTACAAGCTTGACAGTGCCCTCGGTGACCTCAGCGACAGGGTCGGACATGATAAAAACTGGTTGGTTGTCGATATTCGGTTCGGTTCGATGTCTATGTGGGCGATTTCGTGGATATCAGGAAAGTTCTTGGCTTTGTTTGGTGATTGAAGCTGGTAGTGGGGTGATTTTTGGCGGTGGAAAGTTATCATTGAGAGTCGTTGGTGGGGGAGGGGTGGAGGGGCTGCAATTGGATCGCATTGAGTCATAAGGGGAAGATAGAGATAAGAGTCATCCGACACGAAATAAAGAAGGCGGTTAAGATATTCCTAGGTATCATATGCTTAGTGACTTTACAAACATATGTCTTTTGTTTGTATTGTTTATTAATGAGGAGAACGGCTGTCAATTACCTCCATGCTTCAAATAGTCGGCATACCTTCGTGTTTATAGGAAACTGGACCATGCATAGCTTGTGAAGCACTCCAGACAGAACGTAAGTAACACTATATAAATATATCAGTTACAGTTTCCAAAACATGACGATACCTAGGTAGTATTCTCTATTATATTACAAGCTGTGTTTGATTGCATTAATGCGAGCCGCTTACCCTGTACGATGATGAATTCTCCCCGTGCAGCATTACTAGCCAAGCCCGGGGTTAGAGCATCCAGTGTATAATCAACTACATGAGGCCAATAGATGACGCATATGGATTCCGCTTCATCAATGTGTATAGCACTTGGGCTCCACCTGCTGTCGTAACATAAATGATATCCTGAATACCTTAAATCATGCCTAGCCAAACAGTAAAGGCTCAAAGGACAGCAAGCGCCTTTGTTTCTATAGTCTACAGAATTCTGATGATGAGACAACGTTGTTCTTTCAATTGCTACTTGTCATAGATCAAATTTCATGTAGTACTTCATCCTAGTTTGACTGTGGTTTGGTGGGACGGTCGTGATGGCGCGAGTTTGCGAGGAGCTACCACTTAGGTTCTATGATGAGACAGCTTGATCAAAGCGAAAGCTCTATCTTGGTAACGTATAGGATCTCAAGTATAACAAGAAGCTGCAGATAGTTCTCGGAAAGTCAACTGAATGGGTCTAGGATCATCCAGAGTCTGGACGTTTCAAGGCATCATGCTACAGTACAACGGTAGCTGCCCTGTTAGCCAAGAGTTTCCGACATCCGAAGTCCCCGTGCATGGGCGTGGGATGCTCCCATCATCGTCATTTCAACAGCGATGTCGTGATATGGCTGACAGCGGTTACAAGGGGTTTTAACCCACATAGCGCTTGATAGAGGGTGGCTTGACGGCGGTCTAGACTCTATCGAGTTGCCTAAATCAATCTCCCCGAAGACTTGATGTGGCGCGAATCCACTGAGCCTGCCGCTATGGACGCTACAACTTGCCAGTCATTGCAGAAGACCCTCGCACGCCATCGTCAGCTCGTTCGCAGTGAACCAGGGCATATGAATAGGTACCTAGCCTGTCTACAGCACCTGTTTGCGTAAATTAAGGTATAGTAATCGTAATCATGGAAGATCTTCACTCCAATCGTGAACAAAAGACCTCTCGTAGTCTTGCCGATAGTGAAAGTCTTTCCAGCGTCAACATCAACCGCAACATTATCATGGGCTGTCGAGTTTGTCGGGCAAGAAAGGTATTTTATTTTATTTTATTTTGTCATATTCTATTTCACTGTTTACTCACATACAATAAACTCATAGGTCAAATGCGATGGCCGACCGAACGGCTGTCGCAATTGCGAACGTCTTCAACTCGAGTGTGTTGATGATGACGGCTCAAAATCTGGCAGTCGGCGTGGATCAGTGCCTGTGTCTCTGAGAAAGATCCGCACTTACCGATCATGTACGAGTTGTCGTGTCTCCAAGACAAAATGCGATGGCGACCGCCCGAGATGTTCGCGATGCTGCGCTCGTAATTTAGAATGCCAATACGACGGAGGCTCGGCTCCTCGCTGGGCGCGAAATCTCAGCAAGGCTCCGACTTCAGGTTCAAATGAGGAAGAATTAGAGTCTTCTTTGGACGCATCTTCCGGCACTGGAGATAGCTTCATGTCACCCAGTCTCATCCAGTCGCGGGAAACTGATATCGCAGCATCCCACCGGTCGAGCACCCGAGACACCAGTGCCATTGACCCGCCCATAGATTTCGCCGATGACACTGAATTGTCCATTCATTCATGGTGCGTTCCATATTTGACCCGAGGAACCCGAACCATCACTGACCATGTTTGTAGGCTTGTGTCGTCAGACCTCCCATCTTCAAACAATATTCGTACTGTGGTAGACCACTACTTTGCAAACATTCACCCTCTCCGATGCTTCGCTTTTGTTCATAGACCGTCCTTTACTCGACAGCTAGATAAAGGCTTTGAGTCTGAGGATGAAAGAGCATTGCTGCACATCATTTGTGCACAAGGTGCCAAGTAAGTTATCTCACCATCAATGTGTGAGAATCCGAAGCTGATGAAATAGGTTCTATGCTCTATCGGTCAATGTAGAGGATCAAGATGCCAAGGCAGGCTTGATAAGGGCTGCAGGAAACAGTTGGGCGCAAAAGGCCGAATTGCTGGTTCTCACCAACTTTGGAAAGATCTCAGTTCAAAGGCTCATGGTAAGTGCTAACTCAATGCTCAAGTCAATAGACAGCTGACAGTTGTTCTCTAGACGTGCATATTGCTTTATGACTTCCATTTCAGATTAGGCGAGTACACCCAAGCTCTCATGTTGAGTGGCCTAGCTGTAAGAATGGCACATGCATTGCAACTCAACGTCGAGTTCTCTCCCGATATCCTCTGTGCAGAAGCAAATGAGTCCTCTCCACCGGCAGTCGAGAAAGAGAGTCGTCGAAGACTCATGTGGGCTTGCTATATTCTGGATGCTTGGACAGGCAGTGGCGTGGACCAGTTGACGCTCCTCCGTGAAGCCGATATCAAGATCCAGTTGCCGTGCAATGAGCGTAATTTCAGACTCCGAATCCCATGTGTGACCGAGACTCTTGGTGTAGGACATGTCCTTCAATTCCTACCTCCAGCTATTGTCCCACGAAGGCCTGCTGCTAATATGGGTATCATGGCATACTATATTCGAATTGTCACTCTCTGGAAGCGAGTAGTCAGGTCAGTAGCAAACGTAAAACCCCTTTTAAGAATACCCAAATAACTAACAGGAAGACAGATATGTTAAGCATTTGAATACGAGCCCACCCCCATGGCTTCCTGAATCTGACTTTGCCGCACTGGATGCTGACCTGCGATCATGGGGTCGACACCTCCCTGAATTCATCTCATACTCTACCGATACCATCTACGCTCGCCTTGAATCTGACCAGCTCGGCTCACTTGTTCTGCTTCACTGTACTTATCACCACAACCTTCTGGATCTCTACAGAATTTCCATGCCCGACCTTTTCAAGCTAATCAAGCCCTTCTACTTCCCGCCCAACCAGGAAGAGTTCCTGCAGTCTTTGCAAGTCGACTGCTTTTACCACGCAAAGCAAATCGCTACTATTTTGGCCGAGGCTGTACAACATGGTGCAAGATACTTGGCTGATAGCTTGCTACCATGCTTCGCATATGATAGCAGCCGAGTGATGCTGTACTACATCGCAAGACTGCTTGATCTCAGCAGACCAGATGCTGAGACTATTGTTGTTGACGCTATCAATGCTGTGGAGAGTAATAGCAAGATTCTACGGACAATGGCTGCTCTATTTCCGCTGGCCGACTCCCTGGTACGTGGAACACTGTAGGGAAAGATTGTGGCAGTCCTTACTGACGATGACAAGGCGACTACGACGGAACGGTGGTTAGCTAAGATTCGAAAAACCTTCGCGCAGGACGAGCATATGAGCGATCGTCCTAAGCAAGGTGATGAAGAGAGGTATGCCGCAATTGATTCTCAAGGTGACTCAGTTGCTAATGGTCTAAATAGATCGCCAATTCTTTCTGGAAGTCCAATCATCGGCAGTCCCGATGAGGCCCTAGGAGCGCTTGGTCTAGCACGGCTTGCTCAAGGTGAGAGCGCCGATATCAAGCCGATTGATCAGGATGCTTGGAGCAAGGTTGGAAGTACAAGCCCGGCTTCAACCAAAATAGGAGTCGGATCTGCCTCCGGACACCCGTCAAGTAGTCAACAAGAGGAAACACCTGCACGATCCAAACTACAACATGAGCAACCCGTGTCTCAACGGACACCACCTGGAGCTACAACTTCCCATATGGACCACCAAGCTGTTGATCTAAATGATCTTCAAAACTATCTATCCTGGGATATGTATGGTATCATGGAGATGAGCGACAATGGCCTGAAGGCTGGCATTGAAGGCAACGGCATGCCATCATGGAGCGCGATGTGAGGAAGATGCCCGAACAAAGTTTTCAGACTTTCATGAAACTCACTGTCTTGGGCAATCTCTCCGATGTCCTTGATATGGGGCCTTCTGAGCCTTGATCGATAAGACTGAGGTCTCATAAGGTAATTCAGACTACCGGGTTTCAATGACCACCACCATAAGGACAGACCGCTATCACGGAGATCAACGGCTCCCCAACAGCGCGAATGTCATCTCCATGGGCCTCCCCTTGCTACAATTTCAAACTAGTAGGGTGCACGGTAGTGAAAACGGCCACTCCGAGGAAACTCGAAGCACGGTACTCTTGATAGCTGGCGATGTTGATCTCGAAAAGCCCGCTCGAGTGCCAATGGTTTATCGAGGCTTCGGCATCATCTCGTTTTAGTAGAGATTATCATTTCAAACTTTGAGGAGGCTGGACTTTGGATAACGAAGGCTGGGGTCGCAACCTATACGAGACTGTATGCATATGCATCTTTGGCTTTGATATGCACCTAATGAGCATGATGACAACTTTCTTGTTGTCGGCGTCTGTAGAAAACACAGCATTTCATTGGGAGAGCTGCAGCCTTCAACAGGGGCGTGATGGCTGTTGCTCTGACGCGATTACGAATGGCATCTGCATTGTAGGATCCGGCGCCTGTATCAGAAGTGCTTCAGTATCGATGAAGTCTGTGATACAACATAGGCGAGATTTGGACGGATGGTGAAGGCAGATGTAATTATAGAAAGAAATTGATATTCGAGACTTCTTTAATTATGGATAGCTCAACTGCACGGAGAGTTAAATTACGACTCGTAGCATTGATCACCGATGAACCACGCGGGGAGCACGATCTAATTTAGCATGTGCAAACAAGAAGAGGAGGAATATGACGATGCCCAGCAATAACTAGATTGATAGAGCAGGTCTTGGAGCTTGGGCCTCAGTGTAAGTAGTTACTTGGTTCTCGGAAATCGGTAGCGGTTAGTAGTGTTCAAGGATAGAACCTCGGCGATGAAGGACGGATGAGACGAGACGAGGGGTAGCTATGGCAATCCCAGGGGACCGTTGTTCTGTTGCCTTGTTTACATCCCTGTGAAGTGGTGAGTCTGGTGAGAGACTACAGAGATCGAGATAAGCGTGAGAATAAAGCAAGTTACAGCTTCTGCAGCTCAGCGGCTGGCCTGGTTCTCTCACCAATAAAAACTTGATTCAGAAAAGAATTGTTTACAATAATCCCGCTTCTAAGAGTGTTGGATACCGGGTATCTATGTGCACATACTTTTTACTATCCGTCTAAGTGGGGAGGAAAACAAATTTCTGCTTGCGGCTCAATATCTTTTTAAGTTAGCCTCTTGTGATACAGAGATGACTGGTTTGTTTTGATGCCGTTTGCGGAGTTCTGATTCGCTTATCATAGCCTTGCGCACATGCAAGTCAACGAATCTGACGATCCAAGACCAAACCCAGTCAGTCTACTGTATGCAAGAAGTTGGAGCGAAGACGCCAAACACACTTGCTTGCTTGCGCCTTCGGACCACAGATGCGGGTTCATGCTTGTACTTTAACCTGCAAACTATGGATAATCAGGTTAGATTTGCGATGGAGATACGACGGGGTAGAAAAACAAGGAATTTGTTGATCAATCACGGAGGATTGTCCGGGCTATTTTGTTATAGGTACTATACTTAGCCGAGTTATAGAAACGGAGATTCACTTACACGTAAGAACCTAACCATTCGATGGCAGGGCGAAAAGGCGGAAACCAACTACACCACAAGATTTCCATTTATTTTCCCAGTTCACGCATTGTGGACGGGCCAAATGCTGTCCTAGGAAGAGAGGCGATCCTGGGATGCTACAAGAGGATGCCCACTACAGGCCAATCATTAGCTTTAATAACTGGATCGCAGTTACAGCAGCTGATCAATAGCGCTTCGACCAAGCTTTCAGTGGCCTCACAGCCCTGGGATATCCCTGCCAAATGCGACCTACAGCGGGGTAACCGTGTTGAAACACTGGGCCACCTCAAATACGCCCGCCTATTAAACCCTGGGGGGAAGTTGCTGTAGCAACTCACTTTCCCATCGTTTACTGCACCCGAAGCTCTTTCGTGAAAGAATACTTCCATAATTGAGACCCATCATTTACGTTCATTCTCATCTTGTCTCAGCCGCTTCCACGTCAGGTCTTTCGTTCTTTTTTTTTTCTTCAACTCCAAAAGATCCCATAGCGAGTTTGCTTTTGCGTTGCATGGCATTTAGCAACTACAGCTTCGCATTGCGCATATGATGCTAGCTACGCCTCGACGACTTCACTGCTCGATGACCGCCTGGGAGAGAAAGTAAACAACCGTGCTAAAAACCTCGATTACATTTTACCGAGTTCACGATTCACGCCCACACTATTTTCCAAGTACACTCTACATACGTTTTTGCGCATTCGTCTCCAAGCTAGCGTCCTTCCTCCTCCAATTGCTTGTACATACATAGCATTGTTACCCGACTGTCTTCCCCCCCTTCAGCGACGGCGCTCACGGCCTGAACAAGATGGTCGACACTAGCTACCTTGCGCAGCAGGTCAACAACAGTATTGGCCAGCTCCATGGTCTCTTCGATGAGATCGGTGTCCCTGATCATGAGCGCGAAGCTCGAGAATCTGAGGTATGTTGTTTACATTGCTTCGTGACACAAGTGTCGATGGATTTCTGACTTGCGCAGCTCTTCTCAGCGCTATCTGAGGCCCTCAACAGTCAAGTGCGACTCGTCAACTCAGAAAAGAAGGAGATGATTGAAGAAGCAAAGAAGATCATTACTATCATCCATCAAATGGAAGCCTCGCTCGACGACACAAATCGCCGCCGCTCTCAAGAGGACGACGAGCTCACCATCACATACCCTTTAATGCGATGCCTTCAGCAACTAAGGGAGAAGCATACACAAATTAGTCGCATCCACAAGGAGCGATTCGAACAAGTCAAGAGTGCGTCTATCATGAGAAACCATTGTTCCATATGCTGACCATAATAAAGAACTCGTAGTGGCACTCGAGTCCTACTCTTCGCATCTCGAACCCACCTTTGTCCAGATCCCATTGCCCCCTACAGGCCCAAATCAGTCCATCCCTGCCAACTTCGACCTTTCTGCCACATATGTTGACAAGCTTGACAGCGAGTTCACACGAGTTTATGAGGAGTATTCTCGTCGTATTGCTACAGTTCAAGCCCTTGCCGAGCAGACGATTGGACTCTGGGCAGAGCTTGGCATCCCCCAAGCTCAACAAGATGGTGCCATCGTAAAGTACTACCGCGATGCTCCCGAGCAGCTTGGCCTGCATGAGGAAGATATCAACCGCCTTCGTGCCAAGCGCGACAGACTCTCTGATGAGAAGAAGAACCGAGAGAAGAAGCTCAACCAGCTCAGGGCTGCTGTTGAAGCTCTCTGGATCAAGCTCGGCGTTGATGAGAGTGAAACCAAGCCATTCCTTAACGCGAACCGGGGCTGTGGTGTTCGACAGATCAACGAGTTTGAGGATGAGCTTGCTCGTCTAAACGAACTCAAACGCCAAAACCTCCACCTTTTCGTCGAAGACACTCGCATCAAGCTTCAAGAACTCTGGGATGCGCTATACTTCAGCGAGGATGAGATGCTTGAGTTCACGCCTGCCTTTTCCGATGTCTATAGTGATGCTCTTCTGGAGGCTCATGAACGTGAGGTTGTCCGCCTTGAAACTCTCAAGGAACAGCGAGCCCCCACTCTTGCTTTGATCGACAGATACAAGACTCTTGTCAAGGAGCGAGATGATCTCGCTGCATCCAGCCAAGATGCCTCGAGACTCATGGGTCGTGGCCAGAAGGGCGAGAAGCGAGACCCTGGCAAGCTGCTCCGCGAGGAGAAGATGCGAAAGCGCATTGCCAAGGAACTGCCCAAGATCACCGCCGAGCTGCGCAAGATACTTTCCAAGTGGGAAGACGAGTATGGGCGGCCATTCCTTGTTTTCGGCGACAGATTCCTCGACGAGATCGAGGCTGCTGATAATTCCAAGACGAGCGGACTACCACCGCGCTCCAAAACCCCTGCTGGCCCTCCACCTTCAACTGCCAAACCACCAAAATCAGTGCCCAGCCGCATCAATACCAAGTCTGTCCCTCCTCGATCCATGACCAGAACTCCTACCACTGCCGCACCTCCCATGCGCCCCGGACACCAGACACATGCATCCACATCCAGTATTCCTCTTAGCCCCGCAAGAAGCCCGTCGCGAATCCCAGCTCGAGTTCCCTTGTCCAATATGAAGCATGGAAACAACTCTCCCGAACGCCCCCGGGCCGAGTCGTGTGCTGATATCTACCGACCAGGCCAGTCCATGATGAGAGCGCCTCCGCCCAAGATGCGCGAATTAATGGCTCAGGCTGAGTTTGAGGCTCCTATGAACCCCTACAAATCAGTTGGCCTTGCTACCAGCATTGTTCGCCAAGTTGAGCCAGAGGACGTCTACGACGACCGTCCATGCACGGCTCGATCCAACTCTGACAATTCTCAGTACAGCTACCCAAGCAACACCTCTCACTACAGCAGCCACCCAAGTTTTAGCGAGGAAAGCTTCCACGATCCCTATGCTACTATCCGCTCACAAGGTTACCGTCCGATGGCTCCTCCTCCTCCCCGACAGATCTCTGGTGAATCTATGGCATCCACCAATATCTCAGGGTCTGAGAATTGGGAAACATACGATGACAACAGTGAACCTGAAGTCGATGTTTCGGATGCCTACTATGCTAGGCTAAAAGCTGCTCGAACTAAGAGATTCTCACCAGAGCAAACTCGTCCCGCAAGCAGTCAGTCTAAGCGTATACGCGGAATACCGCCGCAAGGGTCTTACAATGGACCTGCTATGATTGACCAGGATGGAAACCGCATCATTTCTGGTAGCGAGTGGACTGACGAGGATGCCTACTGAGATCCTTGATTGCCTTTTGCTCAATGTTTTTTCTACGAATGACGTCAAAAAAAAAAAACGATTGCGCCATTCTGAATTTTGATTGATTCACGCAAGCTTTTCATGATGATGCGGGCATCTCGCGACGACCTTGAGTGAGCCAACAGCAGAGCGTCACATACCCAAAAGCCTTTTCTGGTAACAATGTCGATGCACGATTGAATGCCTCTACGACAACGCTCAGCCAGGTGTCTTCTCACACATTTCAATCCCTTGGACATGTTTGTCAATAAGCCTTTTCATTTCTTCTCTTCATATTCACTTCCCACTATTCAAGTTACATCTCGTCGGGCCTGACGCCAAGAATTTTGTATCCGTTTATTTGTTCTTCTTTTCTTTCAACCTCTTCTTTATTCCCCTCTGTTTTCGAGGATCATTGTACACAGTCCTCATCTAGATTAGCGAGGTCTGTTCTGTTGGCGTGTTGGCCCTAGGGTAATGAGATGTGCATATAAGGGGGCTGAGGGCACCGGAAAACTTGGATTGGGAGGGAATAGTCAGCAGGCGTCTAGGATCATTGGCGTTTCATGTATATCCGGAGTATTAGGGCGAATTGCTCGACTGGATCCATAGCAATGATATTTGTCTCGATTTATAACTTATTGTCTCTAACTCTGATGTCTGTATGCTTTCTTGTGACCCTATGTGTGTTGTAAAAAGCTTAACCGTATTGTGACATTTCTGTACCTACCTACAATAGATACACTAAGATAAGGTAGGTAGGTATTAACTAACCACCGTCATTCTCTTCGTCCTCTCTGCCATGAGTGACATGCTCGAGATTATTGTCTGTTATCGTTTTCCTTGTCGAAGTCTGCGCCAAGACCGACATCACCATCACCATCACCATTCAGTTAAACAAGCGTTTGTATCTTGTCTATCATCATGATCGTCGGTCCACCCAAAGGCCTTCAGAATGTTCATTCGGGTTGACCACGAGGTCGTCGCCATCTTCCTGGGCCTCAATCAAGTAGTTAGGGCTTCATGCTGCCAGCCAAATGCATGGTAAACGGCCTTTGCGAAGTACACACTTGCTTGATGAATGCTGAAAAGTGAAGGACTTGGTGGTGAGGGTGACTGAGAAGTGAGGTGAAGATGTGTTGGAATCAACAAACAAAATGTTTGCGGTTAGGAAAGCCAAACACGCAATTATAAGACCATTCGGAATAGCTAGCAGTGGATGTGTTTGGCTAACTGCGCAAGAGGTAGTCAAGGTGCGGCAGATTTCAGAATATCCGCACCTTCCCTGAGCAGTCACCAGGAGACGAATATGGAGTCATGACACTGGACAAATTGCCTATCAGGTAGGTAGGTATGGATTCACGGCGCTGACAGTGCACATCAACTGGCAGTTTCTCAAAGCTCCCTGCCTAAACCCAGGCACCTAGCCGCAAAAGCTTTCGCTAGGGGCATTTATTTCCTTTTTTACTACCAACATCCTCTGATAACCTTGTTATTCAACTGACCAGCGCAGTATGGACGGATATCACTCTCCAACCTCCACGCTCTTAAAGCTCCCCAACGAGCTGATTCAAGCTATCGCCGCTCTGTCACATAAAGAGGGTACCATAGCCTTGTCATCAAGATGCCGCCCACTCCGAGGAATTCTGGCCAGGATGGTGTGGTCCCGAGTCAACATCTCTGGCGACACTCGCAAAATGCTCTGCCTCTTCCAGACTTTGGATCCTGGAAAGCACCATGGGACACTCGGACTAATCAAGTAAGTAAAAGATCGACTCTGTATGTCGTATATATGCTGAAGCGTGATCGCATAGAGAGGCAACTATCTCCTTTGGTGACTGAGGCCCGATTGCCTGTCACGGTTCTGTTCCCTTCAACAATAGGAAAAACAAAAAAAGGCCAATGTTGCTGGCCTTTACGAAAACCATCGAGGCCATGACCTCCCTCAAATCTCTCTCTCTCTCGATGTCAAGAGCCTGTGCCGCAAGCATGTTGAAGTGTTATCATCCGAAGTCCGCGCTCTACCTCATCTCAAGCTCCAACGTCTTGAGTTGAAGTCAACAGAGGACTGGGATGTCTTCGTGAAGTATGCCGGGACTGATTTGAAGAGTTTGTATATACCCAATACCAGGTCCTTTCCAACGTCCTTGTCGTCCTTTAACCACATTGAAAATCTGTACGTTGGAACGATAGACTTCTTCGGCCAGTACCAGTACGAAACAACACGCATTGCCAGAGCTATCCCACGGCTGAAGTCTCTGACCTTTCGGAACGACCTTTGCTTGAAGTTCGAAGTGTTCTGGCATTCGTCTTCATACCCCTGTCGATCTTGTGTATGTTACGCTCTTTCCACGCCACTTCTACAAGTCCGAGTCTTACTGACATCTTGGCAGCTCTACGGATGTAAAAGACTGGGCAAAGCACTGGAAAAGAAACTGCCCGAACTGGAGCGACTTGTTCATACACTCTAATGTCCTCTCGCTCAGAACATTATGTCTCCGCTCAGTCGTGACCAATTTCACCACTTCAGAAGTCTCATCCGTCGGATTACGGCAAACCACCCAGCCCTAAAAGAGGTTGTGCTTCTCCTTAATAACGAGTTCCTGCTGCGTTAGGAGCGCAACAGAAATTGGGCCTCTTTGGAAAAACGCAGCGAGAAGTCACCAGGGTTTGCAGACTCTCCGTTTGAGCTTAGCCAAGCAATTCGTGAATCGCAAGTGATCCACAGAGATAGCTAGGATCTTATGGGATAAGAGATGAAGCCGACGAGTTGGTTTATGGCATCCCAGGCTGGCTTTCCTGCTATTTGTCGTTGACACCCTGGACTGGGCAGAGCTTAGGTCATAGTATCTATCCTACCGGTCTTGTGAGTTTTAGCGTACAAGATCAAGTATTATAGGATGATGGCTATGCACTAGACCCATGTAATCGACGGCAGGAGAAGATCAATCTATTTGTTTCAGAATCAGCGGTTACCACTTCGCGTATAAATCTTCAGCTCCCATTGCACAGCGCTATGTGAGTAGAAGTTACCTCCTCAGGTGGGTAATCGAAGAATTGGCCTCGAGGCTTAGGGCGTCAAAATAAAGTAGCCCAAGTGCTATTTTAACCTAACATAAAACTATTGAATTTCTTTATCTCTTATGTCTCCAGCGGTCATTTCTTCTGACTCCCTGACGCTCCTGTCATCGTTTATGTACAGTACCTGTAGTGCGGTAGATCAGATATTGATATAGGTAAGCTATTCCAACAGAGGCAGTGCTCGTTTTGGTAGGGGTTGCCACAACTGCGTTTTAGTGCCAGGGACAAATTTCCAGAGTTGCTTTGCTACCTAAGATATTACTTTTGGCATTGACTTGATTGGATATCTTGGGGTGGGAGACCGGGGTTGTTCGCTGTAGGAAGTGACGAGTCTGGACTCTGTAAGCTGTAATTATAGAGAGTAGATCTAGAACAACCGTACATTATCATAACTTAACATTGCCGTTAATTAAGCATAATAAGAGAATGCCTGCGTGGCTGATGAGTCATGTGACGAGTGGCTGAGCTAAAAGAGACGGCATGAACCCCTATTAAGAACGTATACATCAAGTAGCCGGGCAATTTATTCCCTTTTCCTTGGAAGCAAAGAATGAAATGTCAAAAACGTCAAGCAAAGGCAGAGGCAGAGGCCATTTACTGGGCATCGTCTTGCTTCCCCCGCTCTGTCAGTTCTGTGACTGCTGTATCCACCTGAGCAAGGATCATTTCCATGATCTTCGATCCACCGGAATTCGAGACTTGGCGTTCGGCGCTTGACCGCCTCTAAAGATGAAGTTCTCCAATGGGGAGAAGGTAATTTCAGCTGAAAGCTTCTCAAGCTCACGACTGAAAATATATTCTTGGGCCAGCAAAAGGAGGCAGAGCCTGTATTCAGCTATTGATCACCATGTGGATACGGATACTTACGGGCGTATCATCTTACACGCAGCTGCATGACCCCTGGGAACTACAGATACGAGACGAGACAGTCCTCAACGACCAGGAATGATGTGATATGGTCAAAGAGCAGGACATTGTGAGAAGTCAAGGTCATCACTACCACAAGGCCCGTATGATGTTGATATGTTCACTGCAGTATTGGCCTGCTCTGATGACAACATCATCAATCTCTCGGGTCCTGCGAAATGCCATCCATCAAAATTCTTGCAGCTATCCGTTCTAAACCCGTCACCGAGAGATCTAGACATCAGCTCGAACATCCATACCAAGAATGATCAACCGCTTCAGCCGAGACAACATTTTAGTTCGTTTCCTAATAGGAGGAGGCGTCATACGCCAACGCCTCAACGCTCCCCGCGTAACCGAGGATCCACATCCTTGCTGCAAAAATGTCTTTGCTCAACCTGGGACGACCTTTGTTCTAACTGGAAACAAACAAAAGCAATTCTTTGACTTTTTAGGGAAGAAATTACAATATCGAGTGGCAGTTGAGCTATTACTACGCACTGATACTACTGTCCCCATAACCAGGGGTTCCAGACACAAAGCGCTCCCGCTGGCGAGTGCAGGGCCCATCTTAAGCGTCTTTTCTTGTCATGTTTCTTGATCGAGGTCTAATAGATGCAAAACTAACGGCAAGTCTAGATGTAAAGACTGGGGGGCGTGGAATCGACGTGCCGAGAACTCTCGGCGTCTGGCCAGAACGACTTGACCAGGCTTTGGACTAGTTGCTTGTGTCTCTGATATATATACACAATGATTCCTCTCTCATCTAGAGTCCGCCAAGAGCTGATTCCGTCTTCCCCAGGCGTCTTCACCTCTCGTCATTCTTTTACACATTCGTTCTAATAATATCTACACTCGTTCTATCTACAAGCCAACAGGCATTACAGTCTCTCTTCCACGATTTTCTTAATTTACTTATAAGTTACCCATAATTCTTCGGACCTTTTACACGCCAAACCATGAAGTTCAATATCCTCGTCGCTGCCACTTTGGCTGCGGCCCCCATCTCTAAAGTCGCCGCTCACTCTGGCATGGGAGAAACCATGAAAGAGATCGAACGAATTGCTGCTCGCAGCTGGAGCAGTGGCTGGAGTAGTAACAAATGGCCTTTCTCTAACAGTGGAGGAAGCAGCTGGGGCAGCGGAGGCGCCCAGAGCAGTGGAAACGATGACTGGAACAATGGAGGAAGCCAGAGCAATGGGGGAGGCTCTACCTCTTGGCCCGGCCAAAGCAACAGTGGTGACAGCTGGAGTAACGGTGGAAGCCAGGGCGGCGGCCAAAGTGGCTGGTCTGGAGACAATTTCGATGCTCACTCCCTTATTGGAGACCTCCGCAGCGTCAGCGACAAGTCTCTCACTTCAGTCGGCCGTGATATCAAGAAGATCCTCCAAGGAAACGGCAACCCTACCAGCCGTGAACGCTACCTTGGTTGCCCTTCAATGAACTCTCAACGATGCAAGCGCGATACCTGCTGTGTCTGGCAATACATCTCCAACGAGCTTGAAGCTCGTTTCAGAGGTGAAGCTGGTCGTTGCACCCGATGGGCTCGTTATGCAGTCCGCATTGGCTTCCACGATGCTGGTTCCTGGTCCCTGAAGACTTCTTCTCAAGGAGGCGGTGCCGATGGCTCTATCATCCTTGCGAACGAGATTACTCGCGGTGAGAACAGGGGTCTTGAGCAGATTGGAGAGTACTACCAGACTATCTATGACAAGTACCACAACAAGTACGGCTTCACTCAGGTTACTATGGCCGATCTTATCCAGATGGGATCCAACATTGCTGCTGTCACTTGCCCTCTCGGACCCCGCGTTCGTTCTTTCGTCGGCCGCAAGGATAGCACAAAGGCCAATATTGGAGGTCTTCTGCCTCGAGTTGACTCTGATGCTCTCACTCTCATCAACCTGTTCAAGGACAAGACCATTGGCCCTGATGATCTCGTCGCCCTCGTTGGCGCTCACACAACCTCTCAGCAACACCACACCAACATCGACCGTGACGGTGACCCTCAGGACAGCACCCCTGGTGTCTGGGATATTCTCTTCTACCAGCAGACTCTCGACAAGAACTCTCCCAAGCGTGTCTACAAGTTCCCTAGCGACGAGGTGCTTGCCAAGCACCCCCTCACCAAGCCTGCCTTTGAGGCTTTTGCCAGCGGTAGCACTGGTCAAGCCGCCTGGAACGTGGTAAGTGATAACAACTTTCGAATCAGTCATATAAATCATGCTAACCCCATCTTAGGACTATGCCCGCGCCTATGTCCGTCTCAGTCTTTTGGGTGTCAACAACATCAACAGTCTCACCGAATGCACAAAAGTTCTTCCCCAGCCCGTCGAGTCTTACCGCCACAAGGATAAGGGTCGATTCAACAAGTGGCTTCAGAGTGACGACAACTCTTACACTTCCAAGTCTGTTTCCAAGGATATCGACGACGGTTACGAGATCTCTATCCCTGAGGACAAGATTCCCTCCAAGCGTGGTCCTTGGAAGAAGTGGAACACCCTTTTCAAGTGGTGGTAAACTGTGACGAAACAACACATTTATATCTTCGCTGGCTCGTAATCACTGTTATAGGGGCGGCGTTTTTAATTCATGATATAGCGTAAGGGAGACAGGACTTGTTGTATATTATATGCCAGTGGCACCATTTAATTCTTTATTTTTAATCCCATCCTCTGAGGAGGTATCTACCTTGGATGACCGATATTGGTAATACGTGATTTTTCCATGATAGTTCAGAGCCTCAATTTGCGAAGTCGTACTGACAAATATCATGTTGAGGGCAAGTTCGTGTGACATGTTCCCTAGAACTTTTCTGCGCACCTACTTAGGTAGCTATCATTGCTCTCGCCAATATCCGCTATGTGTTTCTTTCAGTAAGTTGTTCATGATTAGTCAAGAGGAAAGAGCGACAAATCATGAGTACCTAGGCTATATGGCAGGTGTGCGTAGTCCCTCACTTGCTCTGATGTAACTGGGAACTAGAAGCAGGCAGGTGAAATTATGTACCGACCTGAGGTGACGCTCCTATGAACGAATGGCTCTTTCCTCCATCGAACAGACACGGGTTCCATTCGGTAGAGGAGCAATAGCGCTCCACGGCACTCGAGGTAAGCACCTTCCATCGCTATCAGATAATGCATAAAGATCATCAACCAACAACCGGGTTGAGAAGGGTTGAGGAGGAAAGAACCAAAAGCCTGCCTCCCTGAAGTAACAAGTATACGTATCTTAACTTCCTATCCCTTCAGCTCAAGTAATTTGAGAGGCAGGATGCGCTCGCATCAGGAAATGACAAAGAAGGTGCCATTTCTACTACGTTCGAACACAAAACCCCAGTCTCATCCTCCTCTGTTGTTCTTCTTCCTCGTCCTCGTCCTCCCCCTCATCATC
Source organism: Fusarium camptoceras (assembly GCA_004367475.1). NCBI lineage: Eukaryota > Fungi > Ascomycota > Sordariomycetes > Hypocreales > Nectriaceae > Fusarium > Fusarium camptoceras. The sequence goes on along the minus strand of QGED01000107.1, from coordinate 2,628 downwards.
ATCATCTCTCTCATCAGTCTTATACCACTAATATCATTACACGACATCTTCATTTCAATCATCATCACCCCAACCCTTGCCTCATGATACACCAAACCAAACCCTATGCATCATCCCCCGAGTTAAACCCTTTCTCAGTGATCCGCGCAAAACCGATGAAGACTTGCAGGATCCTCTGATCAATGATGACAAGTGTTATCCTACTGAGGTGTAGCGATGGGGAGGGGAAGTCTCGTACATTTCTTCTCTTTTGAGGCTTAATCGACACTGCGGCTGCTCAACTGACCCGTGACATGCATATGGGACTAACAAAATGAAAGAAGAGTTCTACGTTCCTATTGCTCGCTGCCGAATACATACGGGAGTCAGTTGTCAACGCAACTGCTTGGTCGAATCTCGACAACACTGGGACAAGATATCAGATTGACATGGACATGGAATTGAAGACAAGCATGAAGCTGGAGCTGGAGCTGGAGCTGGAGACGGAATTGGAGACGGAATTGGAGACGGAACCCGAGATGGAGATGGACGTTGGAAATAGGACTGTGTACCTGGCTTTCGTATACAAACTTGTTCCTGTTGTATGGTCAGACATTAACTCGTGTTTTGTATTGCGCTGGCTAGCTATCGATCCAATGCTAAGCTTCTCCCATATCCATCTTTTCCTGCATCACCTCAGTAGATATAAGCTGCTGTTTCGTCACCAGGCACAGGCCCGGTTCGACATACGCAGTCTTGTCTCATCCCTGATGAAGATCCTCTTGGGGTTTATCTTCCTTCGGTAATCCAAGTGAATTTCCGATGGAGATACTGCATAATCTGCTAAGCATGCATAGAAGTGGTAGCTTCTGTGCGCAATGTTGGTAAGTGTTATCCGTAGGGGTGAAAAGAAGATGAAGGAAATCGAGTGCATCTTACACTCTGAGTGATGGATTCTAAGTTTGTCGCCCTATACATTTACACTTCATGAACTTTGAGTTCCACGGCGAGTTGATCCGGGCCATTCAAAAGCACCACAGTTAACTCATTCTATGTTGAGTTCGTAACCTGCTACTTGCCGCTGTATCATTAGTGCTATCGCCTTTTGTCTATCTCTGGTGCTACCAGCCCTCAGTGTGTCAGAAAAATTGGCCCCTAAAGGCATAAGAGATGAAATAATTTAGGCACTTTATACTGGATTAGATTAACACTTCGGCTATTTTGTTTTGACAGCCTACATCTTCGAGGATAATTCTTCTGCTACCCACCTGCCAGCTCACATGGAGAACCTTCTCAGTGAGCTTACAGCCTCGGGATCAGCCGAGGTGTAATCATTAATGTTCAAGCCATCTGCACCATCTGTATCAACGTCCCTCTCGCCTCTAACAAGCAACGCAATACTGGTGCCTTCCCTCGTTCGACAAACGCCCGCCCCGACCGCCCCCTGAATAGCTCGAATGGCATACGAGTGCACCGTCAAGGAGATGAACTGGCATTCCTTCGGCGTCTCGTTGAAGATATCTTCCAGGGCCCTTTGCTTCCTTACAACGTGCTCCTCGCCCGTCTCTGGTTCCACCCTGTTAGTGAACCGGTCCTCCTCCTCGAAGCCATCCTCGATTTGGTAGGTGGGATAGTTCTCCGCTATCCAGGTACGTGGACGTCTGTAGTCACATGTGTGGCGTGTGATTCTTTCGCGAAGTAATTCTTTGACGATGGGTTGTAGAGGGGGTGTTTGAGTGGCCATAAGAGAGGAGAAGACCAGGTCTGTTGTCTGGAGACACCGAGCTAGAGGGCTGGTGTAGAAAGTTTGAGGAAGTGGTGCGCCTTGAACTTTGATAAGGTCTGTCCAGAAATTGTTGAGATCTTGGGCTTGTTGTTCGCCTACTTCGGTGAGAAAGGCGTCGAACCAAGTTTCTTTGCCGTCCCCATTCTCAAAAGATACTCTAGTCTGTCCGTTCATTAGCTTCCAGCCATACGAAGGCTCTAGGAACTCACATTCCATGCCTCGGACCCTACGTGGGCATGCATCTTGTTGTGTACTCCCAAACCATGCCGTGTCAAGTATACGATTTTGTATGCGACATTGTTGGAGCTATTCTCGTTGAGCCATCCTACGTACCGCGCAAGACGAACCCAATCACGCTGATCAGAAGCATCTGGATCGTCGGAAGGGTATGACTGGCCCGAGATGAGGCCCAGGTTTGGCTGGGTGGTGACCTTCTCTCCAGGGTATTCATGAGCAATGTCGGTGAGTTCGACAAAGACACCTGGTTGGGCCTTGAAGGACCATTTGGCAGCCATGATACCTGCACGCCGGGGAAGCCACA
>QGED01000106.1:0-138366 GCA_004367475.1 Fusarium camptoceras | reverse complement strand
GGTGTGGGGAGGGAGGGCCAGAGGGAGTGCGCCGCAGGAATACCTGAAATGGATGGGCGGACGAGGTCGGCGGCAGGACCGGGGTTTCTTCTGGTGCACAAGCGGGTTTGGCGCCTTCAGCTACAAAGCCAGCTAAGACAAGACAACGACATCGACAACCAAGGCCAAGCCAAGCCGCCTTGCTGGAGACGTTGTAGGTGGAGATGTCGGCCCGGATGGTCGGAGCGTTCTCGTTTTGCGTTGTGTTGTTCGTCGGACCTGGTACTGTAGCTTTGGTGACGTCGGCGGCCGACACCAACTGTGAAGAGGAAGAAAGAGAGAGCACACCGCACTACGAAGCGCGCTCCCTGAGGAACACACTGAAGAACAGAGCGGATGCTATGTTCAGAAGACGGGAGGGAAAAGTAGAAGTGAAAGACAAAGAGAAGATCCAAGGAGGAGGGCTTCTCTTATTGCTCTTGATACAACAGGAGACAATGACGGAGGACATCAGCACCATCAGCAGCAGCAGCAGCACCGAGGCGTGGTGTGCAGAGCATAACACCCATCACAATGTGATATGTTTGTAAGTGGCAGCAGAGCACTTCGACCCTTTGGTCCCTTGCTCGCTCATGATCCCTTGATCCTCAAGTCGTGCCGAATAGATTCCCGCCCATGTCGAATCGAATTCTTGCTTTCTCGCTGGTTAATTCCGCCGCCGCCTGCCTGCCTGCCCGCTCGCTTGTTCTATTCTGTGCCTGCGGACCCCAGGCCCCATGGTCCAGTATCCTTGTAGATTTGTCCTCAATAACTCAGCAACAGAACAGTGCAAGACCGGGCCAGGCGTGGAGGGAGGTCGCGGACACGGGCGCGATCGAGGATACTCGGCTGTACAGTGTGGGACGATGGCGCAAGCAGCAAGGTGACCGGGCTGGGGCACCGGCCGGGGTGGAAGCGTGGGCTAGGATGGGGGACAAGGGTTCTGAAGCGACCATGACGAGCTCGAGAGGGCATCGTCACCCTCTGTGGCCCGTGGCATGGTCAGTGAAGAGTGGGATTGAGACCGAGTACAGCATAGCGTCTTTCTTGCTGTTGCTCCCAAGGGTTCAGTTGTGATACAAAGTTGGCTGGGCATCAGTTCCTGTATGATTGGGGGTTAGAGAGGTGCAGCTTTCGTATTGTATCCGTACAGTACAGTATATTTACTTTCCGATCGACAGTACTCGGCTGTGTACTGTAAAAAAAGGACGGAACTTGATACGCTCGCATGGCCGGTTGATTGATTGTCATGACAATTTAGTTATGGATAATTTAGGTCGAGTGAGCGGGCTTGGGGGATTGTGGGCCTGTGGGATTTGTCCACAGTGGATGGATCACGATGAATGGGGAAGATTGGTGCGAGGCAGATTACAGCGGAGGAGCGCGGAGGACACAAAGTGAGAAGGAGGAGCCGCACGCATCGCATCGCATCGCATAACATCGTATCGCCATCGCATAGAATCCATTTTACGCATGGATTAGTACGGGAGGAGGAAGGAAGGTGCCAGACTAAGAATGTGTCCTTTCTAAGGCAGGTAGGTACCTACTGGCAGTCTAGTCCACCGTACCTGCCTCCTTCAACAATGCAGAAAATAGCAGCATCAATTCGATATATCGGCAACTGGAAAAGGTCACATAATCTTGGTCTGAAAAGGTTGCTTCTTTCGGGATTGCCTACCGTAAAACATTAGTGACCGACTGCGGGTAAATTAGGTTGACTGGCATAACGGGACGGAGGGACGATCAGAATATCCATGTTTAACTTTATGGGAGAATTCGGGGCCATGCAGCGATGCTGACTGGTTTGACTTGGTATCCTGGTCCCAACATTCGGGATCAGAATCAGCCACAACTCCTTGATCAGGTATTATGTTTTCATTCTATTATTGTATTGTACTATATCAACCTGCTCGAGTCAAGTCGTGACCAGTGCAACAGAGTCACGGAGCCAACCAACAGATGGGTGAGGATAGTGATCGGTCATAACTTTCGACACGACGGTAGCATTACCGCGTTTCTCTTCAGTCCACTTCTGCTGCAACTCGGCCTCCAAATCTGACGGCTAGATGGCGCCTTATGCAGCCGGGTATCGGCTGTGTCTTGGGAACCTCTCGTGCAGGTATCGTCGTGTGCACACCATGCCTTGTTCTGTACCTGGTAAGACGGTACCGTCCCTAGGCCTACACAGACTGACTGACATCTGCTGTATCTCACACAGGCCGTCCGTCTCGTCTAGTGGCCGTTGACTGGGGTTTTTAGACCGGGGGTAGGGTAAGCAGTTAGCATTCGTCAGTGAGGATCGCGGCAGGACAGTCAGGCCAGCAGCCAAGTACAGTGCGACAAGGTTTACAACTATTGGCTGTACTCAAGCTTAAACGGGTACGATTAAACTCGGCTAGTCTGATAGATTGATGGAAAGTCATCAAAACGAAAAAAGAAAAGTTTTACGTACGTACATGCATTACCTTATCGGCGGAGCATCTTCGGGACGATCCATCCATCAAGTTGAGTCGTGCATGAGGACCGACGGAGTGCACTGTAGTAATAGTATAGTAATAGCCTAGGGGTCGGTATCTGCTCGGGAACCCACAATGCCTGCTTTTGTTGGTAGGTTTCTGGTATTAATACAATAGATAATTGTCAGGTAAGATGGGTAGATCGATAAGGCAACGATTTCGTCTAAACGGTAACTAGGTATATCAGGTAATAATTAGTTCATCTCGTTATTACCCGTACAATCTCCATAAAGAATGGAAGCACAACGGATGTAGATGCAAGGCAAGGCTTCGCTTCTCCTGTCTGTGCCGCTGCGATGTACCGTGCCACACTGTACGCAAGTACTGTCTTAGATCAGGCTGAGTGATTGCACTTGGAACTGCTGCTCCACCTATCAACATCCTCCTGCATCAAACTAATACTCCAACTCTTCTGATAGGACGCGCTTGATGTTCGCGTACATCCACAAATTTGTCTTAGATTTTACGAACTCTGGTAAATGATTCTTGATGTGCCTTCACTAAATGCTTGGCAGAAACAGTAACGCCGCGGCTCTGCTTATACCGTCCAGAGACTTCGGAGACACGCATGCAGTCCAGAAATGGCCGGCTGAATTACCGATCAGTGACTTACCAATCTACGTACATCTTGTTCAAACAGGGACATAATTACACGGAGCTCATTGTGCACAGGGCGTATTCCCGCTTCTCCATACTCATTTATTGTTCCTTCATTTGCTGCTTGGTACATCGCTTCCCGTTCGAATATTGCTGACTCCATTCTCGCGCAGGCAACAGCATCATCATACCTGATGCCCCTTGTCTAGAGTTCACGCGACGCCTTCCGATCAAGGCCCAGACTGTCAGAAGCTCTCTATGTCCAAATATCCCGGATCTTTTAATCCACAAAGCCCCAGCGCCCCAGCTTATTCACTTGCACCTATTCCACTACAGGCATACCGGGCTATGTATAGCCGCTGGGCTTTCTTTTATGCGTGCTGTGGAATTTCGAGAAGGCGTATGCAGATAGAGAAGATTGACCAAAAAGCTGCATTGTCTCAGGATAACTTTCCCAAGACCCTCGTGGACCCTGCAAATCATTGGTCCAGGGTGCCCCCAAGCCAAATTAAGCACCAACCATGCTACACTGCTACGTACCATGACAAGCGCACTTGTGTGCAGACCGCTGATCCAGGGGTAGGTATTGGGTCTTACAGACTGGATAGTCTTGGCTCTAGAGATTCGCCGATGCTATTCGTAGCCTCGTCTCTTATTTCCCTGTCGGACTGCCTATCTTGGCATAATCTTTCGGGGACTATACGGTGCTTCGTCGTTCACTTCAAGCCCAGACGGATATCGTGGCCGACGGTAAATAACTGCAAAGTCGATAGACAATATTCTCTATTACCCAGGAGTGACTGGAGACATTCTGCAGTGCTTCAGCGTGAGCTGGAAGGGTGGCTGAGACATCCTCCGTTCATCCACTGGCATCGTCGACTTTTCCGCATCATCAGCATTACATAGCATCCGTCTCCGCCCGGTGGCGCGTCCAATCCTGTCGGGTTCGATTCGTTCCGTACGGAATCCATAGAAACGGATACACTCCGAGGTGCGGCAGACTTGCGTCTTAGCTGTGTGCTTGTGACATGCGCATCCTGCAGTTCAGTTGACAGCATTTCCCCAACTTCCCCCGCGATGCACGGATCCCGACGGGAAAGTGCGGGCGAGCGGGTGCCGGGAGCTTGACTTTGCAAACTGAGACGGCTTATACACAATGACGACTCGTAATCGTTGAATATTTATGGGTTGAATGACTTTTGTTGCTTTCACCGGCCCGCGGCTGTGGTCAACTTGCCATAGGCGTTGTCTTTTATTGTCGGCTATTTACAAACACAATACACAGTCGGCTGAGCCCCGGTTTTCTTTACCACCCCAGTCTCTTAGTCGTGATGTTTCTTTGCACTCCATGGCAGATGTTCATTGCCGGTCAAGGCAACGAACATACAAACGCCGTGACCTAGTCAAAACAGCACCAACCGAATCATTGATAGTAATGAAAGGGATCCATTATGCTATCACTGCGTTGGTTGCTTTCGCTGTACTGCTGTCGTCTTGGCTACGTACCTGCTGACTTATATGCATAGAGTTCATCTCTGCCAACCATGACCACAACTGGCTTACACCCACTGATTATCCATTAAGGTTGATACATACTGAGCTTATGGACACGAGTTGCTATTCACAAGCGAATGACAACAGAAGCGTAGACTATACCGATCATGTCGCTCATAATAGCGTCATGTGAAGGCAAATCATTGTCCTGTTTTTGCCCTTCGCTTCCTTTTCCACCGGAGATACCAAGAGCGGATGAATCGAGTCCTTCATTACAAGGACCAGAACAGGAAATGACAGCTCTGGCCCCGCAAACTGGTTGCTAAATTAACATCAAAAGAAATTCTGGAGCCGCCAAAAGCGACAGCCGCGCTGGAGTGGGATACCGAGCAAGCTTCGGAAGTTATCTATCAGACCGCCTAGGGAGATAGATCTATGATCTCCACGCCATCCGCCCACGTGTATGGGGTATCAAACTCATTTTCAAGATGAGAGATGAAAAGAACAGTCATTGCTTGACCGCAAGAAATGCAATGTCAGGGACTCCACGCAGGTACCGGTCATGTTGACCTCTGTTGTAGTGTTCGATTGGAGGTCTGACTTGGAGGTCCATTCTGCATTTTGGCAGACCCTTACCTGTATGCGTCCACTCCACGAGGCTCACGCAGGGTCTGTACCACACCTGCCTGCTTCTTACTTGCATCTGTCAATGTCACTTGTGACTTGCTTAATTACAGGTATGGAGAACAGCAGTGACCAAGCAGGGATAGTTGATTCAGCTGACAACATCCTGAGCATCATGATTACATATGAGAAATACGGCCATGGAAGCTTGGGTCTCATCGTTCGTGATATACACCTACTATCAAATGTGAGAGGAATCAAATACAGCCACTTGGTCCACTATAGATCGGCATTCTACCAACAACTCTCCACACAGGTAGTTTCTGTTCAAAATGCCTGATACCAATCGTTTCATGAAGCTGTCAAGGCGAGGACCATTTCTGGATTTTCTCCAAACTTGATACTTCGCGGTTGTGTGACTTCGGCTCTTTAGTCGCCAAACAAGAGGTGCGATACAGTGGAGGAACCCACAAGCCTCCAGGTTTTACCTGGTTACACTGACACCGCCATTATCAGTCATAGGCTAACTGATGGAAACAGGCTTGCTGTCAATCTGCAATTGGAAGATATAGCAGTTTGAAACAACAATCAGCCATTCAATCTTACAGCCACACTTAGCATTGATCAACATGAGAAACCGACCTCAGCTATGCCATGTCATGTCATGACAAGTCAGGACAGTGCTGGATATCTCGGGCTTGCACCGTCCCCCAAGTCACTCGAAAACGGACCGGAATCCTTGTCTGGGCTTGTCTAAAACTCCAGACATCCCATCGGGGCCCCAAGCTCTGCCCCCACCATCCCGCATCTTTATATATCGACATGATTGGCTCTTGGCATCGCAGTGAATTCCCCCAAACAGGATTTCGTGCTGTCTCTGCCTCGCACACACCCCGACCCTTGATCTGCTGCTGTGAGTTCCAGCATCTTTTCTAGAAGCCTGCGCCCCTGCGTCGTGGTAGTACAATGTAGGAAGCTTGGACCAGCCTGTCAAGGTGGTCTCTCATTGCTCGCAGTAAAACTAGCCGATGTGCCAACTCGTGCATATTCAGCAAAATCCTCTGTTGGATGCAATTGTTGGTCGCTACGCACAGGTTGCTACAGTACTCGATGGTACCCATGCCATCATGGACCCTGCGGTTTCAATCCTCGGCTTTTCTAATAAGATCTGTGCTTTTTAGGTAAGTTTCTTCCCCATGTTCAGAGTGGAGTTGAATGATCGGTCCATGATAATTACCACGTAGCATATGGCATTTGGCCAAATGCTGCTGATCTGCGTCAGACCTTGGCCGACCGATTGTCATTTGGCAAATGAAGTTTCGCTTCCACTTAGCAAGGAATGTCCATTCGCCTATAGAATACCGACATAGGTATTTGTTGACCGAGCCGTGTTCACTAATAGCACGGACAATTCTGACAGTCAGTCTATTGCATTTTATGTTTTGTTGGTGATGGGGCTCATCTGCGCCGTTCGTCGGTAGCTCTGCACGCGCGATTCCTAATGAGTCTTGGACTCCATCTGCACGTCGACATTTGCGATGGCGCTTCTCTTTAGCCGCATCTGCTTCGATCCATAGCCAATCTCCTCGTCTCAGGTCAGCGCAAGCAGAGGGTGAGGGTCGCCCCGGTCAGGTGTCTCTTGAGCCTCTACGGATAAAGCCTTTTGCTCGTTAGACTCGGGTCAATTTCCACCAACTGACATTATGAGGCTCGGTGCGAAATGAAACGAAACACGAGCCCTAAGTTGACGATAGTTTTGAACGGTTTAAGCGCCAGGAGATACTGTACCAACCAAGTCAAGAATGGAATGGATCGAAATGGGCACGCACATGCTTGCAATATTCACAAAAGACAAGATAAGTTGCGTACATATGACATTATGTAACTGTGTTGTCACAGCCTCGTCTGTCCCATCAGGCACAGACAGCTGACAGCACATCACAGGCACGATTGTGATCGATGGCTCTCGGTATATCATGGCAAGCCGCGGTTGTTGGTGGACAAGAGTGAAGGGAAAGGAAAGGAACCTCGAAACGGGCCGGCTTTTCATCAAGGTCCATATATCTTCACGCAGCAGATGGTTTTACTGGCTATCCATATCCATGGGTATGGAGAGTTGCAATGCAGTCGACCATGAAGCCATGGATGACTGGGGCCGCTGGACCGTTCCATCGTGACCGTAAAAGGCAAGTCAAACGCGCCGTCCCCTGATTGGTTCAAATGCGGCGCCTTGCTTTGGATTGGAGCGTCTATTGGCTATGCTTAGGTCCAAGCCACAGACGTAGCTGATTGGCCGATCGGCGGCCGGGCAATCAAAATACCCCCACGCGCTGACTTTGCCAAATTGCAAAATCAAAACTCGAGCATATCTTTGACAGGCAGAAAATTTTTACCTTTGCAACCACACAAAAACCTGAGTTGCCTACCACCATATCTTTTCTTACCATACATACCCTTCCATCTCGCTGGGCGCGCCACGAGATACTCTACCATCCATCAGCATCGCTGATCCCCGACAGCTGCTGCAACCCTCACATACATGGCTTTACAATACCTAGCAAGCTCGATTCCTTCGTTGCGTCATGGTTTTGGCGTCGGTTCAAGTATTGTTTTGTATGTCTGGGAAGCGGCCGCTGCCGCTACCGTTGTGTCAGGTGCATTCTGAGTCGAGTGTGCCCCCCTACGGTAGACCCTTTCTGGCAGTGCTGGGATGACAGAGCTTCAATACGCAAATCGCGTGTCGGTGCGAAGCTTGATGGCATCATTTCACAGGATCTTCAGCTATAGATCAACTGCTATGCACACCCTTGCTACTATATGATACTAACCAACCTTTGAACAGCTTTCGCGTGATGTTTTGCCAGTCACCGCGTTGAGATTCTTCTCGGCGTGGTAATCGGCATTCAGTGTCTGCTCTCCATAGACCTGGATGTTTTTGCTCTGGCATAGATAAATCTGAACTCGTTGCTGGGCACCCGGCTTTTAGAAGTCGTCTTGATCTCTTTGAGAGGCCGGGAATCAGCTGTAGGCACATACCAATACCTATCACTGGTATCTTTGTAGTTTGTATTTTGATCATATGAAGTCGATATACGACCGGTAGTTTACGACGGCAGTGGCACGCTATGCCTATGCTATGCTGCTATGCCCCATCAATTTGCAGCTATTGGATATTTCTTCAATCGGCAGTTGATAGACTGGCTAGCCGGCCTTGGTCACCAGAGCTTGGCTTGCCCTGCGATGTTTCCATTCCCTGCATCGTCGACGTGGCTTCAGTCGCGTGGGATTTAGTGATCAAGGCGGTTGGTCCAGGCCATGCAAAGGGTTCAAGCACTGTATTTGTCGAACGTCAAATCTCACCCGCTTAAGCCAAAGCCAAAGCCACAACCCAAACCTGATGATCAACGATCGGCGGGGTGTTCCGAGCCGGGTGAACGGCGTGACCGATTGGCAGATTGGGGGTTGTATAGGCATAGCTCTCGTTGATTTAACGATTGATTGATTACGGATACCTATTTTCCATTCATGACTTGCCTTGTTTGAACATGCCCTGCTGACGGCGTAAGGAAGTATACGGGCTAAATCAAGACTATTTGCTTTCCCTTCTTCCGTCGCGTAAAACGGTCTATCGGAGCGAGAACTGGGAGTCTAATTGCGAAACTGTCAGATGGGGGGAGTGTGACTTTGTCTTCATGCAGTGCATCTGTTTGGTTCAGTCTATGTCTCACAAGAATGGATGCTGTGATGTGAGAAACCACGGCTGAGTCCGATGAAGAGCAGAGCCGTCCATATACAGCAGGTGGTGGCCGATCAGCGAATTGATGAGATGGTTGCTGCTGATGCGATGCTTGATACCTAACCGAATTACCTACAGACGAACGAATGAAGCTGCTGCTATTATGACAGCTACTGCAGGCAGTTACATATGGCCGATCGCCCGACGTAAAGGGCCAAGCAGACGGACTTAGTATTGTGGGCTTCTGAAATGACTGATCGAGAAAGCTGTTCACTATGAACACCGTATGAACCGCTGTTAGTTTCTTCCGTAGAATGAATCCATAAAAATAACAAGATACCATAAGCTTGGCTGACCTGGGTATCGATGGTGTGCTCCAGCATCCCCAGTTTCCAGTTTCCAGTTTCCAATTCCAGCCTCCCGTTGCTTTACTGTTACGGCATGGACCTCGGTGCCGTGGCAAAGGCAAAAGTGGAGGGGTTGGTTGTCAGAGGAAGACTCTCCTGTAACTCCCTAATTCTCTATACTCGTATCAAAGAAACCAGACTTGACTCGACTTGACTCTGCAGCACCACTATTACTGAAGTACCCATTGAAGAATTAGCTGTATCACGATTGCAGTACAACCCGATTCATTCGTTACTCCACCAATAACGTAAACAAAGCCTCAAGGTAAACATATATCGTCATCATGGCAGACAACAGGTAAGACGAGGCCACCCGTCCAATCGCGTGTATGTCATTTCCAGAATATAGTACTAACATGATAACCCATCTGTAGTCGTGTTGATATAATCTTCATCGGCGCTGGCGCCGTCGGTTGTTTCTATGCTTCGCGACTCCATCACGTAACGTCTCCTTGTCGCATGAGTAGCGCACTTGAACTAACCATCGTGATAGCCATCGCAAAACATCCATGTTTCTCTTGTAGCTCGCTCAAACTATGCCGCTATTCAGAAGGATGGCGTGAAGCTTCAAACGCGAAGCTTCGGCGACTATACTTTCAACCCAGACGCAGCATTCCCATCTATCGATGCCGCTGCCGTTGCCAATTCGTCAGGCGCAAAGCGAGATTGGCACTACATCTTTGTGACAACGAAGGCTCTTCCAGATATCAGCGATGATTCTTCGATAATTGAGCCTCTGGTCGGTCCAAAGTCTTGCATCGTTCTCATCCAGAACGGCGTCGGCGTGGAAGAGCCTTTCAGGAAACGATTCCCCAACAACCCCATTGTCAGCGCTGTCACGGTTATCAGCGCAGAGCAGACTTCTCCTGGTACAATTCGCCAGAACCGCTGGACGCGCATCAGCATTGGACCTTACACAGATGGCCTCGCCTCGCAAGACTCGGAGCTAGGCCGCCGCGGAACAGAGTCAACTAAGGCGCTGCACCGTTGGTGGTCAGAACTAGGCGGTATCAAAGACGTGGATCCTCATGATGAAGTCGGTCTTCAGACTGTGCGATGGCACAAACTCTGTATCAACGCAGCTATGAACCCCTCAGCTGTCCTCTCCGGAGGTCGCGGCAACGCGGACATGGTCGCAGACGACGAACTGCAGCGACATCTATCAGGCGTGATGCACGAGATCCGCGATGCTGTGCCAAAGATCTTGGGTCGACCTTTCCCGGACAGTATGGCCAAACCTGAAAAGATCATCGAGAGTACGGCGCGCAATAAGGGTGCCAGGCCGAGTATGTTGCTGGACTGGGAAGCTGGCAAGCCGCTGGAGCTCGAGGTGATCTTGGGCAATCCCGTGAGAATCGCAAGGGCCAGAGGTGTTGAGATGCCGAGATTACAGAGCTTGTATGCGCTCTTGAGATCCGCACAAGCGATGAGGAAACAGTACATCAAGGGCAAGCTGTAATGGTAGTACGATCTACCAATTCATGTAGCAAGGATATCATCGCATAGAGCAGCCATTGTTGCCTCATCGTGGAGACTGGTTCTCCGGTTTCACCGCGTCACGATGGTTCAAGCGTCTCACCCAGGCGCTTTTGGCCAAAGATGTAAACAAATGTTGGAGATTATAGATTGAGAAGCAAGTCATTAAGATGTCATATAGAAGATCGAACTTCATCAAAGCATGCAGTTATACCAAGTCGAATATAGTATAGGTCACCCATAGTTTCCAACTCCAAGTAATTTCACTGTAACCATGAACAACAAATCATTATTTGTTTCATGCTAGGCCTGAAAACTATTTCTGGTTAGTTGCTGCCTCTAATCTAGTAGTGTCGGTGACTTACATTCTCTGGAGAGTTGGTGATCTCCTCGAACGCTTGGAGTGTCTCAAAGCCCATGGCTGCCAAAGACTCGGTGCCGTCATCCACAACCTGAGATCCATTAGTAAACTACGAGCTTCAATCACGACAATTGATAGCTTACCGATCCCAACACAGCCTTCGTCGCTTTGTGATTCCTGGCTTGACGAACACCCATAAACGCCAGGCCCTGCAAAGTAAGAGTTGCCAGTGGCATAGAGGGTACAATTGGAGCGAGAATACCGCTGATATGCTCAGAGCGGGACTTCAGAGACGGGAAATGGGTTTCCAAATGGCTATGCGGATTGCAAACAATGACTGTGCCGAGCAGATTACCTGAAGCATCTTTTGCTCGGACGATCCCGCTCAACTTCGATTCTGACAATGCATGGCGATATAGTTCCAAGACCTCTGGGCTTGCATGGTTACGGACATGGTTCAGCACACCATCCGTATGGTCTAAATCGTGGATTAGATCAAAACTTATACCGGCTCTTTGAATACTTTGAGATAAGCCTTCAGGAGCGGACCAGTTTGTCAGGTCTTGAATAATCATATTTGAAACGCGGCGGAGAAACTGAACATCCCAGCCACTGGTTGTGAACCATTCTTTGATTGTATTTACCTCGACATCAACGGGAATGCCAAGGAAGACACCGGGGAACGACGAGCCAATCTGCACTTGCTTGATTCCTCGGTGTTGCAGAAGGCTCCTGAGTGCTCGTCGATGAAGAGACCTTCCGATAGACACATCACGTTTGGTAGGCTCAACAAAGATGCCGCCCAGGATACCGACTCCATGAACATAATAAGTAGCAGCGAAGCCATACAAAGCATTTGTGCTACTGTTTCTGACAACAAAATGCGACTCGACAATGTTGGGGTTGTTCAGTTGGAAGGACGCAGCTGCCGTTGCACGTAAGAACTGCAGATCTGGTGCGCTTGCTCGGTGAACAGCTCGGAGAAGGTCATTCAAACCTGATGCGTCACGCCCGGAGCTGTACTCTTCCACCAGCCAGTGTTGTCTCGACTTGACCACCTTTTTGCTCTTCCGCAACGTTCCCGGAAGTGTACCAAGCGGTGCAATCTCTCCCACTAGTGTCCTCGCAAGGGCGTGCAAAGCACTCTCAGTGAAGTCAAAGGTACAGACATATGTACCAATGGATTTGTCCATAGCAAAATCATACGGAGAGCTGACGGCAACCACAATCAGTTGCTTCTTCTGGCCTCTAGTGCGCAGCATGGAGCACATCATGTCAACGTGTTTGGTAAAGCCAGCTTGGTATAGGTTTCGATTGGCATCAGCGGTAACAATGATGATGCAAGAGGCTCTGTGAATGAGGTTTTCATGTACTGTAACTGGTCAGAAAGGCGTACACTCAATAGATGGAAATGTGATTACCTGGACGAACTCCATTCGCTGTATAGCTGGTATGGAGCAGTTTCTCATTGCGAGCTCTGGCAAGTGACTTGCCGAACTCTCGAAAGACACCCTCTCCGCTTAGAATTGCGCGGCGGTCGCGGCCATCATTATGCGCCCACATCTCGTGCGGGCCTTCTGCTTGATTTTGGCCGTCCTTAGCGGCGAGTAGTTTCTTTGTGAGAGAAGATGCAGGAAGTGGTTTGACTAAGGGTGTCAGCAAGAGGAGCTCTTCTCCTGGATGCATAGACGCCGTGAGTGGAATGAGCTTTTCCTTATCTCGAATGATTGTTATTGAGTCGTCGTAGGCGCGGAGAGACAGCGCCAGGTGAGAAGGATGAAGCTGAGAAAGAAGTGAAATGCCTGGGGGGTTCAGGGCCTTTTCCCATGAGGTACAAGTCGATTTTAGGTTGAGTACCCTTCTCAAAGACGTGAAGATTCTCTCTTTACTGACGATTCCGTTCTCATAACCCAATTTGAGGCCTTTGATAGCTTCAAGCTGAACCTCGTAGGCACGACATAGGAGGACAAGGTCACAACCCGCCTCGACAGCCATAATAACACCGTTTTGGACACCTAGCTCGTGACTGAGAGCCTCCATCTCCAGGCATTCTGAGATTGCAACGCCGTTGAATCCGAGTTCATCTCGCAGCAGCTCGTCCACAACTTGTTCGGAGAGACAAGCATGACTGACATTCATAGATGGGTTGGATATACCACAGCCTCCGACAAACATGGCATCCAACTTTCCCGACGCAACAGCATTGCGAAATGGGACAAGAGCACTGATGCTTAACTCCTCTAGAGTTTGAGTAATAATAGGCACATCTAGATTTGAGCCAAGGAAGTTCAGGTTTCCGTATGATGGAAAATGCTTTCCGCAAGAGGCTATTCCTGCATCACGAATTCCTCTTAGAGCAGCAAGGCCATACTGAGAAACTTCTTGGGGGTCGTCGCCGGTGGCGCGTACTCCCAATGGTTGATATCGAGCATTGTTCAGAACATCAAGGACGGGACCCAGCATGAGGTTGACACCACATGCCGAGATCTCAGTTGCCGTAGCCTTGGTGACCTCATACGCTAGGTCGGCTCGGCCAGTAGCCGCAATACCCATAGCGCTAGGGAATTGACAGACATAATCCTCGTCAAAAAGACTGTTGACACCTCCATTCTCTTGGTCGAGGGCAATGAGAAGAGGTTGTAAGTGACCGGCATTCTTTGCAATGGTCTGTAACTCTTGGACGAGTTCAGCAGTTTGCTGAGCAGCTTCACAACGTTAGTACTATAAAACGGGCCAAGTTCCATGATGGAGACTCACATTTTAGGTTTTTGGCAGTAAGAATGATAGATCCAAGGTGGTGGTCCTCAATAAGGGTCCTGATCTGGGGCGTGACTTCAGTGCCATCCCAGCCCATGATGAGGATCTGCCCAATGGCACTGCATGGCCGGACCAGTTAGCATGATCTGTTACTTCATACATTGATCCAATTGACTCAAATTCTCCGAGCTTCGGAGCCGAAGGGTGGAGGTAGATCTAATTGTCTGGAGAGATGGACTGGACCGACCACCACGGGGAGTGGGTACGTACCGGTCGAGATCCTGCCATGATGGATCCAGGTCGCTATTATCTGAATGGGCCATGATGGTTGGGCGGCGACGAGGCCTCGTCACATGATATTTTGATCTCTTTTGGTGGTGAAGACGATGCTCATCCCTCGATGGCCCCGCGTGTTTGAGTCTGAGGTAACGATGCGATGCGTTGGCATGACGGTAGCCTTCTCGCGACGACGAGGACGATGCTGACCCAGGAGGGGCCATAATGCAATGGCTGTTGCCGAGCGCCTAAACCTCGGTTGATATGATTGGTGTATATTGATTGGCTGCTTGTGGAAGGTACGGTGCAGTACAAGGGGAGGTTGGGGAAGGTGGTAAGTGGGGTCCTGGTTCTTCTGTCAGTGGAGGTTGTTCTTTATGGCGGTTACTGACGCCCCAGCAGCAGCTAAACGTTACGTTACATGGAACAACAGCAACAAAGCAAGCCTTTGGCTGGCGTCGAGTTTCACGTTGTGTTGAGTCAATAAAGACTGAACCAGGTAAGGATGAGCGATGATTTTTGAGGCAAAATGGACGGGTGTCATGGTCTTTGTACCCCAAGTCCACCCTGGTCTGTCAATATGCACAGCAACATACCCAAAGGGAACCAGACCATACCACACCAGGTTGAGCCTCCCCACACAGTCTCTGTTCGTGGTTTCGACGATGGCACCGTTCACTCGGATCAAACTTGCACGGTCACTGAATCGCAATGGCGATATGACGATATGGATTGCATTGTGCTATCGGGGAAACGTGGCCGTCTTCGGCGCCTTGATAGGGCTTTTCGGGTCTGGTGATGGGATCTTCGGGATACTAGTATAACATGATTCGCCCTCAGTTTCGAATATGAATTATTGTCCTTAGGGACTCCAAGAAAAGACCAAGCACGACAGTCGAAAACATCAGGCATAAAGTGAAATACCTAACGCTTCTTTGTAGGCCGCTCCTTTAACCCTTCAACATGCCTATCGCTGTCTCGCCGACGCTGCCCAAGAATGGCCTTACCAAGTTTACCAACTGCCGGTTGCTGAAAGGCAACGACCTAGTTTGGGAAGACCTTTGGGTCAGCTCGACCAATGGCAAGATTGTCGACAGCCAGGCCTCTTTCTACGGTGGCCGCAATATGCCTGAAGATACTATTGATCTTGGTGGGCGTATCATTGCTCCAGGTCTCATCGAGTGTCAGCTCAATGGCGCTTTCGGCTTCAACTTCTCAACCCTACTCGACGACATGACCGAATATGGCAAAAGCATTCAAAAGGTCAATCGCCTACTGGTCAGGACAGGGGTCACCTCTTACATCCCAACAATCACAAGCCAACGACCAGAATTATACCAAAAGGTGTGTTTTGTTTTGGTGGGGCGATCATACATGAAGCTAATCACCGACAGGCCCTCCCGTACCTTGGTCCGTCCGGGGAACTGCGGATCCCCGGGCACGGAGCCGAATCTCTCGGAGCTCACTGCGAAGGTCCTTTCCTGAGCCCTACCAAGAACGGAGTCCACAATCCCAATGTCCTCACCGAAGCTCACTCTATCGAAGACATCGAACGATGCTATGGTCGAGAAAATATGGTCACTGGACCTGATGGTTCTCCAATCCCCATCAAGATGATTACCGCCGCACCTGAACGGGGACAGATGATGAATCTGATCCCGGAGATTACATCAAGAGACATCATCTACTCCATTGGTCATACCGAAGCAACATACGAAGAGGCATCTCAGGCTGTCAGTAAGGGTGCTACGATGATTACACACCTGTTCAATGCCATGCGCCCATTGCATCACAGGAACCCAGGTGTCTTCGGAGTTCTGGGCAAGGCCGAAAGCGTGCCACGACCATATTTTGGTATAATCTCTGATGGAATTCACTTGCATCCTACAACCATCAAAATTGCCTACAGTGCTCATCCAGATGGGTTCGTCCTGGTTACAGATGCCATGCATCTAGTGGGTCTGCCTGATGGAGCTTATCCTTGGACGAATGGGGGAAAGACAAGCAATATCGTTAAACGGGGTTCTAAGCTTCTTCTCGAGAACTCTGATACTATCGCGGGAAGGTAATTGCCAATCCACTTTGGGAAGGCTTGCAGCTCAGCTAATTTGTCAAAGCTCAATTACTCTGCTCGAGTGTGTCAACAATTTCATGAAATGGACGGGAGCTAGCATCCCTCAGGCCCTTGGATCCGTGACATCAACACCTGCAGCTATGCTCGGCTTACAAGGGGTCAAGGGTACGCTAGAATCTGGCGCTGATGCAGATCTGGTGATTCTATCAGACAGTTTTGGATGTCAGGAAGAAGTTGGAGGATCAAGCGAATTCCTCGTGCTGGATGAAGTGTGGAAGTTTGGAGAGAGGGCCTTTAACTCTGCTGACGAGAGCAAGTCGAAGTAAATGATGTTGGCCAGTGTTCAGTGGCGTTACCATTGTTTGCTTGTCATAAGAATAAAAATTAAAGCTGCATCGAGAGGTAGATTCCAAGGAGTATTCGGCGTTAGAAAGGTTCCTGGACTGGTTTACAACGTACGAGGAGCATTGATTAAAAGCATCAATAGAAGCATGATTAGTTCTGCGTATCCGTTAATATCCTATCGAGTTTGAAATCATGTCTTTGTTTCAACGAGATGCCGAAGGCGATAGCAAACAGCGCTACAAAAGCCTTCTTCCGTGTAGCACTCGTCGAAATCCTTATTTTTAGCAGATCAAAGCTGGTCGCGGGGTCTAGCTCTTCTGTCTTCACATGGAGCTCTCCGTCTCGGACCAATTGTAAAACAGAATGCCAATCAACGATAAGAACCATCGACAAGAACAGGAAGAGTCAGCCAGCCCCGTGGGTCTCTCCCCACAACGCTACCTTCCACAGGCTACGGCTACAGTTGCAATACAGCGGATGGACAGGTCCAGCCTCCACACTCTCCGCCCGCCCTCCGCTCGAACTATCTTTACCTACTCTACTCACTTTAACCTCAGGGCACTTTGTTTGCTCGTCGCTTCAAGTCTTTCTCCTTTTTCTACCCTCGGCGCTGTACCGGGGAAATAAAAACCGCCATCGCTGGTGTCGCCAGCTTACACTGATCGTTTTGCATCGTTACACATACTTGCGCGATCACGTTGTGTTGCTATTCCGTTCCCCGCCGCGCGCACTTGATCCAATGAGGCTTTGACGGTTCCTTTCAACTGAACAATGCCATGTCCACCTACAACTCAATGTCGGGGCTGCCTACTGGCGCCTCTTCCAGCGAAGCGATGGCGATGAATTTTGCATCGGCGCACTCTACGAGTATGAGCATGGACGTCTTTGATCAAGATATTACTTTTGACGAGTCCTTACTGTACGTACTGCATCGCACTTGCGACGCGCGCGCAACATTTTGGATAAAGGTAGTCGAAGCTGACAAGAGATCTACAGAGATGGGGCTGCACTGCAGACTCTGCCTTTCGGCAGTTCGTACGACTTGGATGCTTTTTCTTCAACTTTTGAAGACCCCTTTTCATACTCGACTCGACAATTCCAGCCTCCTCAGACTCAAGATACCTTGCATGAAGAGTCCTCGCCGCAGGAGCCCGACAATAAGCTTCTCGGCTTTTCTGCCCCTGCCGCGAGCGCTACTATTCTCAACGAGAACAACCAGCTGGTGGAGGTCGGTATGACTGCTGAACTATATGGTATGTTCTTCGTCGCCGAAGACGTCTTTGGAGCAGATGCTACAGGGCGGCCATTAGAGTTGACCTGCTATCGGCGTAACCTATGGCAATGCTCGGGGCAGATTACCCTGCCCCGGGTAATTAGGAATATTGTGAACGAGCAGGGGCAGCACATCCAAATATTTGAGCTACTGGCCTCCATTGCAGCCATTGAATCTATCGAAGGGAAAGCAACTGAAATTATATCAATACCTTGGAAGAATGCCAACCCGCAGGGCGGCGATGACTCAAAATCCGTCACAGCGCCGCCAACTATCACATTGGATATCACGTCAGGACAGGAGCTTGACGCACATCGTATCTCGCTGCCTATGTCTTGGAAACGACTCCAGTTCAAGCATGCTACTGCCAACAATGGCCGAAGAAAGGGCCTGCAGCAACACTATGTGGTAAAGATAAGCCTACTAGGCAAGACACAGACTGGAGAACTTGTCAAGATAGCAGATATACAGTCAGGACCGGTTATTGTAAGAGGTAGAAGTCCCAGGAACTTTGACAGCAGGAAAGACGTCCCTTTGACGGGCGATAAGAGGTTTGAGAGGAGAAGCACTTCGACATCAAACCTCGACCATCCAACACTTAAACTGGAGCGGGAAAATTCACAGAACTTTCCCCAGCGATTTCCTCCCGCCGGCAACCTTCAAGCAAGTTCCGATTTCATATATATTAAGTGGAAGTGCTAACAAATAAGCAGCCAAATGACTGGTCGACCCCTCAGTCGCTATCTCACCCACTGCCCAGTCCTCAGCCGGGTGCAAGTCCCCATCCGGCAAAGCGGGTTGCCTTATCACCGTCGATGACCAGGCCCCCGATACCAGCTTGGTCCAGCGACTCAAGCAATTCTGCCAAAGCAGCAAATGCTCATAACGGCAAAAACTCGGTTCCACGCCAGAATCCTTCTCTCCCGATCAATCTGTCGCTGTCCGAGGACGAGAGAAGCCCCAATCGCTCCAGCGCCGAGCTGCATAGTCCCAATTCCGGTAAAGGTTATACCACATCGGGGGCAAATCGAGAAAACAGTCCTGCAGACGAGGGCGCCGATCCCCTGTACGAATACTTCCCATTAACTGTGGATGATTGGTACGTTACCATGTTTTTGTCTCTACCCACTTGAGACGTTACTAACCCTCGACCAGGATGCCGCCTGTGGATGCTGTGTACCGGCCACACGTGGTGCATCACACGATCATGCCACCCGAGATGAAGGCACAGCAGCTCAAGAGCAAGGCCAAACGATACTTTGCTTCAGATTGATGTATCTTGAAAGGTCTATATAGATGATTTATGAAATGCTTGAAAAGTCTCCTTGCTGTGTATTATAGTTGGTTTGCTTTGTTGACACTGTGGCATAGGGGAGGAGTATTCTTGGGTAGCGATTTCATAGGGAAGCCGATCTAGTCATGGTGGACGATAGGGCTATCACTGAGGGCATGAGATGAGTTATGCCAGTATCCCATAACTACAATGCAATGTCTAGCTGTTACAATGCTCTGTGTCATAATACACCGAATGAGTAGTGTATAGATCTCGTTGCTTAGCTTACCCGTCGCTCAAAAAAGCTGCAAGTAGCAAGCATACATTGCCTTAATGCACCCATTGATGGCAAAGCAAAGAAAACGACACCGGCATCTTCAGTTTTCAAAATGTGTATTGAAAGTACCACACTCCAACGCTCAAATCATCCAAAATGACCACTGGGTATTTTAATCTACAACTAACCAAAAGATAACTCCCTTTTAAAACAGCTGAACTTGGTTTTCTTTTAATCCATATTGATACAATCTGGTAATCTCAATCCTAATCAAACTCTGTCTCTATCACATATCCGCCATCCTATCTCGATTTTCTAGTAACTACTCAGTGAGCTCCAACAGCGTCCATTCTGTTCTGCAGTTCGGGGTTAGGCGTCAATCTGCGGTTCAGATCTGGCTCGGGAATGCGCGAGGCCATGCGATCCGGAACTAGGTCAGGGGAAGGAGACCGCATTGTCTTAATGTCTACTGGCATCGGTTGAAGCAAATCAGAGGCGACGTGCTCAGGAGACATGGCAACTGCGCTGTCGATCAGATCAACCTTCGTCTTTGGGACGTCGGTCTGAACTTCAAGGTTTGGTGTAAGTCGGCGGTTGAGGTTCGGTTCAGGAATACGCGATGCCATGCGATCAGGCAAAAGGTCGGGCGAAGGTGTTCTCATAGAGTAGTCTCCCGCAGGTGTTGCACGTAGAAGATGCGAGGCAATAGGTTCAGGAGCAATGATCACAGGACTCTGAGCTCGATGGATCTTGGTTTCAGGGATGGCGACGTTGCCAGTTCGCACTTTGGAGGGGAGAATCTGCTCGAATCCCTGCTCGCGCGCAACTTTCTCGATACTCTTGAAGTACTGTTCACTTGTTAGCGGTTGGATGTTTGGTATGGGTGAAGGTGCTCACCTTGACTGTCTTGACCTGCAGTTCCAATGTAGCGTCCTCGTCGACCACAATCATAGGGTGCGGGTGCAGTTGCAGACAGGAAAGTGACCACATGTGGTTGACGCCCTGTTCGACGCACTTCTGTAATGCAAGTGCCTTGCGAGCTCCCAGAATAATCACAACAACCTCTTTCGCTTCGAGGACCGTCTGGACACCTACAGTCAATGCCATTCTTGGCACTCTGTTCACGTCATTGCCAAAGAAGCGTGAGTTGGAAAGAATGGTATCGTAGGCCAGTGTCTTGACCCTGGTTCGGCTGGCAAGGCTAGATCCAGGCTCATTGAAAGCAATGTGTCCATCTTCACCAATGCCGGCTAGGAAGAGATCAATACCACCAGCGTCTTTGATGGCCTTCTCATACGCATCGCATTCGGCCTCTGGGCTGGCAGCGTTGCCATTGAGGATGTGGACGTTGGAAGGATGGATATTGACATGAGAGAAGAAGTGCTTCCACATAAAGGAATGATATGAGTTGGGGTCGTCTCGAGGAAGACCAACGTATTCGTCCATATTGAAAGTGACTACATTCTCAAAAGAGACCTGTTACGGTTAGATGACGGTTTGATATAAGACGACGTATGACATACTTCACCAGCCTTGAATCTGCGTACGAGCTCATCGTAAACGCCGATAGGGCTAGAGCCTGTAGGCAAGCCTAGGATGAAGGGATGCTCAGGTGTAGGTTGGAACGCATTGATACGTTCCACCACGTAATTGGCGACATACTTGCACGCCTGGTTCTCATCGTCACGGATGATAAGACGCATGTTGTAAGGTATAAGAGGTGAGGAGTTGTAATAGTTTTATGGACGAAGATAATAGTCAGTGTTATTGGATTGTAGTAGGGGTTTATGGGTGTGTAGAGCTTTGTAGAAGTGAGATCACCCGCTGGAGGAGCCAGTTGCTTATGAGGAAGAAGACATCTGAGAGGTACAAGTCATTACCAAGAAAGAGTCACTAAGTAGTTGCATCATGGCAGGAGCTACGGGATCGGCCACCACCTTCCCTCTGCCAACCAGGGCGTGGCGTGGAGCAAGCGACTTCGCTCAGTGGCCATGTAAGGTATGATAGAGTCACGATGCTTGTACTGAATCATGATGGAGGGGATGAAACGTTTACTGTAGACGTCAGATAAAACTTCTGACACTGTCGTGAAGCCCGCACTGTACTGCTTCTGGTGTTGTCGTCAAGGTTGCTTCGACAAGAACTGCTATTGGTTGAAGATCAAGTTACAGAAGCTTCTGAAAACGTTCCGGGTTAAAGACGGAGATAGATAATGACAGGCAGTAGCCGGCATTAGCTCCGATGTAAGGTAGCGTTGGGAACCTGGAAGCCTGTCCGCAGGGTATCAGAAGAATTAATAGGCTACTTTATTTCTGCAGACTAAGACTTAGAGAGGACATTTCTTCTGTTGCCTAGCCCGTTATCTGATCAAGGGTAGGGAGGAACTCGCTTGTTTACTTGGTGGCAATATGGCAAGAGTCTTTGCTCGTGTTAGTTACTCGTCGTGGTTAGCTATATCGTATCGTGTTGATTGGTCTAGAAGCTTATGGATTTCAGCCCCCATCTAGGAATCAAATCCGAGATATCAAAGTCCGAGATTGATTATGTGTAGGTAAGCACTGTTGTTCAAGGTGACGGTCACAAGGGTCCAGGGTAATGGTAAAGACACCGAAGAAGGGCAGATTGTTTCAAATTACGCCTCTTGGCGATACGATGCAATAGCTGCCTACCCTGATTGGGGATCGGGTGTGATATCCAGGTTTAAAACGAGTGTAACGAGGAAGAGGGTCGAAAGGTAACATGTATCCGTACGTAGATGAGATGAACCCTTGGAGTAATACTATTATTTATGGAGAGGAGGGCTAAAGATGCAGTGCTAGTGGTGCACTAACAATTACCCAAAACGTGATGCTTTAGTGGTGGGATGGTGGGACTAGGCTAGGCACAGGTCCATTACCAGGTCCGCCCGTAAAAGAACCACCCAATCCACTTTCTCACGGGGCACTCACACGCAACGTTACAACTCCCCATTTGGCAGAGATCCTCCAGACCATCCATTCAAAGTCTGACCCAACAAGCCTTTTGAGTCTCCAATGTCAACAGCAATTACAAGTATACTTTCACTTCAGTACACGCAATGTGCTCTGTAGCGCCTACTTTAGTGTATTTACCTCCGGTGGCGGTTGTCGCGTGTCGCCTGAGCAGCATCAGCGGGCGCCTTGTCCTTGTCCTGGTTGCGCTGTGCGACGTTGAATTCAATTCCTCATCAATGATCAACCAACCTCAACGAGGTACCTCTCTTCTCGTAATGAACTGGATGTGATATGCCACCTTGCTTTTTACTACTTTGACTTTGACTTGACACAGCGTGAACTGAAACAGAAGTCAACCACTACTCGACCACGACTCGACCCAACTTGACTCGAACCTCCTTTGCAACGTCGTCGAGTCCCTCCGCCCTTCTCCGTCCTCTTTCCCATCCTCTCTGACCCAGTCAAAAGTCACTTTTGGCATGTCCCATCAGAGGTGGCCCGTTTCTATTCCCCATCTCCGTATCGTTTCTCCCAACCTAGATCTCGCCTCTGTTACCGATCCAGGATTTGTGCCTGTCCATCAGACTCTCTCTCCACCTGCTAGTAGTAGTAGTAGGTCCATTGGGGCGTAAGATTCTCACCCTCACCCTCACCCCATTTGTTCCTTCGACACCGGACTCCTTCAGCCTCTTCTTTTCATATTCTCTTTGGTATTTACTTTCCGTCGTGCCCATGATAATCGGGCTCTCTTTCCCTCTCCTCCTTCGTTACTATCCTTCATAACATAATCACTCGTTTCTCAAAATGTCGACTTTTCAAAAGAAGCTCTTGGCTGCTATCATAAAGAGTCTCCTTCGAGGGAAATCACTGGTCCAGTCTCTCTTGGCTTACTGGAGCAGTTCACTGGGTCATGACACAACCGGCAAACCTCGAGTTGGTAACACACCGCGCAGGTCTATCCAAGAATTCCTTAAAGAGGCCGAATCTCTGTTCCTCGATCCTATCGGCCAAGATGGTCTGCAGCGACTATCTCGCAACCTGCGAAAACAGCTTCTAGAACGACTTGAGACAGACATGGAATGTATGCTGCCGTCGTACAGTCACCAGTTGCCAAGAGGCACAGAAGTCGGCCGTTTTGTAGCTTTGGATGTTGGCGGTTCAACCCTCAGAGTAGCATTGGTGGAACTGTGTGGTCGCATGTCCAATATCGGGGAACAGAGTAAAATTATCAGCATGCGGAACTTCTACATCAGCCCCGATATCAAGGCTTTAGAGGGGATGGCTTTCTTCGATTGGATGGCGGAGAGGATAATCGAAACTCTTTCAGCGGAGCTAGAGCAGCATGATAGATCTGATGGGCCTTTGCTCATGTCGATGGCATGGAGTTTCCCTATTGAGTATGTTCGTCCATATTCATGCTTACATATAGCGCTGACAATTTTTCTAGACAAACATCACTGGCAGGTGGCAAGCTGCAGGGTATGGGCAAAGGCTTTTGTGCATGCAACAGCTTGTTAGGCCAGGACCTTGGAAAGATTGTGCGAACAGCTTGTCTGAACCGCGGTCTTAACGTAGAACTCCGAGCTATTGTCAACGACTCAAGTGCATGCTTACTATCAGAGTCGTATAACCACCCTACAACACGATTCGGTCTTATCCTTGGCACTGGTGTCAACCTCGCTGCCTACCTTCCTGTATCCGCCATTGGAAGAGTCAAGTTCGGGCAACGCCCTCCGCAATGGTTCGAGAAAGCGACACACGTTATCATCAACAGCGAGATCAGTATGATGGGACGTGATATCTTGCCCTTGACAAGATGGGACAAACAGTTGTTAGCGAACCACTCTCGACCTGACTTTCAGCCTCTAGAGCACATGGTCAGCGGCTACTATCTCGGCGAAATCTGTAGGCTTGCCCTTGTTGAAGCCATCGAGACAACAGGGGCCTTCGGAGGCGTGGTTCCCGCTTCGTTGCAGAAGCCTTATTCGTTCTCGACTGAGACGCTTTCTATTATTGAGAAGTAAGTTCCGTCACCTTGTTAAGTGATGTCTAGGATACTAACAATGCACAGGGATACGAGTTCTGGTCTTGAAGAGGCGCGCAAGCAGTTCTCCTCTCGCCACCCATCAAGCCATGCTCCCACGACGGCCGACCTAGCATTGCTCAAGCAACTAGCGTTGTTCATCTCCAGGCGTTCAAGCGCACTCGTTGCTACCGGAGTTCATGCATTCTGGAGTCTTCGCATTGACAGCCAGGACAATTTCATCCAAACTCTATCTCCAGGATCTCCTGAGCGGGACAGCGCCGAGGCAGACCGTGATCTTGCCCAGACAACGGTCGCCTACAACGGCGGAGTCATTGAGAGCTACCCAGGCTACCTTGACAGCTGCCAGTCATACTTGGATGACTTGGTAGCAAGTGGTCAAGAGGAAAAAGCCGAAACCCGAACAATCAAGCTTGTTTCGGCAAAGGAGAGCTCCTTGATGGGAGCAGCTGTGGCGCTGGCGTCTTTGGAAGAAGTCGTTGAGGGACCGTTGGGCGTAGTGGGCTAAAAAGGGAAAGTGCACAAAAGACACAATGTTAATGACACGAAGCATAGGCACAGGTGTTTGGAGTTATGATTGCTTTTCTTGGGGAGGAAAACACCCTTTGTTAATCATGTACAATGGTTGCTCGTGGGCGCCAGTTATTTGGAGCAATGATGGATTAGATATCTCGACATATCATAGTAATGAACAATTTCAAAATATACAGCTCTCAAGACCATTCACAGTAGATCTGTCCTGGTTAACTGATATCAATGTCTGATGATAGAGAATCGTACTAGGTACCTACCTACCTAGAGCTCCATGAGTAAAGTGGTAGAGCGCGTTCTGTTGGTGGGGTTTGGCTCGTTTGTCGCGGGGGTCTCGGTAGAGGGTCTTGGTAGGTACCTAGGTACTCACAAACTTCGTGCTATCAGAAGTCTCTTTGTTTCGTCACAGTCACGTGGTCGCGCCAGTCTCTCGCGTTGAGTGGCGCGTCTGCAGGGAAGGAAGGGAAGCTTGACAAATGCCTTCGTACCTTCCTCTAGGCATCCCACGATATTTGCTATTACTACTAATTTCCCAAACCAATCGCCAATCTTGAGCTTTAGAATCACACATAGGCTTCATGTCATAACTACGGAGTCAGAGTTTTCTTTTTCTACTTATTTTTGCTCTCTTTCGTCTCTTCTTTTGCTCCTCAACCGGAAGATGACTTCTACCCTCTTTGAAGAATGCGCCATCGCGTTTGTCGCGAGTAATGAACTCACTCCCAAGCTTATCGGAGAGGTTTGTGAAGGATTTTATCTTCAAGACTGCTCATGTACTGACTGTTCTGCAGCTATCGACTATATTGGAAGATAATGGTGCTACGATCTGCGAACCCCAACGCGATGGCTCCCTGCCTATCGAAAAAGTCACACACATCATTTCCAACACGATCGACTTCCCACAGTTCACCGAAGCGCAGGCCTTCATGATTCCTGTCGTTACAACACAGTGGATTACCATCTCCATTGCCCGTCGAAAACAGGGCCCAATCAGACCCTTTTCACCTGACCCGAGAATGATATTCTCCGAGGTGGTCGTTACGTGCGCCGATCTACCGGAGACAGATAAAGAGAGCATTGCCGGTGCTGTGATGGCTCTGGGTGGGCAGGAGTCTAAAGATGCGAATCGTTTGACTACGCATATTTGTGCATTATCGATGGAACATCCCAAGATTGAAAATGCGAAACAGAGGGGATGGAAAGGAAAGGTGGTTTTGCCACATTGGTGTGTTTTGTATGCGAGGAGCTGGCCATGCATGACTGCTAACATTATACAGGTTCGATGATTGTTTCAAACTTGGAAAGCGCATCGACGAAGGTCCATATCTGCTGCCGAACCCCGAGATTCTTAAGAAGTCTCCCGAAGATGAGGTGCAGATTCCAACAAATGGAAATTTGTTAGGAGCAACATCGCCGACCCCGGCTTACCTACCTTTGCCACCTGATGGTGAGGTTGTTCGCCCTCCCGTGACCGTGTTCCAGGACCGCCACGTTATGCTCTCCAAGGATTTGAACATTACCGACCGATTGTCAAAGGTGATTCAAGAAATCATCATTCATGGAGGCGGAAAAGTGGTGGACGAAGTTGATAATTGCGACATGTTCATTTGCCAGTACCGCGATGGGCCTGAGTACGTTCAAGCAGCGCAATCGTGTAAGGATGTTGGCAACTTGGCCTGGCTTTACTGGCTTATTGTGCAAAATGGTTGGACATCACCTCTTCAGAGACTACTGCACTATCCCATCCCCAAAAATGGCATCGAAGGATTCGAGAAACTGCGTATTACATTATCGAACTACGGCGGTGAAGCGCGTATCTACCTGGAGAATCTCATTAAGGCGTGTGGAGCCGAGTTCACAAAGACGATGAAAGCAGAGAATACACATCTTGTTACGGCACGCGATTCTAGTGAGAAATGCAAGGCAGCGCCTGAATGGGGTATTCAGGTTGTTAATCATCTCTGGATCGAGGAGAGCTATGCCAAATGTGAGATCACGCCGATCAGCATTAAGAAGTACACTCATTTCCCCCCGCGTACCAATCTTGGGGAGATAATTGGCAAAACTTTCTTTGATGAGTCAAAACTGAGGGAGAAGTACTATCCAGGTGGCGACGAAAACTTGTCTCCGGCAGCGAAGCGAAAGCGAAAGATACTCGAAGCCGCAGAGGAGAACGCATACCCAAGAGGTCCGGCAGAGGGCGTTGTAATCGGCCAGGTCGACAGCGAAGACGTTGAGATGGAAGACGTCCAAGAAGAGAACGAGAGACCTGCAAAGAAGAAGGTTACTACCAAGGCTACTGTGGAGACGCCTATTCGGACAAGGCATGCTGGAAAGGAGGATGACACCCCTTCGGTGATCTCTACAGGCGGTCGCAGTGCCAAAGCAAAAGCACAGGCAGCTTTGCATGGCCTAAGTGACGATATTGCTCTGTATGAGAAAGAGAAGAAGAGAATGGCCAAAGGAGGGAATGCAATCTGGGGTGGTAAACGGGCTGCGGACCAAGCGGAGAAGAATAACACCAAGACCAACACCAAGACGAAAAGTGCAACCCCAGAAGTTGAAGAGAATACAACGGCAGCCAAGCGACCTGCAAAGAAGGCGAAGCCATCACTTCCTGATATTACCATGCGCATCATTCTAACCGGATTTAATCGATGGGTTGGAGACAAGAACAAGGAAGCCCATGATCGAGTAAGTAGGTCCAAGCCAATACCTATGTTTTCTAACATGTTTTGCAGAAAAAGCTACGAGAAATGGGAATCCAAATCGTTGCGGAGGGTCAGCCCTGCGACTATCTGGCAGCGCCCAACATTGTCCGTACTGTCAAATTTCTATGTGCTCTTGCACGTGGACCAACTGTCATTTCATCGACGTTCATCGACCAAGCCGTAGAAACGGGTAATCTACCTGATGTGGATGACTTTATTCTCCATGACGAGGAGGCGGAGAAAAAGCATAACATCAAGCTCGAGAAATCAGTCGCCCGCGCCAAGGCAAATAAAGGCAAGCTACTCGTCGGCATCCCGATTTATTGCACGGAAAAGATTCGCGCTGGGCCAGACAGCTACAAAGCCATTGCCGAGGCGAATGGTGCCATATTCAAAATCTACCGAGCGCGAAGCGGAACAACAATTCGACCAGCAACCGCCGAGGAAGAGGGTAAGCCCCCTGAGCCTGTTTACCTCCTGAGCAGTGATGGCAGAGACGAGAAATCGCTTTGGCCTAAATTCCGAGAAATGGCGTTCCAAGGCAATATGGAACCGCGAATCGTAGTACCGGATTGGTTACTCGACGTTGCGATGGCCCAACAAGTACGATTTGACGAAAAGTACAAGGTGGAACAGTTCTACGAAATGGAATAGCGTACGGATAAGTATGGACAAGCTGTGTTGCTTGATGGCGTTTGGAAGGCCCTTGATAGCGGCGCCAATGTCGGACTGGCAGTTGCCTTTCTCCTGCGCTCATGGCTCAAAGAGAGAGCGGCGCATGTGTTCTTTACGTAGAGATGTGAAAATGGATTAAGCGTTTTTAGAAGAATTTCACGCCTAATGAGTCGTCCTGGCCAAATATTTGCGCCTTGTTTCGTTTGACGAGGACATTGAGAGCTTTGAGTAAGACGTCCGTGTCCATGCCGTGAATATCTGTAACAATTAGTAAAGTGTATACAGACACAGTTTCGCGACTGTCGTTGAACATACCATTCCCTTTTGTGCCGTCTCCTTCGACAAGCTCATAGACTGTCAGGACGCTACCCTTTTGGCCTGACTCTTCAACATAGTTTTCTACAAGCTCGGCCCATTCCTCTGGCTTTCTCCAGTACAGGAAGACGACATCGCCCGATGTACCGCCTCCGACATACTCTACACGGCCATCGGTATGCATGAAGGAGACCACATCTCGTATATCGTCAAACTGCAGGCGACGATCAAGTTTGCGGTTGACAAACAGATCTGAGTCGGCAGCTTCGGAGAGGGAGAGACGGAATATGCGGTTATGTCGGGCGTAGGCGAGGATGAGGTCTGCCCATTTGTTGCGCTGGGCGTGGAGTGTGGTGAGGTTTGTTTGGCGGGTGAAAAAGGCAGGGAAGTGGTATTCACGAGGAAACGTGAACGAGGAGTCGGAAGTAGTTGTGGTAGCGGTGGCAGCCATTTTGACGAGGCTGAGATAATGGTTGGTGATGTTTGGATGTGGTGTTGGAGCCACGGGTTGCGACGATGACGTGGGAGGGGTTCTGTGGGGGTTCTAAGGTACAGGACAGGCTACAGGCCGCTAAACACGTGCATCATGGGTACCTGAGGTTCGGCCGGACAGGACCGTTGCCCGTCTACGTGAGCTGCAAACAACCTTGATCAATTCAATTCATCTCATGATTTTGTGTCGAACCATCCTATGGGAATAAAAATGGAGCTGTGTTTAATGTACTTGTTCACTTGGGTTCTGTAGCGGCCTCAGCACTAGGTTCAATTGCCAATCAAAATATTTCTTTGTACGACTCCAAGCTCCCTCTCCATCAACAACACGAAGCGAGGAGAATGAATGGAGCCCCAAGCGAACGATGTATCATGTTCTGTGAATTCCGTGGAGAATGCCTGCTTGATCACTGAATCTCCGCGTTTTCCTGACGATTGCAACTTGAGATACTGCCGAAACACGACGTTATCTTTGTGGGGGACCAGTCAGAATCGTCATGTTGCAAAGCTGGTATCTGAAGGAGGTGTATCTTTGCGGCTTATCTATTGCGGTAATTGTGAAGGAGGCTCTTTTGTTGCCTCCGAGGAGAAAGCTTCCTGCATAGAATAAGGGAGCTAGTGATTATTTCCGGTCCCTTATCCTACTACTGATCTTTTACACAGAAATAGCTCGGTTGAGTATTGTGACTGGAGAGCTATCATTGACTGATGATAAACAATCTAGAACAACAGACCTCCAGCATGTACCCATTCCCTCAGGTGCTGAATCAAGACAAGCTTGGAGGATTCCAGGCTATATTCAGGATGGGTTCACCGAGACTTATATCAGTCAACAACCCACAAAAAGCTTCACCGTAGTGCAGTATGATATGGTGCAACTTCGCCATAAACCGGATCCTTACTTTGAGTTAATATGAGGGCCTATCTCATATCATATCATGCTCTGAGTTTGTCGTGGTCTGCTCCGACGTACGACCTTTGGTCCAGACTATGTTTCTCCGCGGAGAACGAACTCGAAAACAACAGCCCCTGATTGGCCCCCTGTCTACGGTACCTGTCTCCTTATCAAGATCAGCCCTGCCAAGTTGAGACGAGTACGACAAATGCGCCCACGCTGTTTGGGCAGAACAGCGGAAATGCTTGTTACGCCACAAGCGCAAGCACAGGCTTCCCGGAGATGTCTGTTCTTGATAGGGAGTAAGGAATCATGACATGAGATGGCAGCATCCATGGTAGCATGTCAAATAGACCCTCTTTTAAATCGGGTACTCTTGGACCTCGACGGTCACTTATAACCATGAGAGACCTGGCAATTCTGTCTTTGCAAGCTTCTTCTGTTTCTGAAGAACATTAATTATTATTGATATCAAATTCACAATATGGCTGCAACGACACAAAAACGCATTGTTGTCGTTGGACTGGGCATGGTGGGCATTGCTTTTATGTAAGTCCATACCATACACACTAACACCCTTACACATACATGATCTAACAACAACGCAGAGAAAAGCTGCTCAAATACGATGCCAAAACAAAAGAATATGCTATAACAGTGGTTGGAGAGGAACCATATCTTGCCTACAACCGTGTAGGCCTCACAACATTCTTCGAGCACCGCAAAGTTGAGGACTTGTACATGAATCCAGCAGAATGGGTACGTTATTTCTCAATCACATGCATTTTGATCATACACTAACAAGCCTAAAGTACACAGAATCCGAAGCATCATTAAATTGTCACATCAACACAAAAGCCACACATATCAACACTGATGAGAAGTTTATCGAATGCGCAAACGGCGAGAGTTACCCATACGACGTTCTTGTTCTCGCTACTGGCTCAGATGCTATCCTTCCTCGCATGCTAAAAGGATGGGATTCCAACGGTGTCTTTGTATACCGCACCATTGACGACTTGAATAAGCTGATCAAGTTCTCCAACGACAAGAAAGGTACCAATGGCGTTGTCGTGGGTGGTGGTCTGCTCGGCCTAGAAGCTGCCAAAGCTATGCTGGATCTCGAGTGCTATAGCAAGATTGATCTTATCGAGAAGTCCCCATGGGTTCTGAGCAGACAGGTCGACGAGACGGCTGGCAAGATGGTCGCAGACCAGGTTTCACAACTTGGCGTAAAACTCAACCTTGGCAAGGGGGTGTCCAGCTTGAAGACGGACGAGAACAACAATCTCACTGGCGTCATCTTTGATGATGAATCCGAGATCGACTGCTCCACATTATGCTTTGCTGTTGGGGTCAAGCCCAGAGATGACCTCGCGAGGTCAGCTAACCTCGAGGTTGGTCAGAGAGGAGGCATTGTCGTCAATGACGATTTGAGGACAAGCATGCCCGATATTTACGCCATCGGTGAATGTGCGAGCTGGCGAGGTATGGCCTATGGTCTCATTGCCCCCGGTGTTGCAATGGCCGAAGTCGTTGCTTTCAACCTTACACAAGCCAAGCTTCACAGCCCCATGATGTTCAAGACTCCTGATATGAGCACAAAACTCAAACTTCTGGGAGTCAATGTTGCCAGTTTTGGTGACTGCTTCGCCGACCGCGATGGACCCATTACTCTTCCTCCCAGATACGCCAAGATGGTCAACGGCGACGCCAAATCTCCCAGCTCTGTCCAGGCCCTTACATACAAGGATCCTTTCTCCAATGTTTACAAGAAATACATCTTCACCAAGGATGGAAAATACCTTCTTGGTGGTATGATGATTGGCGATGTTTGCGACTATGTCAAGCTTCTGCCCATGGTCAAGTCTCAGAAGGAGCTTACTATGTCTCCCAGCGAGCTGATCCTAGGTGCTAAGAAGGAAGGCGAGGACTCAGATGACCTTGACGATGACGCCCAAGTATGCTCATGTCACAACGTCACAAAAGGTGACATCGTCAAAGTTATCAAGGATGGCACTTGCAAGGATGTCGCCAGCATCAAGAAGTGCACAAAGGCAGGCACCGGCTGTGGTGGTTGTGTGCCACTTGTTACCACCATCTTCAACAAGACAATGGCTTCGATGGGCCAAGAGGTCACAAATTACATATGCGCACACTTCAGCTACTCTCGTGCTGACCTGTTCAACATTATCATGGTCAAGCGTCTCAAGTCTATGGACGAAGTCATGCGTGAGGCTGGAAACGATAAGAGTGCTGTTGGATGTGAGTTGTGCAAGCCTGTGGTAGCAAGCATCATGGCCTCGCTTTGGAACAGACACGTAATGGACAAGACGACCCATGGTCTTCAAGAAACCAACGATCGCTTTCTGGGTAACATCCAACGAGATGGAACTTACTCTGTGGTCCCTCGTGTGTCTGGTGGTGAAATCACGCCTGACAAGCTTGTTGTTATTGGCGAGGTTGCACAGAAGTATAACCTGTACACCAAGATCACAGGTGGTCAACGTATCGACTTGTTTGGTGCCCAGAAGCAGGATCTCCTAGACATCTGGGGTCAGCTTGTCGCTGGTGGTATGGAGTCTGGTCACGCTTATGCCAAGTCTCTACGAACCGTCAAGAGCTGTGTCGGTTCTACATGGTGTAGATTCGGTCTCAGTGACAGCGTTGGTATGGCTGTGCGCCTAGAGGAGCGATACAAGAGTATCCGAGCTCCTCATAAGATCAAGGGTGGTGTCAGTGGCTGTGTGCGTGAGTGCGCTGAAGCTCAAGGCAAAGAGTACATTGCAACCTTATCCCTTTCCCGTTCTTCAGTTTGCTAACAGATTTACTAGTTTCGGTTTGATAGCTACAGAAAAGGGCTGGAACATCTTCGTTGGTGGTAACGGTGGTGCAAACCCTCGTCATGCCGAGCTATTGGCCAAGGACGTGCCTCCAACCGATGTTGTGACAATTCTGGACCGATATCTCATGTTCTACATGCGAACGGCCGACAAACTCCAACGAACAGCACGCTGGATCGAGAACCTTCCCGGAGGTATTAAGTACCTTCAAGAGGTCATCATTGAGGACAAGCTTGGTATCAACGCCTCACTTGAGGCTCAGATGGAAGAGCTTGTCGACAGCTTCTTCGATGAGTGGGCCGAGGCCATCAAGACTCCCGCCATCGCCGAGAAGTTCAAGCAGTTCGCTAACACAAACGATACAACACGCAATATGGAGCTCGAGGACGATCGTGGTCAGAAACGACCTGCTTTCTGGCCTGCTGATGCTGCAGCGAAGGAGGATTTCCAGGGTCTCAAGGATAAGTGGTCCATGACTTCTTGGGAGCCCATCATCGAGTCATCCTACTTTGACGGTGCAGATGAGCTGCCCAATGGTATCTCCGCTACTGTCAAGCGTGGTGATACTCAACTCGCCATCTGGCGTATCAAGGGTGTCTACTACGCTACCCAACAAATGTGCCCTCACAAGCGTGCTTTCATCCTCTCCGACGGTCTCATCGGTCAAGAACCTCACAAGGCTGAGCAGAACGGCGACAAGGCCGGTGCAGCGCCATGGGTCTCATGTCCTCACCACAAGCGCAACTTTGACTTGGGTAACGGTGCTTGCAAGACAGACGAGTCTATGTCCATCGCCACGTTCCCCACCGAGGCTCGTCCTGACGGCATGCTATATCTAAAGCTTCCTCCTGTGGACGAGCTTGACAGTGCTCTGGGAACCAAGAAGTGGATGGTCAAGAAGGGTGAAGCTGGCGAGGCGCCTCTGGCTAAACTTGATAGCAAGATTAAGTTCGTGGGTATTCGTGGTAAGAAGCCCTACGTGAAGCCCCTTGGTCAGGCTAAGATGACCACTAAGCCGATGGATCTTATGATGGCTTCCAATGGATGTGGCGGCGGTGCACCAGAGTGGTAGGAGGGTATACAGGATAAACAAGGTTTGGCATATATCATGGGGTGGCGTTTGGAGTGTTTGTTATGACTACATGGTTATATGAATAGATATATCAAAACTTGAATATAGAATGAGAGGATAGAGTCCAATATTCCAAAAAACCGTTAAAAGCAACTTGCGCAATGACTTGAAGTGGTACACCACAGAGCTCAACCAGTCACTGATTCACTGTGCTCAAATGCTCTTTAATCCCCTTACGGGAAGCAGTAGCAGCTTACGCTTATACCGCGAACAGTAAAAGACGCTGCAAAAAGATGAATAAAGAATGTAACTCCGGTACAGGGAATCGAACCCTGGGCTCCGCGGTACTGATCTCTCAGGTTATGAGAGCGCGAAATGTTAGCCACTACACCATACCGGATTGTTGAATAATGCAGAGATATCACCAATAATGTACTACCGCGGATTGATTGGTCAATTGTTGAAATGCACGCCTGTATTGGGTAACATGTTCCCTGACCTTTCCAGATGCAGTTTCCAAAGCCAATTTCTCATATATCGAGAAACCTTTTACAGCACACGAGTGATGTAGTTGCCCAATAATGTACTCTGAATAATAACAAGGAAATGTCTTTGATGTAAAATCAAGATGACGCTATCTCGCATACGATTTATCCATAACAAGGTCCGCTGGAACTATCTGTTCTTCACCCTGTATTTGTTTGATCGCCCCTTTTACCCGTTGTCCAGTATAACTCCATGATAGTAATAGCCCGGGATTTCGCCCCCTTCTAAGAAAAACAGATACCCATGTTCATAGAGAAAGTCATCCAACAATGGTTAGAGACGTAGATCCAACCCGTCATGACATGATGCGAGTGGGGTTGCTAAGAAAATATCGGGAGTGTATGTGTCGCTAATAATGAAAAAGAAAATCGCTTCTTGTCGTCTAACATCCATCGTCTTCACATTCGTCAAGGCTTCCGTAGCCAGTGTCCGAATCCATTCCCACCATACTCTTGGTGATGGCTAGGCACCGGTTTACAACCTTTTCTCGCACATCCGAGGCAACGCCACACTTCTCACCTGGAGCGCCGCCTATCCAGAGACGAAGGCCACCAGAAAGTCGTTCGAGAGAGGAGCGGAAGGTCTCAGCGGCAGCCTTGTGCTCGTACAGCTCCTCCATGAGCTCGAGAGCTGCGGTACATCCGAGAAGAGACATTTGCGAGGGATTTCCGCGTGTCATGATTGACTCAATCATTCGCAGACCCTGGTGGGTGCTGCCAGGTGTGCATTCGATGCGTCGGAGATGAGCAATTGCCATGGCACAGCGAAGGGCCAGTCGGAAATCGGAAGTAGAGGCTTGGAAGCTAGAATCAACAACACAGATAGAAGTGCTCAGAAGAGCATCGACCTTTTCGTTGCCCATTGACTGCAAGGCAGAGGCGATGTTAGCGCCACGGGCCTTGTCAACGAGAACAGCGCGTGCCACAATGGCTCGAGCCTGAGCGGTAGATCCAATAGGTGCGGTCTTGATAGCGAGTTCGATGTCTTCCACCTTGGTGCTCAGGGCCTCCTCATCCTTTTCCATCGTGGCGACCAAGGTTCGGTGCAGGGTTTGAGTTGACCACCAAGCAGCAACAGCATCGAGGGGGGATCCAATGGAGGTATCGTCGACGACGGCGTCCATGCCGTCCATAGGAACGGCCACATTGTAATCGGTATCGGCATTGAAGGCAAGATTGTGTGCGCGTTGAATGACATCATCGTTGAGAACTTCATCACAGTCTTGCTCAACCAACATAGCGAGATGATTGGGAAGGTCGTCGTCATGTTGCTCGGTAGATTCGCGGTGGAGTTGAG
This sequence comes from Fusarium camptoceras, assembly GCA_004367475.1. Classification (NCBI taxonomy): domain Eukaryota; kingdom Fungi; phylum Ascomycota; class Sordariomycetes; order Hypocreales; family Nectriaceae; genus Fusarium; species Fusarium camptoceras. The sequence goes on along the minus strand of QGED01000106.1, from coordinate 102,470 downwards.
TGAGGAGACGGTTCAGTTGGCGGGCCTCGTTCCATTTGGCTCGAGCAAGCTTAGCAGCGATAATGTTGCTTGCTCCAAGGTGCAGTCGGTTTTGGCTAAGATCCCAGAGAAGAACACGGATGTGAAGTGCTTTGAGCATGAGTCTCGCGGGTGTATCAGGAAGAGTGCCAGAAGCAAGGAAAGTGAGAACAAGGCGGCTCTTGTTGATCTCGACATCACCACCAGCCAGCTGCGAGTCAAGAGCAATGCTCCAGGCCTGAACTCGGGCAGTCTCCTGCTCTTGCGTCAAACCAGTAATGGCCTGATAACCGTGGATTCCAATTGCGTTGCGAAGACTCAGTTTGAGAGTCTTCAGGATCAGAGCTGCGGCCTCAAGGAAGAAATTGTGACGGGGAACCCAGACAGTCTGGATAGCAGTGAGCCAAGCCTGTCGACGAACGTGGATCGGGGAAGCAAGTGATGGTGCAGCCTGGAGGACGCCAGTTTCGGTTTTCTTAGGCTTCTGTTGGGTTTGTGAGAAAAGTGAAGGAACAAACACCCAAAGGAATGTTCCAAGCAAAAGAATAACTCGAAGCGAGGTATGGAGATGGTAGCCTCCAACGTTTAAGTCAAGGCTTGATGACGCAGCCTTGAGAAGTTGCAAAGGCACAGCATATAGGCCACGACCTTCAGGCTTCTCGTTATTGATCTCATCTTCACGAACCGCCTCCAAGATCATAAGACCAGCCAACGAGCCAACCATAAGTTTACCAAAGTAAGGGCCGGCATTATTCCATCTATTTTGTTGCATCTGCTGCTGTTGCTGAATTTGCTGTTGTCTAATGAGCGCAGGGTTGCCGCCTCTGTATTGTTGTTGGGGGACAGGATATGGTTGACCAGCGGCCATTTGTGCTGAAATAATCCTCTTCATATCGTCAGGAACTTGAATCATACCACCAGGCTGCGCGTTACCCTCTTGTGATGGCATAGACGAGTTTCCGAATTGTTGAGAATCCTGTGCATACTGGATAGGTGTTGGCGGTTGCTGAAGAGGGCTAATGGCTCCATTCATAGCACCAGCCATGAACAATTTTTCGAAAGCAGCAATTCGGGCTTGCATGGCACCATTTTCATCAAGTAGTCGGTTGTTTCGCTTCTCAAGATGTCGAATATATTCTGTCGCTTTACTCAAAACCTGTTTATCGATCAGTATTAATCACCTCATCAGAAAAGCACAACGTACAGTGGCCTTGTTTAGCTTGTGAGCCGGAGTCAAACCATGAAGCTCCTCACGATCCTCAGTCGTATCTTCGCCACGGGCACTTTTGGTCATAATACGGAGACTGGGAACACTGTCCCTCAAGGCGGCGATCTTGTCGTTCAGGTTGGTTCGGTATCGCTTCTCAATCATATTGTGGGCGGTCTTCTTCACCGGTTGGTCACCATCGTCCTCCTCCTCCTCGTCATCCTCAGGGTCGGCGGAAGACTTGCGCTTTCGGGACGCCTTCGAAGATCCATCAGCAGGGTCCGGCGATGAGAGAAGCCCCCTTCTGACGAGCTCGCCGTTTGCTGAATCGGGGCTGGAGGCGCTCTTCGGGGAGTGGTATTGGAGATGAGGCGGCATGGCTATGTTGCGTAGCTTCTCCTGCAGCGCAGGAGTGAGATGGCTAATAATTGGGGGCTGAAGAGTGAGATTCTCTGGAAAATTGCCTTGGCCTAGGGAAGGATTAGAAGCGGCGTAGATGGATTCGGGGCTGAAGGTGGTTGCCGCAAGGCTGTCAATTCCGGTAGAGACAGGCAGTTGTTGAGGGTTCTGCTGATCACCAAGGTTGAAATTCCAAGAGGTCTGGTAGTTGCTTTGAGCGGGAGGAGCACTGCTGGAAGGATCGTACGAGTCGTAAGGGGGCGTGCCGGTGAACTGCCATGCAGCGCCGTAGTATTGCTGCTGGGTCTGGGGGCGGGAGGAATCGTTGGGCAGGGAGGTTGAGGAGGGGTCGGATTTCACGACCGAGCCATCGTCAACAAAGCCCAGATTCGGATCTTGAAGACCATAAAGACCGTTGGACTCTTGGTCGGCCATGTCAGAGAAGTGAGAGCCAGGCATGATGGGCCAGCACCATGCAGCAGCGATGGGCTGATTGATTGACCCAGTAATTGGGTGACCCCGAAGGAGTCGCCGTTAGAGATCGAGGCCTTTCGGGAAGACAACGACTTTGGCCGACGATGCTACCAATTGGTATAGCAAGGATCTGACGGACTGCCGACTACCTATCGCTGCAGATTGAATTGAGTCCCGGGCGTGGAGTGGACTTGGCCGCGATCGCGACAGTTACAGCGCAATGCAGCGCAGCGCAGGGACAGCTTTGCTATGATGCAAAGACCGTGCTGAATGAGGGTCAGTGATGAATTGACAGGCCTCTAGCCTATGCTAAGACGATCGATCGGTCGGTATAGAGTCGGTGGTGAGGGCGTGCTGTAACCAGAAAGCAGTGATGGTGTCTCAATGCCTCAGATCGAATGATTAAGCGGGTGTTGCCGGACGTTTAACAGGTGAGAAAGGACAGTACAGGGGTTCTACAGCAAGGGAGTAGCAGCGCAGTCTGGTGATTATGGTTCGACTGGCAAGCGACGGTTGATATTTTTGCTGGTGAAAAGAACGTGCAATCTGAGCAGAGATTCGGAGGCGAGCGATGGATGCAAGGAATTCAGTTTGAGGAGAGGGCGGAAAATCGTACGATGGTAACCGGGTATCAGCCCAGTGATGCCCAGTCGAGTCCGGGCTTGGCCAAGCTCGTTCTTTTAAAGAAATACGGATACTAAAGTCAAGCGAGTGACGAGTGAGTTCCCGTAGGTAGGTGGGTTCCACCTTCCATTTTGTAACCGAACCGACCTACTTTACCTTAGTTCCAGTGTCTGTTGGTAGGTGTAATACAGTGTGTAAACTATTATTGATTGGGGCGGCCGGGTATCTGGTCCAGCAACTGAGACACTACACGTCCCCGGAGGAGGGGCCTATACTATACAGTTTCAGTGATCTACCAAACACAGTAAACCTTGCTCATCGCTCCCGCAGGACATCACAAGAATTGACCGTCATAAGCATAAGAGACGAAATGATAGCCATCTTATGCAAATTTAGACAGGCACTTAGACTGCTTTATTCTGGTAACCTAAGCCTTCGAGGACATTTCTTCTGTTACCCACCTAGCGCTCCTCTTTTTGGGACACTTTCCGTCTCAGACAATACGTTGGCTTAGGTTCCCGTAACTTACACTGTGCGCCCCGTCTAGACTCATCGCTTCTCACTAGGAACAGTCAACTTTATTACTTTGATTGGAATGAAAGACCCTTGCCTGTCAAGAAAAGAATCAGGGGTCTGTTCTTCAAAAAAGTAATTACTCCATGGAATACCCAACAAGTACGGAGTACTGTGTACTGTATCATCAAGATGAAGTCATCACTACGCGCAGACATCGATTCTGTATTCGCACTTGTTGCTATTTGCATGAGATAACTAATGTCCTACAGTACACCGTTGAGAGGAAACAATTCCGTGGCACTACCTACCTACTAAGCTTGTCTCGGGCCAGCCACGCGAGTCTCACGCCCATACATTCATTGCCTCGTGTGCTTGACGAAAACTTATACATTCCAACCAACGGTAGTCACAACCCAAGCGACGGGATCCCGGCATCTCGGATGCAGCTGAGTATCGTTGGGCAGGTACTTTATGGCAACGGCTGCCAATAACAAGCGAAGCCTTATTTCTAGGAACCCGAGCTGGACTGAAAGTCAGTTCATCTTATGTCTGATCTACTGCCATGTACAACCATCGCTGCGGCAAACTGCATCTGGTTGACGGATAGCAGCATTCAAATACCGAGCTGCCGATGCCCTGCCTCGCCTACGAACCCGAGCTGAACAAGAAATGCGGCCGTATTTTGCTTAGCTGCGGATATTCAGCTGCCCTGCCGCTCAGCAGTGACCGCCACGGCGAACTATTTCCAGGTCGCCCCGCCGCCACCAAATGATCAAAGCTACAGTTGTTGCCCAAAACCCTTGACTCCTGATCTTGGAAGGTTGAAATCAGAGGATCCATATCGAAGATCAAACTCGCGTCAGTCGTTAGTTTCGACGCTTGTGACATTGCATTGAATGGCTTGAATGGCTTGAATGGCTTGTTTGGTCCCCGATTAGCGACCATCGATCAGGGGAGAAGAAACAACGCGTTTGTATTCAGGAGAAACATTTCTGCACACTGTGGGATGTATCCAAAGCCGATTCAATCTAAACCAAATCCGTATTGTGAAGAAATAAATGTGATGTACAAAAAAAAAAGGGAGTTTATGCGAATAAAGTTGTTCTGGTCCTTGCGGCCGTTGCTAATAAGTCCCCGCGAGCCCGTGGGCTAGCTCTAAGCATTTCATTTGACTTGACCGGGAAGATCCGTCTCTTCATAACCCGTGATATCTTAGGAAAACAATGCAGTGTAATGCCCCGTAAATCAACTCACAAACTCCAACCGACCGGCCTGTTCCTTTTACCAAACGTCCTCTGAGCTCTGTACCATCTCCAGCGTCGGAGTCTTGGGCACCATACGTCTCATCCTCTTTCGATCATCCTTGGTAATCAGTGACGGTGTCACTGGCATGCATGGCGTGAAGGGTTGATAAGGTGAGTACGGCACGGCACCAGCTGTATGGGGAGTCATTGCTCCGCTGGGCGATAGGGGTCCCTTCCTCTCAAACACTGTCTGCTTGGTAGTTTGAGCAATGGTGTTGGGCGAGGCCAGCGCTGGCTCATAGGCACGCAGGGGTAGAGAACCGCCAGTGCGGACAGCTGATGGTGCGTTGGCGCGTTGGAAGGTCTGGCCAGGCTTTGGCGATGCAGGGAGAGATGGAAGAGACCCGGACGGGAATCGTGCACCAGGTTTAGGAGAAGATGGTAGACCGACAAGCGGTACCTGGGAGTGCTCCGAGGTGGCCGACTCGGGATCGCGCTCTGAAGGAGCATATGATACTTGTCGTTGGTGGCCAGGAGGAGGCAGCTGGTTTCCGATACGCTCATCGATACTCAAAACACTTTCGGGTGAGATATCCGGGGTTGGGAGGGACGCATGAGCCTTGGGCGGGAAAGCTGGAGATCCGTATGGGGCCTGGTTGGTGGGGACTGGAGGCGGAGCGGCCGGAGCATATTGTCGGGGAGGAATTGCATTCATCTCTTGGTATTCCTGGCGAGGGAACTCACCCGTCTGGGGAGTCATTAGAGGTGATGAAATGCTCATGCCCTTAACAGCCTTCTTCTTGGGAGATCGGAGCGCTGAGAGGAATGAAGAGGTCCTTGACTGGGTCTTTTCCTCACGAGAGGCCGAAAGGTTGAGGGTTGCTGGCTTACTCTTCTCCCTCTTTGAGGGCGAGGATGTCGAAGACTTCAGAGACAAAGCTGATCCAGAGGCCGAAGGTCGTGGTTGATGGTGAGCAGTGGGAGGAAGAGGGACTTCGTACACAACTCCTCTCTTCTTTGCATCCTCATGCTCCAGCACGTGCTTGTACATGTCTTCAAGCTGAGATTGAGCCATGACTCTGTCTACTGCGACAACGCGAGGATCCACGAAAGGGTTTGTGCCGGGTGCTCCGATGCTTGAGTTTGGTGACGGATGAATATACGGATTACCGCCTTCGTGAAAATCCGGAAAGCCTGGCTTGATGAATTCTGGGTCGGTGATGATATTCAGAGACGTAGGCGCTACTGGCGGAAAGTCGGGGCTGACAATGTCTTTGCGGACAGGGAAGTCTGCGTCGTCGATTCCAGCTGATATATGTTCGCGGCGCTTCTTGGATAGAGCAAGCAATGTTATGGCGACCAGCACCAATGAGACAGCGTATGCTCCGACTATACCACCGATCTGAGCGGGAAGATATGTTGTATCTACAGGTCCTGGTATAGGCCTGTCTGTGTCCCGGGCTTCGAGCACCGACGATAGAAGAGGACCAGGTTGAGCACTTGCAAAGAGTGACAGATGTAGTAGCAGGCCGGGCAATAGAGACAAGCGAGCACCTTCAAGAAGCATCGTGGGAAACGAGGTCGAAGGCGAGACACTTATTCTTTATGGAGAGCCAGCTTGTGCGATGTGACCTCCTGAACACGATGAGACGAAACACTAGGAGAAGAACATCATGCACGGAAGAGGGAACTTGCGGTCTCAACGAGGTATATAGCGGGCTGGGTCATGATCGTCCATCACCATGCGTTAGCCGCTGAGCTACCCAGGGCTGGATGCTGAGTCGCTGGAGGAGCAACGCCAGTCCTCTGGAAGTGGTCGAATCGCAGACGCACGCATGAGGAGGCGCCCGAGAATAGCTCGATACCCTTGGTGATGGCAACAGTGGTTGCAGGCGATATGTGAGGGTCGAAGTGTGACGAGGCCATCTACAAGACGTGATTGGATGGGTAACCGCTGGGCGATATAGTGTGCTAGCGATTGATTGGTGTTGAGCTACCACCACCAACCACCGATATCCACATATCTCGATTGATAATTGGTTCGAGATTCCAATATGCCGGGGTACTGAACACTGCAGCGTTTTTTTATCTTCTCTTTTAAAGCTTTTCTATGGTTGTCGTTTCTGGCATTGAAGGGTTCCGAGCGGGGCGAGGCGATCCATGCTAGTTGGGTGAGGGTCTTCATCATCACCAAGAGGGGTCAACTTCACGTTCCTGAATCTGCACATCGTTACTGACCAGTGATAGGTGAAAACCGTTGATCTATCACTCAGCTAACGGCATAGGCGAAGCCGTTAGGGTTGCTTTGAGGCCCAATTGTGCGTGTTGCCTGCATCGTCCATGCTGTCGGGCCCTGGACCATGTGGGATATTCCCACTCGGCTTCTCATCATGTGATGTGCTGAAATCTTCGAATGAGATCTTGCTCTTGGTGTGACATCAGGTTGTTCGGCATTGCTAGAGCGATGGCGTTGTTGATGCCCTCGAATAGAAGTGTTGGTCTCGGCGCCTATTGTGTAAAGTCGCACTACTATCGCACGACTATAACTTCATACTACCCTGGCAAGGTGACTTGAGCGATATGGTTGGTGACGGCTTGCTGGAGACGTGACAATCTTAATACAACTTCCATGTCGGACAATGATACGAAGCTAAAACATATTTCGATGCGGTGAGAATTTTGTCTTGTGTAAACCCAGATTGCGTGTAAGTGAAGGTTGATCCACAATACTGAGTTGCCGCCTTGACTGTATGAGATCGTCAGGGTGCAAGAATAATAGGCTGCCAAAAGCATAAGAGACGAAAGAGTCTGGTCATCTTATTCCAACTTAAGAGTATAACCTGGACTAATTCATTTTTACCAGTGCAAGCATGAGATTTTTCTACCAGTAGGAGTTTCGAGTTGGCAGTTCAAGTCAACTCAATATCGTACTCTTTCCGCATCTCAACTGCTCAACGATCATTTACCAAAGTGGGAATCACGGTCGCAACGAACTTTTGTGGCTGATTAGCGGTGACTGATGCAAAATATCGTGATAGTGATAGTGATATTGATGAGGTCTTAGCGTATCTGCAATGTGACCATAGCGATGTGAATGTGAAGTGGGTGGTGATAAGCAACATGATATATCAGACGAAAACATTGTGATTTATTGATGGTTGATGAGCCTCGCAATTGGCGAGGAAACGATGGGATTATCCAGAAAGGTATTGGTGTTCCTAAATTCAAAGTATGTATCTGTAGAACCATAAACAATTTGAGCTTAATGGTTGTATTCGTCCGTATGGACCGAAACTGCAATGAGATAAGAATTGGAATGATTCAAAGGAGACTTACCCTGTAAGTTCGCCAGGTCAATCACGTGACATCGCGAGCTTTCGCGCGTCGCGGGACCTTAATGGGCCATTCCATCAACGCGCCCCTCGATCGAAAGCGGCAGTGAACAACGATAACTTTGACAATTGAAACTCAAGCAACATTTATCCCATTCGAAAATTTCGCATGGGCCTCTATGTTTCGATGATACCTTTCTCCTCTACTGATCAACATCATTCCGTGGATTCGTCCACGTACCCAGCATGTCAGCGACCACACAAGATGCGATCCTTCAATCGCTGAACGAGGCGCAACGCCGCGCTGTCACATCAACTGCATCAACTGTTGCCATTCTCGCTGGCCCCGGAAGTGGAAAGACTCATACACTTACATCGCGTGTAGTATGGCTTATCCGACAAGTCGGCTATCGCCCTTCCGACGTGGTCGTCGCAACATTTACCGTCAAAGCCGCCAGGGAGATGAAAGAACGAATTGGAAAAATACTGGGCGAAGAATGCGAAAAGAAAATTGTGCTTGGAACGTTTCACTCGATCGCACGAAGATATCTGTCCATATACGGAAACCGAATCGGATTGGAGGCTAAATTCGGCATCGCAGATGATGGAGACTCCAGGGCAATTATTCAGAGAATCTGCAAAAGGCTGAGTCTCAGCATCGAACCTCAACACGCGAAATCATGGATTAGCAAAGAGAAAGCGAAAGGTCCAAATGCAGCGGTGCCACCCCCATCGCAGAAAGGCAGAAAGGAGAACCCAGCGCTCAGGACCTGTTACGACGAATACCAGGCTCAACTCAAGAGATCAAATCTGCTGGATTACGATGATCTTCTGGTAAAATGCGTTGAACTACTTCGAGACCACCCGGCTTGCGTCTCCAATGTTCAGACCGTCCTCATCGATGAGTACCAGGACACCAATGGCATTCAGTACGAACTTATGAAACTCTTCGCTCAAGCAAACCGACGAATAACGATCGTTGGTGACCCTGATCAGAGCATCTATGGTTGGCGATCAGCCGAGGTCAAAAACCTTTTCCGTTTGCTACGAGAATACCCCAATACAGACGAAATCTCGCTGGAAGAAAACTACCGATCTTCACAGGCCATCCTGGATGTATCGCTTGATGTCATTCAGCAAGACAAGAAGCGATACAAAAAAGTTCTGCTACCGGTGCATACCAAGGGGGCGCGACCGGTACTCAGAATGCTGAAGAGCTCGTCTGCTGAAGGCGAATGGATTGTTTCAGAAATCAAGCGAGCGATCATGATGTTTGGAGAAATGCTCAAGTTTGAAGATGTCGCAATTCTTTTGAGATCTGCCGCCCTATCTCGACATATCGAATCAGCTCTGGGAAAGGCTGGTGTCGCATATCGAATGATTGGAGGGCACAAGTTCTACGAACGCAAGGAAATCAAAGTGTTGATCGACTACCTCAGAGTGGTCAGCCAGCCTGAGAACAACGATGCACTTGCCAGAATCATCAATGTACCAAGACGAGGTATTGGAGAGGCAACTGTCAAGTCCCTGATCGAAGAAGCCGAGCAGTCCAACATAAGCCTCTGGACCTTGATTCTGAAACACTGTAGAGGCGACCGCAAAGCCAAAGCCAACATCAGACCTAAGATGGAACAAAAGCTCAACACGGAACTTATTCGAACTATTACGAGTTTACAAAAACAAGCCAGCCAAATTAGTCAGAGTAGTCCCGTTACTCTGGTCAATCTGTTAGAACAATTACTAACGCACCTCGATTTCAAGAAGTATCTTGAAGAAGAATATACGGAAGATCACGAACAGCGATGGGCCAACGTCCAGGAGTTTATCAATCTGGTCACCGACTTCATGAAAGACTTTGGCACCCCAGAAGAAGATGCGCTTCCGGAAATCGAGGACCTTGATCAGGTGAAGAACGATGATATGCTGGGCCGCTTCCTGGCCAATGTGTCGCTCGCATCGGACGCACAGAACAAGGGCGACACAAAGGACCAGAAGTCTCTAGTCACAATATCGACGATCCACGCAGCGAAAGGATTGGAGTGGCCTGTTGTTTTTGTGCCATCGGTTTACACAGGATCGATACCTCACTCGAGATCAGAAGATACAGACGAGGAAAGGCGTCTTCTGTACGTGGCAATGACACGAGCACAATCACTTCTGTATCTGAGCTGCCCACTATATGGTTCCCAAGGTATGAGCAGCAAAGTCGAGCTTTCACCATTCGTTGCACCTTTTGCATTTAAGGTCTTTGCCAAAAAGGGCCCATCATTCGACAGAGCGGTTGTTGAAGGCGTTGCCAAAATTCTTGGCCGAGACGCCCCATCTGAGAAGACAGTTTTTGGAAAAATCCCTCCTATGTCTTCAATCGAAGACGACATGTTTCCAATTGACCCGATCGACCCGAAGAACGTGGATAGGTACGATGAAGAAACTGGTCGGCAATCTTCTCGAGCACCAAAGCGACAGCGTGTTGCACAACCTACTACTTCTTACGACGAGACGGATGAGCTCCCTTGGCAGAGAGAGTACGCTACGACAATGGAACAGGCATCCGATTTTACTGTTTCTGCTTTGCCAGGTTTTACGACTGCCGGAGCTCATAGAGTTGCTCTGGATGCTGCAGCTGCAGCAAACGCAGCGCAGGCGACCAGCTCGAAGCCAGGACCGAAGAAGGGATCAACCAAACGGGGCGTCGGTCAGAGAAGTATGCTTGGTTGGCTTAACCAAGGACCAAATGCACCTAAGCCTCCGTCTGAGCCTCAACCACAACCGCAGCAGAGTAGGTCTTTCGCGCAGGTTCGGTATCAGGCAACTTTGTCGCGACAGAACAGCTTGCACGCCGGATTATCTGCATTACCACCTCAAAAACCAGCGATTGATCCAGAACTGGCGAAGCACAAATTGCCGACCGGACGACCCTTGGCGAAGCCTAATGTGCCCAAGGTAGATGATGGCGGTCCTCGAAAACCGTACTCCTGTTTCTCCAGTTCGCCGCCACGACCTCCATCGAGAAAGGCGCCCGAGGAAGACAAAAAGAACGCCGAAGAAGAAATGCCTAACAAGCCTGCTTCGAGTCTTCATGCGACTACATTCATGTCGGCTAAGCCTAATGGTGGTGTAAGACGACCAGTTGGACTAGGACCGGCGCCGTCAATGGACCGATTGAGAAAACCATTCAAACCACTGACGATGAATCGACCGACAAGGCCGGGTGGCTGATAACGTTATGTGTAATGTTGGACTTTGGAGTAGTATTCGTCATGTTTAAGAGCGAGGCGTTGGCAGGTCGTTAGGCTTAACGGTTAAGCATAACGGTGTTAAGTGTAAGGGTTACGTTGCTCAACGATGTATATATAGGGAATCTGTAACTCGATCAGAAGCTGTAAAACACAATACACAACAATCAATCAGTCAAAAGCATCAAAAATCATCGCACAGTAAAAACACACTTCCATACTTTATCACTCTCAACTTCAACCCCACAAAACACCATGATGCCTACTATCACCACCCGCTTTTCCACTTCTGCCCTACAGGGCGCTCGCAGGTATATCTCGATTACCTCGCCCAAGCAGAGTGTTGCTACTAGCAGCGCTCCGGCTTCTCTCATGACCAAATGGAACAACCTCTCTCCTCAGAACAAGCGATACGCCAAAGTAGGCCTCACGGTTGCCACCATGGCAGATGTCTATGTACACTACACCTACTGGCCTGTTATTCAGAGCTGGTTTAGTGGTGCTGAGAAGGCTGACAAGAACTAAAGGGAGCTTTGAAATTGGCTGGAATTTCTCCAAGGATATAGTTTTATTTGTTCTCTAGAAGGCGAAGAATAAGCTGCTGAACATACCCTGCCAGCAACTGTAGATAAGGAGGAAGAAACACACTCGCTTGGAAATCACCCACCATGTACATCTATGTATTAGTTCTCATACAATTACTTATCGCTCTATAATTCAAGAATCGATAAAGCGGAAGGATTCCAAGTGAGCTCGAAAAGCGATTGAGGACATAATTTGCCACCGCGGCTACTACGATAACCATACAATATGAACCTCGAAATTGCAGGAGGATATGGTCCGTATTTTAGCATCTTCCTGGTGTACTCAGAGACTATTCATAAGAGCTAGAAGTTCTAGCGTGCGGTGTTGGTGATAAGTGACATGTCCCTTCTCCCGAGCTAGCCAGGCACTTAGGGACAAACTGATGCGAGGCGATGAGGCAATAAAGAGGCGTCAAGGATATCTGTTTACCGCCTTGCCGAAGACCGAGAGAAGGGAGTCAATGTAGAATAAACAAGTTATTCGGGATGATGAGATTGCGCCTCCAGATCTGGAGGTAGATCCTACGGGTGATTATCCGAAAGAATCGATAGAACCAACAGCACCAACCACCAAGGGACGTGGCATGTTGATCATCGTGACAGCTTGGCGACAGCCTCTCTTTACGACTCGTAAATGAAACATTGCTGGTGGCCATGTACACATGACTACTACTACTATATCATGGCAGGGACTGACTCAAGCCAGTCTTGGATCAACAGCTTCAACTACGGGGCAAGCTGGCAGGAACGAAGACCAACTATATGGCATCAATCCAAAAAAGGCATGCAAATCATCTTGGCCTGCACTCGATTGCGAAGCACGTGGAGTATTGAGAGCCCTGTTGCAGATCTCTCTCTCGTATCTCAGTGGCAGGCACTTTCCATCTGCATGTCTTAATTGCTTTTTGGCGAAACTCTAATATGATAGGATCTCTTGATCTTTTACCAGTTTTCCGGTCGAAAGGAAGAAACGCTCGGCCAGGATATCAGTAAGTTGTTAGGGTTAAAAGGTTCTCCTCCCCTGTAAAAGAGAGTTGCGGACCGCGCTCCAACCTCCGTGCTGAACTAGCCAGGTTCCCCTGTAGGTTTCTGTCGTACGGCAAAGTGACGCGAAAGCCTGAAGATGCCAAGTTATTCCCGAATCATGTCATAGGAAAAGATCTTCAACCGGATTTGACGCGGCAAAAAAAGAATTGTTCAGGGGGGCTGGTAATTAGACGGTCTAGGTGAAGCGGCTCGGAGACCTGAGACTGCTGAACCTGAGAGACTAAAACACTTGAGGTAACGTACCGTAACTAGGAGCCACTAACTAATGACTGTTATTACTATCGCTCACTAGGCTAACGCCTGTCAGCTGGACGCTAGACTAATGACTGCCGAGACAAGTCTGGTGAACTTTAGTTGACCAACCACCAACTGCAGAGGTCCAGAGAAGGAATGCTGTACTAACTAGGCCTTATGGATTCTCTTTAGCTAAGATTCAGGTCAAGATTACTCCGTGCTAGGGGATGATAGCTAATGAATGCGGAGACCGAAGGAATTAGAGCTATCACTAGGACGACTGAGCTGAGGTCGATCCTGTTCCTGTGATCCTTGGGAAGAAGAATAATTTGGTTGATAGTATGCAATGAAGCATCAAGATGGTGTATTTTGATCCATTAAATTAATTGTGTATATGTTTCCGTTCGTATTGAACGTAGTCTCTGGTATCTCCAATTTGACATTACTCCATAACCCAAGTAGTTACTAACTCTTACACGTCCAGAGTCGACTTTCCAGGTGAAACCTCATATGTTCGAGTAACCATAATGCCATCCTGAGTGTCGCTTCGTTCGCTTGTCGTACTTCCAGCTCTAACCTCGTTCTTGTTGTATGTAATAAACTCTGGCTTTCCGACAATGTGTTCCTCGCTCGAGTTGTCGTCGAGATGCGCCATGTATTTCTTGTTTTGGTGTCGGTTTGCCGAGCTTCCAGTAATTCCAGAGCCTCCAATCGTCGCCAGAGCGTGGCCGTGCTTGTGGACATAGCTGCTGCCTCCCTTGTCACGACTGCTTCCCTTGCTAGAGACGAGCCATTTGGAGGCGGAGAAGAGGGGCTTGATAGCGGCGGCGTTGACGGCGATGATGGCGACAAAGGTTTCTCGGATGGCCCAGATGGTCGAGGTGTTGATACCATTGATGTCCCTATTAAACCGTTAGGGCTGCAGTAAGGTTAGGGAGTTGGAGAACTTACTGGAGAGAGAAAATGCAGCGAAGTAGTGTTGCGACGATGATGAAAACACCAGAACAAAGGAGAATGCCGATCAACAACTTTCGCTTAACGCTGAGCTTAACTGCCCACAGTAGGGGAACGGGGATAGAGACAATAAAGATGTCGGTTCTGATTATGTTAGTTAAGTATAGAGTGAGAGTGCAGTTAAGGACTTACACGACATTAAAGACAACCAAGGTGAGATAGTTGGCAACAGCGAGTGTGCAAGCATCTGTAGTTGTCAGATCTTAGGCTCTCCGTGACTAGGTAGTCAGGAACTTACCGCCCGGGTTGGGATAAATCTGCCAGTTCTTCTCAATAGGCGTGCAATGGCCCCAGATGGCAGCAAGAACACTGAGGTAAGCGAGAACTGTTCCGACCTGTGTCCAGATGACAACCTTTCTCTGCCAAAGACCAAGTCTATAAACAATTATATTAGTATATGCTAATAGCAGAGAAGACTGGTTATGCGTACGTCATGCGGCCGTATAGACAAAGCATCACTCCTTTCAAGCAAAAGATTAGAGTAACGTAAAAGTTCCATCCTGCAAGGAGACACTTGGAGCCGAATTCTCGCTTGGCGATTTCTTCGGCTGACATGTTGGCGCCCATCTCGTCGGTAACGCCAATGTTGGTGCCGGATTGACCTGTTTGTAGGCATTAGTTGTGTGAACCAACAGAGACAATGTCTAATATTCATACCGATGAGTTCCAACATGACCAACTCTGCCTTTGGAGATTGAGTTAGCAATTGAGGCTCAGAGTGGAGGATGGTGATGACGTACTGTCCAAAAGATTAACGAAACAAGAGCAAAGTAATCATCTCCTTGGTACCCCTTGAAGCCAACTGTTTTCCATCTTGCAAAGTATCGTAGGAGTAGAACCAGTGTTCCAAGGCCATATTCTATCCAGGCTTCTGTTTGGAAGGGGGAGGCTGACATGTTGTTGACTGTAGCTCAAAGGCAAGACAAGGTAAAGCAAAGCAAAAGGAGTGATGGGGTTGAACTTGAGGGAGTCGAAGATGCAGAACGGAGACAGCGATGGCGTTCGTTAATGTAAGTGATACGGCAGATGTCAGCCACGTTTATGTGATTCGGGAATTGCAACGATGGCGACTCCTGGAAATAGCAGGCATAGCCATGTTATGAACTAATTAACCAAGCTGTCACCCATACAGAGAGCAAGCTACTACTGTACGTATCGTCACTAGGTAAGGTATCAGGTAGTGTCTGCAACTATGACTATGTCGTAGGATTCTTCACGCCCCCCTTTTGGCCGAGTTTCATAGCGGCATTGACCATCTCCTGGTCTTGCCTCACCTTGCCTCGTCTCGTCTGAGGGTAACCACCGGGCCTCTAACTCGACGTCAGGGTGTTAGAAGAATGACCCGCTAGGAGATTCGAAGACAAAGTAACCCAGTCACTTTACGCTAGCTTAGACAAGCAGTTAAGCTACATTATTCTGGCAGCTCAAGTCTTGGAGGATAATTCTTCTGACACCCTGACGCTCGATCATGATGGATGGATACTTCGCCTCTCGGCCGCTGCGGCACTTTCACTTCCTTGGAGGAAATAAACTGGAGAGTCGGTGGATCGGAAGCTGGAAAACCCTGAGTGCATGACTTAGTCGACTGCTATTGGTCTATATCGGATTGATGAGGTTCATTACCTGCTTCTCTAGGTAAAGTATCAGGGAGTTGACATTGTGTACTCTAATCCGCAGTACTAATTACTCCAGACTTGTTACAGTTACTCGGTTCTGGTCTGTGATCCTTGAACCCTGAACTTCTCCGGACAAGTCGCAATGTAATCTCGAACCATTTTCTCCGGTTCGTTTGGAGTTCTTCCTGTCGTTGTTCTCCTTGTTCTTCACCAAAACCTGGTCGTTGCATATGCAGATCCACAGTGTTGGCTGGTCCCTTGTAAGTGATAGAGACAAGGGTTACGGCAACGGTATTGCCCTCTGAACTTCAATCCAGTCAGTGCATTACTCGGGACCCTGTTTAGAGATCAACGCCATCTGTGGGGAGTTAATAGGGAAAACGGCCACTGCTGGTGCTTCTAGTACAGATTCGTAATAAGGCAGTGAGAGCAAAAGCAAAAGCACAAGCAAAGGCAGAGGAAACGATAATGCCAAGAGAATAAAAGCCCCCGCTAGAACAAATAAGAAAAGCAATCCAGGACGTGCTCGGATCCACTGATGCGTCTAATGCCTGGAGAATTGGGTCAATGAGAACTAAATTCAGCCTTTCGACTCGCTAGACGTGAAGATCTTCAAGCCGCTAACCCCTAGCCTCTACCCCCCAGATACGTATCTGCAACATCGTCAGCGGCTTTTTTATGTAAGTTGGTTGCTTCTTCTTTTTTTCTGTTCTTCATTCTGGAAGATCAAGATCAAAGCTGAGACATTCGCCCCAAACCTGGTTATCAAGTGCCGAAGATGCATGACCAACAGGACTCTATATGTGTATTGATGGAGTCAACTCCCCTGTAGCCAAGAGCTCAAGGACTTCCGGCTATGCGTGAAAATAGGGGATTCACAAGGGACACGGACCTGGTCTTTACTGTCTCCGGACCGGCTTTGACGGCGGTTTTATGCTTCTTTTGTCCCACAATGCAACGTTGTTGATCAAAGAATGAATAAGTCGAGGGGCCTCCCCGATTGGTTCACCTGGGGGGAAACGTTGACGGTTTCCGAGATGGAGACAATCTTCAGCCAAGTTTAGTCAAGTTTAGTGGCTACAACACCTAATTAGTTGATTATTTGACTGTTAAGTAGTTAGTCTGTCGGCTCTTGACATATCATCCTTGCCATGTAACAGTTAGCATAACATAGCATAGCACATGCAGAGGGGCATACTGTTGGTACGACTCAACAACTGAGACTGTTCGATACCCTTTAAGGGTCCTTGTCAGGTCAGGAACTACGGAAACCGGCCGGGTTAAGCGTCAGACTAAGGGAATAAGACAGCGTAGAGAAACGATAGTGTGCCCAGAGTCTTTATTCGGTTTGGTATGATGGATCTCTCTTGCATATCTCTGCTACACGTTTACGAATCCTGTTCCTTTTTATGAACCCTTGAAACCCCCTCAATGGTAAGGCGAGGCGACACAGGACAAGGACAAGGTTGCTCCATGGCACCACTTTCTTTCGTTTCCTCGTTGATGGAACAGGTGGTGGTCAATACGTTAGTGGGACTAGACTGAGGCTATCACATATAAGAGAAATCTAAACGCCTACATACAGACGTGGTCTTCTTGACTTGTACATCTCCGCCTTATACTTCCCCAGCTATACTATCCTATACTCTTCCCTTAACCCGAACCAACTACCTAATTAAACCAACAATATGGCTGTTCCGGAAACAACATATGACTTTATCGTCTGCGGGTACGTCTTGGCCTAAATCGCTCAGACATTGTGATCATGCATATCAGAACCAACAGTTTACTGACTCATCTCGTCACAGTGGCGGCACATCTGGATGTGTTGTTGCTGCACGTCTTGCTGAAGATCCCAATGTCAAGGTTCTCGTCATCGAGGCGGGTCAGCATAATGAGCATCTCGAGAACGTCCACATGGTTGGAGGGTAAGTTCTCACTCGCCACACAAGGGAAGACTCATACTAACTCTTCGGCAGATGGTCTCTGAACTTTGACAAGGAGACTGACTGGAATGTTGTCTCTACAAAAGGTCCTGGTGTTAATGACCGTCAAGTTAAGCTCAGTCGAGGAAAGTTCCTTGGCGGCTCTTCAGGATGCAACGGTACCTTGATGGTTAAGGGAATGGTAAGTTCATAATTGTATCACGGCATTACTCAGTATACTGATATTCTATAGAAACAAGATTACGATGACTGGAACCTTCCCGGCTGGAGCGGTGAGGACTTTTTCAAATACATGGCCAAGGTATGTACTATCGATACATTCAAGTGACAATTCTATCACAGCAAGGGTTGAAGCTTTCACGACAAATGAGAGACTGACTACGACACAGGCTGAGCACTTCCACACAAAACCTTGGTTCAAGGAGACCAAGGGATCGCACGGTCATGGTGGTTTTGTCCACACTGAGCCCCACGACTTGGCTCCCATCTCCAACATGATCGCAGAGTCCATGGTCTCCAAGGGTCTTCCTATGGACCACGACATGTTCGCTACAGGAGAGAACCCTCACGGATGCGGTCACTCAGTGAGAACAGTCCACCAGGGCCTTCGCACCACAAGTGCAGACTTTATCACCAAGCAAAAGCCCAGAGATAATCTACACCTCATGGTTGAGACTCACGTTGAGAAGGTTGTTATCGAAAAGGACGCCAACGGTGACCTCAAGGCTACTGGTGTTCGTGCTGTCAAACCTGATGGCACTGTTGTTGAGCTCAAGGCTGCTAAGGAGGTCATCGTCAGTGGAGGAGCTTACTGTTCTCCTAACATTCTTAACCGATCAGGTATCGGTGCTAAGGAGGAGCTTGAGCAGCACGGTATTACTACACTCGTCGACCTTCCCGGTGTTGGAAAGAACCTCCAGGATCACTTGATCGTGTTCATGTTCTACGAGACTGAGAAGGAGGGTATCACAACTGACTCCCTCGTTTACCATGGCGATGCCCTCGCAACGGCCCTTACTCAGTGGAAGGAGGAGAAGAAGGGACCCATGACTGCGTTCCCCTTCGGTATCTTTGCTTATGCTCGTATGGACGAGCGTCTTAAGGACTCTGAGATCTGGAACAACGCTCCTCGTAAGGAAGGTCGCGATCCCATGGGTCTGTCTCCTAAGCAGCCTCAGGTCGAGTTCTTCACTACTGAATGCTACGGCGGTCCCAAGCAGTTCGACCAATTCCCCATCAACGGAAACCACGCCTTCAGCATGATCGCTGAGCTCTTCGCCCCCAAGTCCCGCGGTACCGTCACTCTCCGCAACACCGAAGCCACGGCTATCCCCGTTGTCGACTGCAACTACCTCTCCGATCCTCTGGACCTCGAGGTCCTCGCTGAGGCGTGCGCTTTCGGCAACGAGATCATTGTCGAAGGTGCTGGCACAAAGGATATCGTCAAGGGCTCGTGGCCTTCTGACTTGGTTCACCACAAGCACAAGACCCGCGATGACTGGAAAGAATATGTCAAGGATAACGCTACTACTTGCTACCACGCTAGTGGAACTTGCGCTGCTGGCAGGAAGGACGATCCCAAGGCTGTTGTTGATGAGAAGCTGCAAGTTTACGGTGTCAAGGGACTGAGAGTTGCTGATTGCTCTATCATGCCTACTGTGCACAATGGACATACTCAGATGCCTGCTTATGGTATTGGTGAGAAGGTGGCTGATATGATTAAGGAGGCGTGGGCTTAGAAGAGTCTTTGTATTGGTAGCGATAGTTAACATACCCTGGAGTAAATGATTATAAGCTGTTCTTGTTAGTTTGTCTTGTCACTGGTTTAATTGGTTCTTTCGTATCCTTCTCTTCTTCATACAAGGTGATAAAGTATTCCCTCTTTTGATTAGAGTAGTTCTTAAAGTCTCATCTGAATCTTCTCGCTTCGAAACCAATATCGGTTCCGTAGATTTGCGGGTCAAAGTCACTGATACAACTCACTGCAAGCATGTGAATATGAGTCTAACCCTTGTCCTGGCTCAATGCCAAGATCTACACTCTGTAACATTGAGATCTTCCCCTGCACCCGATGTTGCCTGCTTCTGTACGTAACCAGGTTACAGACCCTGTCCCCAGAGAATCCTACGGAGACTGCCAGAGAAAGCCTGTGACACCGTCGCCAGGTTTATGTGAGAGATTTTTAATGGGTTGTTTTACGAAGAAAAGTTAGTCTAGGACCGAACCGACGGCTGTCGATCAGCTAGCGACTAGACAGCCATCAGGGGTCATCATTATTGGGCCGCAAATACGGATAGTGCTTTGCTAGACCGGGTTACGCATATTGATTGCCATATGGATGTTAGGGTGCAGCACAAACCCGAGGCTCAGGTTTTGGCAATTTCTCCAATCGATCAGCCCCGAAAGTCAATTGAATGATGTTGATCGGATCTTCATGTCCCTGTCCCTGTCCCTGATTCTGTCGTGACCGAAAGTTGAGTTTGCGCTTTGACATTGAGTGCTGATCTTTTGAAATGAGCTTGCTTTGTTGTCATAATCGAGATTTGCTTTTTCTTCGCGAAGCCTCACGATCGGGTCAGATTGCGGTGAGATATGATTGATATGAAAAAGTAAGAGAAATACAAGAAGAGAAATGACTTGGCTCTATTTCTTTCAGAGTAAAAAAAATTCAAAGTTGAGTTGCTTCCAGAAGTTGGTATTCAACTGTGGTTTCAAGTGAGTGATAAGCCGCCAGTGTTTAGGATCCTTTTAGCTCTTCGTTACCTGTCAAACTAAGGTATAACGCCTCCAACTGGCCCCTAAACCACTAGTCTAGCAAGTCATCTAAGTTATCAGATCTTTAGTGCTTGGATCAGTCAACAGTCAGTACGTAATACGAAACTAATGGATCTTTGCTACGGGAAATAGCATAGACGGCAACTCCTAATATCATGATGACAAGTCAAGTTGAAAGTAAATAGGTTGAAATTTCCACGATTCTTCAACGACCGTAGACTATGTAATACAAAAGGAATTGTTGCTTAGTGGTATCTAGAATTGCAAAGACCGTGATGTACAGAACATCCTCAATTACCGTTACCTATAAACTCCCTCACAAGTCATGTTAATTGGCATCATGGTGAACGATCATACTGCACCGTCACCGTCTTGGTCTGCAGAATAGCCGGCTTAACAGTCCCCTCAACAATTCCCTTTTCTGAATCCGAATCTCCCCATCCGGCCGCTGTTTGCGTATCGTCGCCATTTCCTACACTCGCACTGACATTATGTCCCACGCCTTTGAGAGGTCCCATAACAAACTCGTCAGCAGGCGGGCTGTTCTCTTCGTCAAATTGTGAATAGTTTGTTCGGTTACGTCTGTTCTGAGAAGATGGTGGTCCGAATGCTCCTCGGATGGAGGGCTTGGAGGCTGCTGTGTCTGGTTTGCCGTACTTTGAAGATCTTCCTGTTTTGCTGCCGTAGCGAGACTCGCCGATGAGTTTGGGAGCGACGTGTTTGAAGAATTTGCGGAGGGTTGGCATCGTAGCGCATGTGATGATCAGGTTTGACTCGACAATACTAGACTTCAGGTCAGAATATGGCTCTGATAACCATAGAGAAACACTTACATCCAGATACTGGGGTATGCAATAACCCAGGTCAAGTCCATACTCTGCAACATGCCCGGCAAAAGTGACATTCTCACAATCGACGTGATAACAGTCAAGGACCCAATCGTAAAGATCCCCATCAATCCAATCTTTTGCTTAAAAGGCAGCTGAAGTTGACACACCATGGGAAGCGGTAGAAAGAAGAGGAGGATATCGCTGGCGATGTTGACTGCTGCCGTAGCAAAATAAAGTGCTGGAAGATTGACGCAAGTTCCTTCAACGAGGATGTCCCAGTTTTTATTCATGGGAGCACATGCGAGTAAGAGGGCGAAGAATAGACCGATGGTGTAGCCGATGATGAAGACCATGGAGGCGTAGACGGCGATTTTGAACCATCGTTGCGGAGAGAGGCGGAGGTAGAAGATTAGCAGGGCGACTTTGGCGAGGGAACCGCAGGGGACGTATATGACGGCGGATATGTAGACGTCCTATTTCGTTGTTAGCTCTGTTGTTCACTGTAGTCGAGTTGAGGTTGAATGAGTCTAACCCTCAGATATATGTTAAATGTCGAGATAGGAATTTCCCATGCGTGAGCACCACCAGCTCCTGAAGCAAACATGTCTATCATTTGGTCAGTATTAGATCTCTGCAGACATTGGTATCTGACTTTACTTACGAATACAACATGCCACTGTTGTAACTGCCATTAACTGTGAGTGTTGGTCAGCATCTATCCAACACCTTAGTTGCAAAAGCCATTGGTAACCGTAAACAACAGTGACTCCTCTGTTTATGCACGTACATATGATAAAATAAGTAAATCTATTCCCAAGGTCAGCGCATGTTCATTCTCATTTCGTCAACGCCGATCCCATCACGTCAACAACATCCCAGCGGCCCCACAAACTCGATCGATTCGATGAACCAACAGACTGAAACAAACTTACAATCATCCAACTGTAAACCTCCCACAAGAAACAATTTGACATACATCCTCTGCATGAAGAACAGAAAGCTGATAGCCAACCCAAACCCAGCAATGAAGTAAGCATCTGGTATGCCTTGTCTTGCTGGGTTGTCGAAATCCACCACGTAACCCTCCGGCGGTGGGAGGAGTACCATTACACCGTCTATCGTCGTCATCTTTTCTAATGTTTGTTGATATAAAGGAGTGTGGTTGTCGAGATCGAGTTGGAGGCAGACCTGAAGAAAGAGGAAGGGAAGAGAGAAAGGTATGGGAATAAGAGGAGGGGCAGACTATTTCAGATGAAACCTGCGGCTCTCAATCCTTCTCCATCGATGTTCAAATGACGGGGGTGTTTATACTGATTATATCGTCTATTCGCCACGAGTTACCGGCGCTACTACAGAATGAGAGGCTTTACAAAGAGTCCCGTTTGGCCTGAGCAGGGGGATTTACCCAAACGAAGGCCAAGTCTCCAGAGACAAAACACCTGCCATCCTTGTCTCCTCTCTAAAGATCTCACCCATTCCGCACTCTCGATTCATATGAATAAGGTAGTTACAGAAGCATGGGCTGCCGATCCGGCCAGTACAGTAACAGCCCGAGTGTTTCGGTCCAGTCACAGTCAGCAAATACTGCAAGATAAGTTAACTTGGCAAGACACTCCATGTATGCATGAAGAAACTTGTCTTGACTAAGTCCTGAAAAGGTAAGTGTTTTGGACCGTAGAAGGAAGCTAGGGACTTTAGAAGAAGCAGGATCGTCAGGACGCCAAGAGGCTTCGTTCGGCTGGAGGATTCTGTCGGAGCATTCGGAGCGAACCTAAATGAGTTTATATCTCCTTTGTTTGAAGGTGTTTGGATGGTACGTTCGGGAATACCGTTTATGCGTTGCTGAAGGTGAAGCCATATTTGATACGATAAAACTCTGTAATTCTAGAACATTATGAATACGTCCTTCTCATTTTCCCTTTTACTTTTGCTCGGGATTATCGATATGAGTAGTTCATGTGTGTTAATTACTCATGCAGGAGATTGCAGGGATACCAAGATCAACTAACAGCAACCTATGATTCGAGGCTTCGGAGACTCTTCAAGGTAATCATTCCGATTTCCGATTCATACGTCACTGGTTCACTTACGAAAAAGTCTCAGTAGAAGTGCAAAAAGTTCCTTCAACGTAAAGTTCAGGTCAGGTTGACCATAATCGTTTGACACCCAGTAGAGATGTTCGATATGGCCAAGGATATCCCCTGCCCATCGACTTCCCCGGTAACCAAGACTGAGGATTGGGATTGATCAGGGGATAGTTAGTTTTGTCTCTATTGGTTATTCTCCTTCCCAAATGGATGGATAATAGGCTTGTATCTTTTCTCGTGTCTCCCAGCAGCCTCTCCTCATTATACTGCCCGCCTCGTTTATCTGGAACCCCAGGAAATTAATTCAAGAACTTTGCATCTTGTCAAAGCACCTGTCAACTCGCGGAATTAAACTATCCCGTGGCGTTGGCTACGGAATAAAAGCCCCTGGGCACTTAATTGTTGATGAAGATCAGTTGCCAGTAAGGATGTAGTTGATCGACAATACTAAAGAACTATGTGGGCCATTTTGCTCTCGGTCCTCGGATCACTCCAGAAAATCAGGTTGATGGGAATAAGAAAACAACGCATGAATGGGCCAAACTTAATTATATGGCTGAGTTACATGCTATAAGGGTCTATCAACAACGTTTCATCACCTGACTTCTATTGTCATGCGAGGCCCTTAAATAGTACTTACATACCACATCTACGGTACTTCAACCCCTGTATAATATCTTCAGAGACCCCGGTACCTGAGCCTGCGCCACATCCGTGGAGTAATGCAGGGGCACCAAGACCTCATTTGCCCTGTAACCTTCCTATCAAGGTCCTCCGACTAGCCAGACGGGGCATAACCGAGGTCTCTTACAACATATCAGATATCACCTTTCCATCAAGGATGATCGATACCTCTCTGCAGGCGCATCAGTACGGCGAGGAACAGTGCCGAAACAGCCCTTGGCGGTGACCTAGGTTCTCATAAGCCAGATGAGATGCTTTCCCCCACGTGTAGTTCAAGACACTGTAGCTCATTCGACAAGGTCCGAGACCCCAAGACTTGCCATTCTTAAAGTAGCTATCTTCCTCCGTTGTATATGCCCTGTTCCAGTGGGACCTTACGGTGGCAGTTCACCTCAATCCTTATGCTTTGCGCTGACAGACAGACAACTGAGTCAATATGAGGAATAGTATTACAGTATCCAGGCCAAGTTCCCCTTTGCCCCTTCGGCCTTACCTCTAGTTTCCGTAAAGGATTGTCAATTTCCGCAGTAGTATTTGTTTAATAAAGAGACGATCTCTCTTTCAAAGCGTGACCTGTAGATCCTTACCTCTCTTTCTATTCCCTTCCTCAATATCATTACTACTAACACCGAGGGTATTCCTTTCACCTTTCCATCCATCACATCATACGGTTACAACAATGAAACTCGACCATATCGCCGCCAGAGCCGCCTTGAGCGCAACCGCTGGTGTCAAGGTTCTTCAAAGTCCTGAACAATGCGTAAGTTGGAGATCCTTTCTGTATACTTGAAACACTGTTGGCGATCGAGACGCTTGGACGAGTGGTTTTGACACTATTTACATCCTTGGTGCCTCTTGATCCATCATTCTGCATCTGCATGACTTATCACCACCGATCCCCTCTTTCACTCTTTATACATACATCATGACTAACACCAAGTCCAAGTGCGCTGCCTTGTTAAGTGAAGCTGGTCTTGGAGACAAGGTCGTCACCAAAGATCAGACTTTGTGGAATGATCGACTAGACTCTTATTGGTCTGTTAGTGCTGCTCTGGAACCAGACTGTATGGTCTTGCCTTCAGATGCCGAGGATGTTTCCAAGATTATGAAAGTTATTACCGAGAACCAATGCAAGTTTGGTATTCGAGGTGGTGGTCATGGCAACTTTGCACTGTCCAACTCGGTTAATGAGGGCATCACCATCGACTTTGGTTACATCAATGGTACAACATATGATGAAGAGAAGAATATTGTCTCGGTAGGACCTGGTGGCCACTGGCAAGATGTATATGATACTCTTATTCCATACGGCCTTGCTGTCGCTGGGTGAGTAACTCTTATGTACCGTGAAACTTCACAACTGACATGTAACAGTGGCCGCGCAGGAACAGTCGGTGTTGGTGGCTTCGTCACCGGCGGAGGAAACTCCTTCTACTCTGCATCTCATGTAAGTAAACCACCTCTTTGACTCTTAACATAAACTCACAAACTATAGGGAATGGCTTGTGATACAGTAGCTGGTTGGCAGGTAGTCCTGGCCAACGGTGAAATTGTCGAAGCCAATGCCGACGAGAATGCCGATCTCTGGCAGGTAAGTTACATTTTCTCACTATTTCTTATTCAGCAAACTGACTCCCGATAGGCAATGAAAGGTGGCTCTGGTAACTTCGGTCTCATCACCCGTATCGATATGTACCCCATCGAATTCGTCGATCGCTCCAAGGCTGTCGTCTGGGGAGGAAACCTCCTCTACAAACCTGAGTCAGGCCCAGCCGTGATCGACGCCCTCATCGATTTCACTGCCAACGTTCCTAAGGATGAGAACTCAAGCAGCATCGTCTATTGGGCTTATCTACCTGCCATCGCTGGCGGTACCATCCTCAACGCTGCTATCGAGAACACAAAGGGCGAGGTCAAGCCCCCTGCTTTCGATGCCTACTACGCCGTACCCGATATTCAGACTGATACCACTGTTTCTGAGAAGCTGAGCGTTGTTACCAAGGAGCTTGGATCTGGTCAACCTCCTCACTTTAGAAACATCTGGTTCACTAGCTCTTTTAAGCCCAACGCTGAGCTTCTTCTTTACGTTGTCGAAAAGTACGATAAGCTCAACCAGGATCTCGAGGCTCTTATGCCTAGTGACAAGTCCGAGCTCAACACTCTCTGCATGTTCCAGCCTATCACCAAAGCCATCGCAGACAAGGGTGTTGCCAATGGCGGCAATGTAATGGGACTTGATCACTACACAAAGGAAGGTGATGGAATCATGTTCCTCATTACCTGGGCTGCTAAGGGCGAACAAGCTGAGAAGGACGCTATGCCTTTACTCCAGGCTTACATGACCGATATCGAGGCCAAGGCCAAGGAGATGGATTCTTTCTGGGAGTGGAAGTTCATCAACTACGCTCATCTTAGCCAAGATCCTTTGACGACTGTTGGTGACGAGGCTCTTGCTAAGCTTCGTGCTGCTAGCAAGAAGTACGATCCTGAGGGTGTTTTCCAGAAGCTCCGATCTTCTGGTGTCAAGATTCCCTTCTAAACAATACCCATCATAGATAAAAACCTCAAATTGTTTTTAGCATAAAAGAATATATTTTAATTCATCCATTTCAATGACAATTGCTGGCTCGTTATACTAATTGTAAATTGCTGTTCAGCATTCCCGCGATAGGCATTCCTGAAATCACATTTACAGGTGATTCGGTCCAACCCCATGCCTCTTTAAGATATTCTTGCCTGCATTGTGTGTTAGAATGGTCCTTCTCTGAGTCCTTTGGTACTCTTACACTGATCGATTTGGCCAGCCAAACTGGACATCTGCCTTTTGTAGGACATTATATAGCGCTTCCTGTTCCCACATATTGTTAAATCTGTCGCCAGCCATAGTGATGGCCAGACAAGCATAACTAAGGACTATTAGTAAAGGATCAAACCCGGACCTGGAAGCCATACGCATATCCTGTTGGATTTCTTTGATTCGACTTGATGAACGTCAGCATCTATCTATCTTTTCTTCAAAATGGGACAACTCACCTCAGCTACTCCACAAACCATCTTAACAGTCTTTCTAATCTCTTCATTTATCGTCTTAGCTGCTTTAGCCTGTCCAGGTCCCAGTTTCGGTGTTCGAGGGTTATGAGCTGCAAGTAAAACCTGGATCAACAAATAATGTAGCACCCCCGTGACAACCGCATCGTTGAGATAAAGTGCTTGTGGAAAGTTCCCAGGGGCGTCCTCACTATCGTTGATATACATAGGATGAAAGTGCCACGGCCTTTCGGCCCACCATCTTTCTTGTGCTTCTTGTAATCTCTCCCATGCCGAGAAGCTCTGGTCTTCCGAGCCGTAGCAATAACGAAGGCATGCGGCGCATTGTAAAATAGTCAGGTTGGCAAAGGTGCAGCAGGTGTCATCATTCTGAACTAGACGGGAGATGTCCTCCAAAGCAAAGTTTGGATGAACAGGTCGAGCTTGCATAAATGACATGTGTATCTCTTGACGAAGAGCAACCCAGAAAGCCGCTCGTCGTAGGCCGGTAAAGTCAAGGATCTTCTCTTGTGCTGCAACGAAGACTCTTGTGCCGACCAGATGGGACTCGCTTGCGGTATCGGTCGAGGTAAGAGGTACATCGAGCTCTTCCATGTAGCGAAGAATTACAATTGCTGTTAAAAGGTTCTCATCCATGACAGCAGCAGAACTGGATAATGCTGGGATGAGAGCATCAAGGCAGTTCTGGTGGTAGCGGTCGCCGACTAACCCATCAAAACCATCTACTCTACTCAAGCGTTTGGCAGAGGCCGCAAGAACTGCGTTCATGAGAGGAGGACAGATAACGGCTCGACGAGGGACTATGGTAGCAAAGTGCCTCTCGCTGTCACACAAGTCGAAGAGAGGAGCCAAGACATGAATGAAGTTGTAGAAGAGCATAGCCTCTTGCGGGTCTTCGAGTGGCCATCTTGGAGTGTCAAGGTATATACCGGAGATAGCCTCGGCGACATGATCAACTGGGATAGATAGATCTGTTTGGTGAGAACTTGCAAGTGCAGCGGCAACCTGGGGACTTCCTACGCCAAGAATAATATCATCGTCGAGCACAGGTGATACAAAAGGGCCTGCGTTATCTGACTTTTGACTAGGTGACAAAGCGTCAGGAGGATTCGACCGAGGAGTGGTCTTCCATGCACCAGTAGAGGACGAACTCAACGCTCTCTTCTTAGAAGGTCGGCCACTATCATTCGAAGGGATCTCTTCCAAGTTCGTCGCAGATCTCGGCCTGTCCTGTTCAGAGTATGAAGCAGAGTCCCTTGATCGAAGGTTGTAAAGAGGTGGCGAAGAGTGTGTGCTAGTATTGTCGATATCTACGTTGAAGTTGTCCAAGGTATCAAAGTTGCCGGTGCTAGAGTCATGGATATTGATAATGTCTGGAGTTTCGTCAACAAAACTCAGAGCTCTGGTTGTTTTGACCCATGGTTGATCTTGGGAGAAGTTGTAGTCTCTGTTCTTGGCTTCAAGAGCCTTGCCAGAGCGTATGCTTGGAGGTGGTGAGTAAGTAGGAATAGAGTCAGGAAGAAGAAGCTACCTTGGGTTCAACCCATGACGGAATCTTACACTGAGACCACGAACACACTCAATATCGCTCTTGCGGCAGTTTGCACAAGAAGGCTTGTCGTTGTCGCCTATTAACAAGTAGTTAGTGGCTAGGAGAATAGGACCAGTGGCTATTCTTCTTGAGACTTACACTTGAGATGTCTATGTAAGACCAGAAGATAGTTAGACCAATTACTTTATACAGCACACACCAAAGCAACTGTAACGGGCAGTATTGCCTCCATTGACCAAATAGACTGACCTTTGCTTACAGACCTAGAAACAGCAACTATCAACTCCTAGTTCCCTAATATAGGGTCCCACGAGGCGGGTCAAACTTACCGTACAGGGGTTTAAAGGCCTGGTAGTAACCGTTGCTGAAGTCTGAGACTCTTGCATGGTTTGTAGTCTCACGTCATGAATGAACGTAGAAGATACTGTGTAACTGACGATGATGAGGATGGAGGAAGAAAAGGTAGAAAAGAGGAAATATCATCATAAACGGTAATTGCCCTTTCGAGTAATATACTGCAATACCCAAAGTTGGCAGAAAGGGCAATTCTCCCCGGGCCGGTAAAGCAACTAAAAACCCCGCATTTCTTTGCTGAGATCTAGCCCCAAACTTTAATGATCGACTCCCTGAAGGTCACTGGAGAACAGCCCCGTCCTTCCCCATGGGGTTGCATCGTGGTCTAGCCAGTGTTGGGGATAGCTTCAGCCTCCAAATCTCGTCAAATGCGCATCATCTGGGGAATTTCCGGAGTAAACGGTTCTATTCGGGGGGTCTAGACTATGGATTTGACCAATCGCTTTACCTTGGAGGTTAACTTGGAAATGCCGCGAAGTCTGGGGGCAAGATTGGCATTGCCGTTACTAGTGATTTAGTTAATTCCACGTTTTTCTTCCTGGGGAAGGGGAAGCTGAGAAAGGCAATTCCTTTTCTATCGTTTCCAGTTCAAGATAATCAGGTTTTGGAGTAGCTGTGCCAACTTCAACAACCTGGCGTGGCGTGTTCACGTTCAACATCAGATATATAAGAAGACTTTTGCAACTCCATTCCAGTTGATATCCAGAACATCATCAGCTTCAGTCTCCAATCATCACAACTCTACTCCTTTCTTTCCTCTTAGCCTTCTTCTCATCTCCATCATGTCTCTCAAGGCAGATACCAAAGGGCATCTCGAGCATCTCGAAGATACTGGCTCCCCAGACTCCATCCAAGAAGTCAACATCGAGGACCTCGATTCCATCGAACAAACCAAGACTGGAAAGTTCTCCTGGCTAGTCTCCATCACTGCTGCCATTGGTGGTATGCTCTTTGGTTACGATACCGGCATCATCTCTGCTGTTCTTGTCTACATCGGTCAAGATCTCGGCAAGACGCTTACTTCTCAAGAGAAAGAACTCGTTACTTCAGTCACTTCAGGTGGCGCTTTCATCGGAGCTATCTTTGCCGGGGCTACAGCTGATCGATATGGTCGAAAGGTGGCTATCTATGTTGGCTGCATTCTCTTCACTGTCGGTGCTATCATCCAAGCTGCTTCTTTTACTGTCGCTCAGATGACTGTTGGCCGTATCGTCGTCGGATTTGGTGTTGGTTCAGCAGCCATGATCGTGCCACTGTACATCGCCGAGTGTTCCCCTTCAAAGTACAGAGGACGCATGATTGGTCTTGATAACATGAGCATCACTGGTGGTCAACTTCTTTCCTATGGTGTCGGAGCTGCCTTTGCTCACGTCTCTGGCGGTTGGCGATACATGGTTGGAGGCGGAGCTCTTCCTGCTATTATTCTGGCCTCTCTCCTCCCCTTCTGCCCCGAATCTCCTCGTCAACTCATCTACCACGGAAAGCCCGAGGAAGCTGCTGCAGTTATCCGAAGAATCTTCCCCAATGGTACCGAGCAACAGGTTCAGGATAAGATTCGCCACTTGACTTATCACGTTAACGAGGCTAAGACCCTCAACGCTGGCAAGTCCGGTTGGTGGGTATTCAAGCAGCTTTATGTCGTCCCTGCTAACTTCCGCGCTCTCGTCTCTGCGTGTGGTCTGATGGCCATCTCCCAGCTCAGTGGCTTTAATTCTCTCATGTACTACTCACCTCTCCTTTTCTCCCTCGTTGGCTTCTCTAACCCCGTCGCTGTCGGTACTGTTATTGCTGGAACCAACTTCATCTTCACCTGGGTCAACCTCATGCTCGTCGACCGTGCTGGCCGTCGAAGAATTCTACTCTGCACTGTTCCCTTCATGGGTCTCGCTCTTGTCATCGCTGCCGTCTGCTTCAAGTTCATCCCTATCAACCACGATCTGAGCCTTGCTTCGGATGCCAAGATCGGTTGGTCCGCCATTGTTGTTCTCATCTCGATGGTTTTCTTCGTTGGATTCTATTCCTCTGGTATCGGTAACACCGCCTGGCTCTCAAGCGAATTCTTCCCCATGGAAGTCCGAGCTATGGGAACCATGATGCT
The DNA here is from genome assembly GCA_004367475.1 of Fusarium camptoceras. Classification (NCBI taxonomy): domain Eukaryota; kingdom Fungi; phylum Ascomycota; class Sordariomycetes; order Hypocreales; family Nectriaceae; genus Fusarium; species Fusarium camptoceras. Next base: position 71,551 of record QGED01000106.1, on the reverse strand, counting down.
CACCATGACTTGCTGGGGCTCCAACATCATCGTCGCTTCTACCTTCCTGACTCAGATGGAGAACACTACTCCTTCAGGTGCCTTTGGCTTCTATGCTGCCATCTGCATCCTCGGCTGGGTTTGCATCTACTTTTGCTACCCCGAAGTTAAGGGAATGACCCTTGAAGATATCCGAGAAATCTTCCAGCATGGTTTCGGTGTCAAGCGAGCACGAGAGATCCAGAAGGAGATGAAGCTTCTTGAGAAGGCTGCCACTTCTGATGACATCAACAAGGCTTAGTCGAAAGATACAGACCAGGGGGAATTTGGCAGGCGTTGGTTTTAGGTATGAGCTTTGAATTATTGGCGCACAAGTTTTCTGAGAACGGTTAAGGAAGGGTTTGGGTTTAAGCGATTGTGGCTTTATATCGTAGACGTTTGGATTCTTTTTAGATCAAGACTACAAATCTACATTATCATATGCTTTTCAGCACGAATACTTTCCGGAAGTTACATTTCCGTGGCTGATGAAGATTCTTTATCGATTCTTTACGTTCAGAGTAGCTTCACGGTTGTAAGATTTCAGCCTTAAGCAATTAGTCTGGTAATAGGAGGATGTGAAGACGCAAGGTCCAAGAATGAACAAGTACTTCAGTCTATTCTCGAAGGCTAGTTATTTCTATGCTGCTATTTCTAACCCTACTAATACGCTGAAGCCTGGGGCTGTTAGAATGCAAGTTACTGGTCTTACTCCAAATGAACCATGGCGTAAGCTTGTTGAAGAAAAGCCCATGATAAGGTGACAGTTGGGAGCAGGAAATTGATCAAAATCACAAATCATTTGACCTAATACATTCTATTTAATCACTCTGTTGCTGTTGGAGTCTCTTCTAAATCTGCTTTTCATCAACTTCATCCACTCCCAAATCTCTCTTCCACACCTTAAGAGGCATGGGCCCAGGGGCAAGATTCATAGCCTCAGTCCTTGTAGGTTCCCACTCAGCATAAGGCAACGCCCACTCATAACGATGTACAACACTAGCCAATAGCACAGTTTGCTCCAGATAACTAATATTCCTCCCAATGCATCCTCGAGCTCCAGCGCTGAAGGAGATGAAGTACGGCTGCAGATCCTTACCCTTCTCTCCAAGCCAGCGCTCAGGAACGTACGCTTCAGGATCGGGGAAGATCTGAGGATCGCGATGTGTAACATAGGCTGAGATGGAGACGGTTGTGTCGCCGGGGATATAATCTCCTAGAATATTCCAGCCTTCTGGTGGTGTGCGACGAGGCAGGCCGAATGTTGTAGGGGGCGTGATACGAAGGGATTCATCGAGACAGGCGCGTAGGTAGGGAAGATGTTTGACTTTATCGTACGGAGCGACGATTTCGTCAGGATCCAAGACAGAATCAACCTCTTCGCGGAGTTTGACCATGCATGATGGGTTTTTGAGAAGCCAGTACATAACATTGTTCATGGCAATGGCTGTAGTGTCTGATCCAGCATTCATCATGATGGAGACCTCAGCAACGATCTCTCCCCATTCCAGGCCAGGGGGATTAGCTTCGCTGTGTTCCATCAAGGCTTGAAAGAAGTCGGGTAACCTCTCTCCCTTCTTGTAGCGTTCAAGACGCTGAGTCGCACGATGATAAACAATATCATTCCAGCCCTCGTTAAGACTCCACCACTTGCGGAAGTCTTTTGACAACCACTTGGACAGCTCAACGTTTAGGCCATACCAACTTTCTGTCCAGGCGAGAATGGATTGAGCTCGAGCTGTTGAGTGAAGACACTCGCGAAAGTTGACATGATGAATAGTTCCATCCATACGCTCAGCCTTGACAAGATCATGGCCCTGATCCAAAAGACCAAGACGTTCGCTAAGGCCAATATCCGCGATCGCATCAAGAGTGAAGAAGTTTGTAAAGGCGCGGTAGTCAAAGTTGAGATCTTGAGGTTCAGGACGAGTGAAGCCCTCTTTGAGAGGCAAAGTACAAGCAGCATCAGCAGCACGAATAAATCGTTCTGCCTTGTCAGCGACCTTGAACTCCCAGTTCTCAAGATTCTTTAATGCGTACGCAGCAGAAAGAGCACGGCGCTTCCTCGCATGATCCGCCTTATCGACCACATCAGCAAGATGATAGTGCGTTCCAGCAAGAGTCTCATAGAACTCGCCCTTTGTACACTTTGTGCCGTGGCCGTAAATGTCCTTGATAGCTTGGACGGAACCATAAGACAAGGAATTAGGGCCGGTACGGATAACAGGGTGCGTTTTGTGCATCTCGTAGAGGGTCTTTGAGCGGAAACCCCTGGCAGCTTCGCGCACAAAAGGCAGGTTTGTTATTCCTGCCAGAGGGTGGAAGTTGGGATAACGACGGAGACCCTTGGCATCTCGGAGGTATTTAAAGGTTGGATAGAGGATGAAAGATGTGAGGAGAAATACAGCTGTAGAGAGGGCCAAGAGTTGGGCGTACATTGTGATAGTAGTTTGAGGAGTCGGAGTGCTTGAGAGGAAGTTGAGGTCTGGGCAGATGTGATATACTTACTCATTGACGTACTTGGTCTGATCTATAGTAAGTCCACTAGAGACCTCAATGCTACACCAGATAGAGAAGTCTAAGCTAACTTGCCATAACTGGCACAAGAAGAAAGAGGCTGATTTGGGAAATATTACGGAGTGGTAGACTAACTAAGATCCCGTAAGACACCAACGATCATGACGAGATCTGCGGGGAAGAAATCGTGGGGTAGGACATGTTAAAGATCTAGGCTCTCAAGAATTGCCAACTTGAGAATGTTTCTTTCTCCTTTTACTTTTTCATGGTTATCAGGGACTGTCTAAAATGTCGAGATGGTGTTGAGGACGGGAGCGACCGAAAGCACCTGGAACATGCAACCGAATTGGGCAATTTCCTCATTCAGACAATCTATCAAATAGGCAACGTTCCCCGTCGCCACTTTATGTCCAAAGGGACTGCATACAACCCCATGTTTTGACTAACCGAATTGGAACAAATTCTCTTATTGTAAGTCGAGATGAAGAATAGATCCGTAGCTAGTATCTTCGAGTCAGGAACAGAAATAATCCCCATGGGGAAGATAGAATAGACATGAATATTAGTATCTCGTCTCTGCAATTCTACAACACCAAACCAACTATACTCCTCCTCAACAGCAATCATGACAAACGTATTCACAGCAGATGCTCTAACCCGGCTCTCCCAGCTTGGTCCTCCCCAGACAATTGCAGATGTTGCAGCTCTAAGTGCCCTCGGCGTCGCATCAGCAGCATATCTCCTCCGAGGTATCGCTTGGGATAGACCAGACCCTTATCATCACCTCTGGTTTGAGCGCATCGGTTCTAAGAATGGCACTTCTCCAGGACCCAAAGCAACTCGTGATATTGCTAAGAAGTTGGGAGAGACTGTAAGTCAACATCTACAATAATTCGAAGTACTTGCTTATATTTGACAGGGCAAAGATGTTGTCATCTTCTGGGGCTCTCAGTCTGGAACCGCAGAGATGTTCGCCAACAGACTCTCAAAAGAATGTCATCTTCGTTTCGGCCTTCAAACTCTCTGCGCTGATCTCTGCGACTACGACCCAGAATCTATCACCAACCTTCCTCAGAGTAAACTTGCCATTTTCATCATCTCTACATACGGAGAAGGCGACCCCAGCGACAACACTGCCGCTTTCTGGGAATGGCTGACCAAATCATCAAACATCCAGTTACCAAATCTGAGATATATGGCTTTTGGTCTCGGCAATACCAGCTATCGATACTATAACCGTGTAATCGACGTTGTGGTTGAACATCTTGACAAAGCTGGTGCCCAAAGGCTTATGCCCGTTGGTAAAGCCAATGATGCACAGGGTGGTACCGAAGAAGACTTTTTGTCCTGGAAGGACGATGTTTATACTCACTTCCAAGAGAGATTGGGCTATGAAGAACGCGATATTCCATACGAGCCGAATATTCGGCTCATAGAAGATGAATCACTCGATATCATGGATCTCAATCTTGGAGAGCCTATCCAGAACCGAACTGGACCTGCCAAGATCGTGAAGCAATACTCACCTATCCGTCCCTTGACAGTCCAGTCATCACAAGAACTTTACATATCTCCTGGAAGAAATTGTCTTCACATAGAACTCGACATCTCGGATCAAGCTGAACTTCGATACCGAACTGGTGATCACTTGGCCGTGTATCCTATCAATCCCGATTACGAGGTCCAGCTTCTCCTCAAGGCTCTTGGGTTGGAAGACCGAGCCGAGAAACCTCTTCTTGTTCAAACGCTCGAAGAAGGTGTTTCTACAAAGATTCCTAGTCCTACATCAGCGCTCGCTCTGTTTCGTCATTACCTTGAAGTAGCAGCACCAGTGTCTCGAGAAACTGTTGGGCAGTTGGTGAGATTTGCACCTTCGTCTGAAATTGCTGAGACATTACTGGCTCTAGGTAAGAGTAAAGAAGCTTATGCTACTTACATTGCCAGAAACCACGTCACCATGGGTCGTCTGCTGCATCTCGTCGCTCCTGGAGTCGTCTGGGATAACTTACCTCTCTCTTACGTCGTCGAGACTTTACCTTCCCTCCAACCACGTTATTATTCCATCTCCTCCTCGAGCACTGTCTCGGCTCGAAAACTAGCCATAACTGTCGGCGTTGATAATTCACCCCTTCAACAAGACTCCAGCAAGTCGATCCGTGGCATTACAACCAATTACCTCTACGCTCTTGGAAACTCACTCAACAACCAAGATCCGCCGGTAGAGTTTGGCCTGGATACTCCCACTTATGTCTTGTCTGGCCCCGGAGACGTCCTCAAAGGCCACAAAGTCTTTGCATGCATCCGTCGCTCAAATTTTAAACTTCCTACAATGAGCTCAACACCTATCATCATGATTGCCGCAGGTACAGGACTCGCTCCCTTCCGTGGATTCATCCTCGAAAGAGCTCGTCTCCAAGCTGTCGGAAAGCCCCTTGGCAAAATGCTACTCTTTTTCGGATGCCGCTCCCCAGACCAAGACTATCTTTACCGGGATGAACTCGCCGAGGTTGCTGCAAAGCTACAAGGATCTCTTGAGATTGTGACTGCCTTCTCGCGCGCTGCTGGACGGCCTAAGAAATATGTGCAAGATGAAGTTGAAGAGAAGAAAAAGGAGGTTTGTGATCTTTTGGAGGCTGGTGCTAGTATTTACTTCTGTGGTCGGGCAGCTATGGCGAGAGAGGTTGGGAATGTGGTTGAGGAGGCGATGAAGATTCAGAATGATTGGAGTGATACTGAGGCAAGAAGTTGGGCTGAGTCTGCGAAGAAAGGCAACAAGTGGCTTGAAGATGTTTGGGGTTAAGATGTTACTTCAGGAGTTACATGGATGGCGTTTAGCTGGATTGATCTTTTGTTTGAATTATAGACATTGAAGAATGAACATTCGATATTTCCTTTGACGCTTCTGCCGCCAAATGATTTAACTAAATGTACAACACAGCCGAATTATCGATTTTGGAGGGAGTTGATCTTAGCCTAAACAATCGGGATAGATAGGTAGAATAGAATCTTCAAATGCTGTGGAGTTTAAGTGGATGATACTATCTCGGTGATCACAGGATCGGGTCTGTTTAGAATCTATCCGCGTATACTGAGGAGAATACGAGCAGCAAAGGGTCTCTTTCTCCTCTTAACGATGTCACAGAGGACACATAAGTGAGAATTCTAAACAAATGCGTATCGAGTTCGCCTCTGCTTCTAAGGACATTCTACCGAGTATTCGTAGCGAAGCATTCTAACGAATTATTTTCCCAGCCAATCCAGAACAACCAGATAGGAAATTTCCTGATCATAACTGTGGGGAACATCACCTAACCAATACCATAGGGAAGCTACAGTAGAGACGGAAAGATTTTCCTAGACCAGTGACCAGGCAAAGCCTCTGTCCTGCGGCCAGTCTTTCCAATCATGTCTCATCCAAGTAACTAATGGAGGGGTCAGACTTGAGTCTCAGCTTCAATGCGGGGGAATTACAGGGATCAATAATGTCTAAATACAGTAAGAAGCGCCGAAAGACATCTTCGTAGCTACTTGCTATATCTGGAGTATCCACTTGTGACTGTATCTCTAACTTGCATGTCTAACAAGAGAATACTCGATGATTTAACAATATGTTTATTCACTGTATTAGTCATTTTGCTAGTTAAACTTGTCACTGGTCGGGAATTGTAGACAGACCGCTTATACTGGTGTAACGTGGGGTATTGGAGCTGATCGAGTCAACTTAGACCTTGACTTACACCAACGAGTATGGGAAAGAGAAGAGAAGGACTCTAAGAGGTACAGAGTAAAGTACAATGTTCTCTAAAGCTCCGAGTATCGGTATTTTCCTCTTGTTCTCCGATTACCGAGAGCTCAAAGTATAAGGGACAAGGGGCGCTCGCCTTGATTGTTCTGTACTTCTCTACTCTCCAGTCCATCGTTACTCCAACAAGTCGACATTCCTTCACCAACTCTGAAATCATCTTCCCTCAGTAAATATGTCCTCTCCAAAGCTCCAAGTCGCCGTCGCTGGCCTCGGTCGCATGGGCGCTCGTCACGCCCTCAACTTCCACAACCGCACTCCTCGCGCTGAACTCGTCGCCGCCTTCACTCCCGTCCAGAAGGAAGCCGAATGGGCCAAAGTCCATCTCGAAGGCGTCATTATCTACAGTGATTACCAAGAGATGCTTAAGCATCCTGGTCTTCAAGCTGTTGTGGTCGCTACTGTTACTACTGCTCATGCAGAAGAAGCTATTCAGGCTATTGAAGCTGATAAGCACGTTCTTTGCGAGAAGCCGCTTAGCACTAGTGTTGAGATTGTAAGTACTTCTAGTCGAGATTGTATGGTTTTGTCTAACTGTTTCGTTTAGTCTCAATCTGTTGTTGATGCTGCTGCAAAGAAACCCCATCTTAAAGTCATGTGCGGTTTCTCTCGCCGCTTCGACGCCTCATACCGCGATGCCTTCGAACGAATGGATAGCGGCGCAATCGGCCGTCCTTCCATCTTCCGATCTCAAACATGCGACAAGCTCGACCCTTCAGGCTTCTTCGTAGCCTACGCCGAGTTCAGCGGCGGCATCTTTGTTGACTGCAACATTCACGACATCGATCTTGCGTTGTGGTACTTCGGCCAAGACTCGATTGTCAAATCGGTCGTCGCTACTGGTATTACAGCTGTTCAGCCAGACCTTCGCAAGCATAGCGACGTTGACAACGCTGTTGGTCTGGTAGAGTTCTATGGTGGAAAGGTCGCATACTTTTACTCTTCGCGCATGATGGCTGCCGGTCAGCATGATATGTCTGAGATTATCGGCACAGAGGGTAAGCTTGCTATAAACGCAAACCCTGTCGGCACATTGGTGGAGATGCACGAGTCTGCTGGTGTTCGAAGACAGATTCCTGGCGACTACTACGGACGTTTCGAGCACGCTTTCGTTACAGAGGCCAATGAGTTTACTGATGCTGTTCTTGATAACACCAGACTACCCTTCAAATTGTCTGGAGCTGTGCAGGCTGTCAAGATTGGTTGCGCTCTTCAGGAGTCGCTCAACTCGGGCAAGAAGATCAGCTTCGATGAGACTGGTCGTCGCACGGAGGATTCTAAGCTGTAAAAGTGTTTCAAGAATTGGGCATATTGGCATCTGAATAAACATATAGAATAATTGATATTTATATCTTCATCTTTTGTTACAAAGTCATATATACGGTACATCATATATTACATGATCCATCTATCGTTTTCTTTCTGGCCAAGCGTTCGCAAGACCTTCATAAATCGTCACGTTACTGAAAGTCACCTCTCCACTTCCACTATGGAAGAAGCGAATATCAGTCGAGTCGGCATACCAAGAACTAAAGCTGGTCAGTAAAATATCGCAGTATGGGTGATTCGATTAGACTTACCGGGCCCAAGTGGCTACACCAAACCGGTCGTTGGCGTGAACCTCGACAATAGCATTGTCAACAACAATAGTAAGATCCAGAGTCTCAATTTGTTCTTCATCATCGATAACAACGTCAAACAAGCGAAGGCGACCAGCTTCGTTTCGAGAGTCGATGTCGCTTGTTGTGAGCGCCGCAGCACTGGTGTTGCTGCGATCAATGATAATAGACTCGTTAGAGAACTGGTAGTAAATAGTCGTGGATTCCTTCCCAGAAGCCAAGATCTGGAAACCAGCCTTGAGGTCCGAGTCACGAGCAGACTTGGGGAAGGAGATGGAGCTCTTGAGGATGTAGAACTTTGACCCAGGGTTGTTGTCGAAGGTGGTCGATCCGGACTTGCTAATGTTTCGGCCTGCTTCGACGATGGGCTTCACCTTGGTGAACTCAGCCATGGGCTCACGGGCAATGACCTGCTTCATAGTAGCGAGCTCAAGGATACCTGACTCGTTTCTCTCAACACGCCAAGAACCCTCCTCGCGAGAGAGCTCGTTGTCGACAACGTTGCTGATCTTGCCAATAGTGAGCTCACGGGGAAGCAAAAGAGATCCAGTCCAATTTTGCTGCGGGGTAGGGAACAGCTTGAGGTCACCATAGTAATCTCCAGTGAGCCACAGGTAGCTGATGAATCGGTCTGGCGCACCACTCTTCTTTGACGCCTTTGAGTCGGAGGGCAGGTACTTGCCAGCAGCGGCATAAGCAGAGTGTCCCCAGTCCATCTTGCCGACCATTGTGGGGGTGAACTTGGCCTTGCCGTCCTCGATGGTGGTGTTTCCTGCAGCCCAGAGCATTTCGCGGTACTGCGAAACCTGCTGAGGAGCTGGCGCTTCAGACCATTCGGCCCCCAAGGTCATGAAAGTCTCGCCATTAGAGTTGTAACCTTCCTCGTCGATGCTGAAAATGTTGGCGACCTCAAAGTTGAAACCATAACGACCAGCCCAAATACCCTCACCCCAAGTTGTGTTGGCCTTCTCGTGCCACCACTCGCCCATGTATTCCCAGTACTGGAATTTGGGATCATACTGGCGGTAGAGGAACATGCTAGGACCCTTTTGCTGGACACCTCCAGAGACGACGGTATACCATACATCTGGCTCGCTCTCCAGAAGGTTGTCAAGCTCCTTGTTCTTGAAGACGAAGGGGTCACGGAAAGCCGTCACATTGAGACCGAAGGGGTGGTCTGGGATCGCAGGACCACCTCGAACCTTTGTGGCGTTGCGTCCTCCATCTTTAAACACAGCCAAAGACTGGGTCTCGGCACCGCGGGTGTGGTTGATAGTCCAGTGGATGGGGAGATACGAAACAGAGGTGTAGAAGAGCGTTGGAGTGCCATTGATACCAACAGGGATGACAGAGCCGTCAAAAACGGCGACTGGGTCATTCAAACCTCCAGCACGAATGAAAGGCGCACCATCTGGGTTAAGATCCTTGTAGGTGACCAGATCATCCGTAGTGGCACCAGCAGCGCCCTCGTGAAGGTATCCAACGTGGAAAAGTCCAGTCTTAGGATCAGTGTAGTGCATACAAGGATCTCCGATCTGGCCGGTAGGCGGAAGAACGTGAGCTCGTGGACGCCATGTGTTATAGATGGTAAGGTTGGCTAGGGTTGACAAGTTGGGAGGAGCTCGGTTGTAGTCCAGCTTTGGAGTTGATGGGCTGGCTAAGGCGAGAGAGCCAGCTGCTAGGACGAGTGAGAACTTCATAATTGGTGCGTCGACGACCTCGTACAGTCGATGATCAGAGGAGCGATACTCCAAGAGCCGCTGACACCGATATATATACCTTGATCACAACAACCTAGACCAATTCTGTCGCCCCGACAGACAGGAAGCGGGGAGGGTAACATCGTCACGAGAAAACCAAGTTCATGGCTGCCCAGACTTTAGACAGACCCAAAAGACGGGATTGTTGCTTGTCCCATAGCGATATTCGGCGATACCACGGCGTGAACAGGGCAGAGAGCAACACCTGGGCCTTGAACTCTGGAGTCTCTCAAATTAAGTCGTTACCAAAGTGAACCTGGAGTCCGGAGATTTGTGGAGTTTCTGTGGGGAGATCGACAGTTTCTCGTTTACCCCGAGGCTACTGAACATGGTGTTGAGTTCGCGGTGACGTAGGCTTCGGGAAAGAATAATGCTTGGCGAACAGCGCTAGGAGTTTATACTTTTTGCGTTTAAAATTCTGGAATCAAGTTTTAGCCAATTGATCTCTTCGAAGATGATCGAGGTAGTGACAGGTTCTCGATCTGCAGTTTCCACTGGTGCACTCCGTACTCACTGTGTAGTATGTATCCTGAACCGTACAATGGGGAATCAATTCTCTGATATGGCTGTCGAAAGACATATGGGGTTCGGCGGATCCATTGTCGGTCCGAGAAGTAGGTACCGATTCCCCAAGTCTCGAGCATGGACGCTGCAATCAGCAGAATAAACTCACAAACCGCCTTATTTCTCGAAGAAAAAAATGGTTCCTCTGAAGATCTTTACGTACATGAAGTACCTGGCACAGTATTAATTGACTCATATCTCCCCGTTGTGGGTTGAGTGAGATGGTTCGTATGGAAAAGTTATTTCTATGAGGCTTAACAGACCAGACTAAGCGGTACTGTTAAGCCAATATAAAGAAGCGTATTATAATAGCATTGGATATCACTTTCATGCAGATTGAATGTCACTGCCAGGGTCAGTCATTGGATCTGCATCAAGTTATCTATTGCATACTCTATCTCATTTTTTGCATGAATTGGATGTCTTGGCTTTAAGTTGCCTGCTTACATGAAGTTCTGCTAGAACAAAAGTGATGCTGTTAAGAAAGGAAGTTCTCTTCTTACGTATTTTATGAGGGAATTGCTTTGAGATTATCCCTTAAGCTACCTTTCTTGAGCTTGGCACTCTGAGGATAGTTATGTAGTCAAACTTAGTGTATGTTGAGCTGTGTGGAAAGAGTAAACTAAGTGAGGCCTTGTGAACCTTTGTTATGGTAAGAGTTGAATACGTTTGGTCACTTAACATATGAGTCTAGTAAATACATCTTAATATCGTTACTTCGTAATAGATGGCCTTGTACGAGACGTGCTAGGTTGGTATACAGCTTATGTATGCAGGGTAGGACATATGTTTGCTGGTTTTACGCTTGTACCTAAGCTTGGGTGGTTTTTATCAAACTACACTAGATAAAAGATGAATTCCGGATTATTTCAAGTAACTGAGGTCTTGTTCTCAACAATGTAAACCACTAGCTGGGCTTATATGGCATGGTGCCTAGACGTCAGGTTGAGTCGACAACCTCGACTCTTGTTTGACTGTGAAAAGTTAACTCTATCAATGCCCCGGCTTTCTTTGGCGTTCTCTGCAATACAAGCAACAGAATGTCAACGTAGATGTACACAAGTTTCTGTTACATCGTGTACCATAAAACAGACACATGTGACTTACACAGATTCTATTGTATTTATCAAGCAATCGTGCAAGAGGCACAGGTAGTCCTGCCACTGGTGTTCACTTCAATACTGGCAAGTCGGTAAAGTGAATGGTAAAATAGGTTCTATCGTGCGTCAGCATACTGTTACACGCCAATCTGGACAACTTACGCTCGGCCAAACCATCCGCCACTAACATCTACTCCGCTCTTGAGAGATGTCGGGCTGCGCCGTGGGGAACATTCGCCATTACTCATTGTAATTCAAGCTTTGCTTCTCTTGGTAAGATGCAAGCTATAAACGGCTACACGCAGCCATTAGTGGACTCTTATCAATCTTTAGAGGCAGGTGAATCCAGAAGCTTCTTGAGAGGTGATTGTTAAACATGCATGACCAAAATGGGCAGTGGCATGGTAGTCTAAAACGGCGAGGCGCAGGGCTGGAGAACATGCAAGGAAATAAGCAGATGAGTGATCACGTTGCAGCTTTTGACGTGAAGATCTACGACAGGCTCCAGACCGGTGAAGAATGGCTTCGCCTTTGCTGGGGTACCACGGAGGCGGTTGAGCAAACAACTCGTGGAACGTTAAAACATGATAGGCGCGGCCGGTGCCCGATAGCCGGATCACAAAGCTGCTTAATGTCACGTCACACAGGTTTCCTGCAAGGACTGGGGCGCCTGTTCTTGGTGGAGTTGTGTTGTCGAATGCTCCCCTTGTCCTACATGACTGATCCAGCAGCATTGACGTCGTAGGGTCGAGATCAAATGCGACGAGACGCTGTATCGTGAAAATGGTTCTTTAAACGGCATCCCAAGATATTTCCGACACTCAACTTGGTACCGGTCGATGCCCAAGCTTACCATGCGCCATGATTTGTTCTTGTGTGGTCAAGGTGCAGGGGATGTGTGCATGACGTGGGGTTGAACATGTATAAGTTATCACACGAAAAGTTTGCATGCATTGTTCGTTTTCGAGTATGTAGAACTCCGTAAGGGTTTGGCTTTGTTGTCTCGTGAAAGCGAAAACAAGTGAGAGAAGAAACTCGACGTAAGAGGGATAGCACGCTTAGACAAGCAAACTGTTGCTTTTGCTGCTTGGCTTAGACTGAACTAAAGGGCAGCACAAGATATCGAACACAAATAAAAGTTTATCTTGTTGGAGCTGGGCACCACAAACAATTGCATCAAGTGCACTAGGAGACCTTAAAGCCAAGACTACGGCACAAACAATTCAGTACCAACTGACTGTAGTAAAGATGAGCTTCAAGTGTTATCCAAGTAGCCCTGAACGAGTGCTTGAAAAGCTTCAACCGAAAAGCCAATGGACATGCTACATGCAGGGGTCCGGCATGTCATCAACCCCAAACCAGAGTCCCGAGAAGACGGACGCAGCGAGCTCGGCAGTCGTTGGCCTTGAGCTGACGCTTAAAGCGCAGCGGATATGTCGTTCCGCGGCAAGTTCAACAATAATACCCGGCACTATTACAGGGCCCAGGTTGAGACACAAGAGTTAGTTTCGAATTGATAAGTTGACGATCACATATAGCCATCTAAGTATTCGGGGGATGGCGACAACTTTCATGGACGTGAAAGTCTTCCGAAATAAGCTCTTTTGAGGTCAAGTTCATCGAGGTTCCGGGCCGGCATTGGGTCGGGTAGGCGACCCAGAGAATAATGGAATGATGCAGGGACTTCTCAATATCAGTCGCATCACGCGGCTGATATCTGGGTACTGGTTGTGTGAAGACGCTACTGTATCATACCACGGGTGTAGGTATCCTGGCAAGGCGGTACCAGGCATGTTTGACGGGGTCCACATCCCCCTTGACAATCGTCGCCAAGGGAGGGCATCCAAGATTCATGAACGATGATCGCGGTGATGGTCTCAACACTGAAACTGTGGGAGACATGGGTAAAGGAAGATTGGTAGCTTTGGTTCAGGCATATTAGAGGTTTAACCATGTTGCTGGCTCTGGTCTGACAAGGAGATGACGATTTGGTCTAAGCGAGAGTGGAAGGACTGGATGTTTTGTTGCTTTGTCAAGGACTGGGACTGGGACCGGTAGATGTTAACGCTAAGTCGGTCATATGTCACCATCCGTCCATCTCATCGAGCTTTCTTTAGCGTCTTGATGGTTTAGCTTGCTACTTAGCTCACCTAGCCCAAGGCACAATGACACTTGCCAGCTGCCAAACCGTAACTGCCTTCTGTATCTGTGCTGTAGCGCAGCGGATATCACCTTCCCTAGGTTACCCCCACATGCTCTAGCTCCGGGCTCCTTCCCGGGATGTTGTTCTTGGGTACGGATAGGTATGGAAGTGCTGGAAGGAGTTAGCCCTTAGAGTTGGGCCTAGAGCCAACTGCACTGCACCTACGTGGGTAGAACTAGAACCTAGGTACTCCGTAGCGCTAAGGCGGTGCCATCACTGCCATACTAGGTACCTAGGTATGCGCTATGACGGTGATCTTGTCAACTCCACATCATGGATACTTATCAGAAAAAGAAACGAAACGGGAAAATGTCAATTTTTTTTCGAACGGTCAAGGAGATGAGACATGAGCGAAGGAGGAGAACATGAAAGAAGAAATGAAAGAAACAGGAAACCAAGCCCCCTTCATAACAATTCGGCCACACTACGCCATGCCATGCCACGCCACGCTACCTACTACATACCACCTACTTACGCTATGCCTTGTCTTGCAACTATCTACTCCGTACGTAGGGATAGTTTTCCCCTCTCATCGTAAAGGAAAGTTTTCATCTACACATGGATCCGATCCTTGACGATTTAAAATCCTAGCAGATCCTGGCTCATTGGTCGCCTCCTGTTACCTTGCTCACAACTCCCCTGTGCTGGCTTGCCTCAGCTGGCCTCCGCTTCTTCAAAGCTCAGGCTCAGGCTCAGGCTTGGGCTTAGGTTCGATGTCATGGGAGTTATCTCAATTGAGGAAAATGCTACTCTTGTTTTCTCACCACCTCAAAATTGCCAGCCCAACTCTTCCCCTCCTTCTTCCCCAGTGGGCATTACATTGCATCCAGTAGTATGCATACCCAACTCACATATAGGCCTAAGCCTGTACCTGCTGTGCCTGCATTTGAATGCTCGTGTGCGACATCATCTACAAGCATGATACCTATTCCTGCACATCATCATCGAACTCACCTAGGAATATCTTTCCTTTGTTTTGTCGTCTCTTTTCGCTCTGCCCACCTCTTGCTTCCATCTCTCTGATTCCGTCATGGTTAGCCTCACCTTGTTTTTTCTTCTCTTTTCTCCTCAAACCTCAATTTTCTCTTCCTCTGTTTTAACTGACGTGTTTTGGTATGCATCCAGGACTGCCCTACCTGCCATGCCCTATAGTCTCCTGTGGACTACGTATTCCTTGTCAGCTTTGCTTTTTGTAATGTATCTGGCCTGCTGGAGCCTGGTCCAACGTGACAGTACCTCTCAGCCTTTCCAAATCAAGCTCTTAGTTCAAGTTCTTGCAAGGATTTTTGCGCGCGTATACATCCGCCTGTCTGTCCCCTTGCACATTTGCACCTGAGAACGACCTACGTATAGTACGTGCGGGCAATCTACCTCACCATTGACGACGCCCTCGAATATGTGTCAAGTATTCGCACGCCCCTCTATCTTTTTTTTCTTATTCTTCTTATCCTTTCTTCATCTCAGATGACCCCTGCCTGTCCCGATCGCACATTGACAGCTTTTCGCTTCTCTTGATCAAGGTCAGCCTCGTTAGGCCTCAGATCCATACATCCATGACTACCTGGGGACCATACATCACTGATTAAGGTCGTCTTACAGCACATACAGCATGTCGCCTCTCTACCCGCTCCCGCTCCCGTCGCCGTAGCCGTTGCCGCTGCCGTTCGTTCGTCTTAGACTGGCGGGCTTCGGCACGGCTCATTTTAAGGTCAAAGCAAATTCATCCACATCCGTCAACTATTGTACGGTACCTCATGTGTCAGATCCCACCCTTTCCCCCCAAGGGGCTAAGAAAAAGCAAACCCAACTTAGAGCCCCATCTACCAATTTGCAGGGCCATAGTTCCTTGGTGTGTGATGTGCCGATAGAGGGTACATTTGTTGCGTAGGCAGTTTGCTTGTCACCCAGCAAAAACTTCAGTCTTTCTTTTTCGAGCGTTTCGCCTACTGGTAGTCTGGTAGCTTGGATCCTCCTGACTATTTATATATGTAGTTCCTCCTCAAACCTTCTTTCTCGACCCTTCCTCCCCCTTTTCTTGTAATCGTTCCGAACCAATCCTTCTTCACAGTATAAGTCATCACCAGTTGCTTCCCACATTGGGCTATCTATCTGCATCTTAACCTTACACAAGCTTCTTGCCTGCGTACAGCCCGCTGCCGCGTTGGTCACCCTTTCCGCTTAACAGCATCTAATCCTCTTCTGCCACATCATCGTCCCGGTATCCTGGACCCAACCTTGCTGTTCGCCTTCGTCTTACTCTTCAGGCCTCGCAGATACATCATCAGTTGGGCTACTCTTCAAGATACTTGTTTTCGCCATCTTGCCCAAAACCTTACACCCGGTGTCCCCTATAGTCGCCTGCGTACAGCTTGGCTTGATTGTGTATATATAAACCATCTTCGTCGCCCATCATTCTGTTTGAATTCAAAAGTTCTATCACCATTCTTGGCCATCATTCCAACATTCTTTTCGACTTTCAGCCTTCGAAGTCTTTATAGCTAAGCATATCAACTGGAATCAGCTTCATCTTCAAAAATCAGCTTGTGAGATCAAGAGATCAGATTTCAATTCTATTTCATCTTTGCAAACCCATCACAATCGCAATGGAGGCTCAATCCGACACCGTCAACAGCCATTGGCAATCCCAGCTTGAGGGTATGAACTGCAACTCACCTCCCGGGTTCCGAGAATCTGATACTAACTGTTAGTATAGATGTTTGCCATAGCCACCGGATCCAAGGACCCATATTTCAAATGTTCTCAGACCGTCGTGGTACGCTCTTTGACTTCCCAATCTTATGGACTTAGCTAACTTAACTTTCTAAAGGTGGCAGAACTGCTTGGTCAAGTGCAGTCACCGTTCATGGCAAAACCCACTCGTCTCGGTTTTGGTACGACGGCAAGAACATCAACAATGCTAGAGAGGATGCTGCTGAGTGTGCCGTTAAGTATTTGACTGGATCAGAAACTAGCTCTCCTCCTCAGCATTATGGTTACTGTGGTGGTAGCTAAAGGTGCAGCCTGTTCGTGCAGCAAAAGCCTCTGCCAGATCAGGCCGAAGTGGTCGTTGATGAGCGGAGGGACCACTCTCTCAAGTTTGAATTTCTGTTTCTAGTCTTTCCTTATCGATTCAAGCAGCCGGAGTTTGGTAACCTCACCCGATCAAAACAGGGAGGTTAGGGGTCACCACGCACTAGCGCTGTAACAACAGAGATTTTGTTTGGGATTCGGGTTGTATTTTATAGGACACAGAGCGGGGGAACTTGGATTTTATTATATGTGTATGACGTGGAAAATGGGAGGATCTTTCTTAGGTATGAACATTCGGGTTTGGTGTTTGACGGAGTATTTACATGAAGGATTTCGGCCAACGGTGTTTCACAAGGAATATCACAAAAGTATGTCTGACACGAGTTGGATTGGTTTAGACTTTACAGAACTTGTTTAGGTCTTTCTTAGAGGCTTCAAAAAGATCGGTTATTCTATACTATAAATTTGTTGCTCTTAATAGTGGAGCATGGTCACCAATTTATAGACTTATGCAGAAGGCTTCGAAGAGGTGGGGAGTCCGTACATCGAGTTCATATCGTTGTACAAAACACCATATAACATGAGAGACAACCGATAATAATGTCATATACTAAACCTAGTAAGTGGTCTTTGCTAGAAACGGAAGCTCATGCTCAATTTATGCTGTGCCCCGACCCTCGGTGCAGCCACGGTCGATCCGGGTGTAAGCTAGTACAGTGTATCACATGAAGTTGTAGTTCTATAACGTTCTGTGGCTTGTTCTACTTGAGCAGCCCGGTCTCGGGATTTAGGGATATGGATAGACTTCAGAGAGCAGTGCATGGGGCACCACTCACATGGAAGTTAGTGACAGTATCGCGGTAGAAAGCAACTATTACAACTCGAATTCACTATAACATGATCCACAAGATTAACAGTTTTCAACGAACTATTTCAAGTCACCTTATCCAATTAAGTAACTGTCTTGTCTTAGAGCATTCGTTTTGTCCCCATAGAGTTCAATATATGGGAATACTGCACTCTAGTGAAGAACATTACACAATTATATCACCTTGAACAACTTTTATGCGAGGTGAAAATTTGAAGACTTCTCAATATTCCCATTCGACTTTTACTTCAATTATTGAACTGTTTCCTACCAATTGACTTACATCGTGGCTGTAGTCAGGAAGTTAAAGCGGGACCACAACCATCGGAATATTGTTCCACCGGTGACCTGAGTTTTGCATCGCGAATTTGTTCATCGAGCGATCACAAGAGCCACCAGGCTGCTGTAGAACTCGCTCCACGAACACTGTCAGCACCGCGGAGCCCAGTCATGTCTCCGAGAACGAGTATATGGGGCGCATGCAGAGCTCTCGCAATCCGGGCGAGACCTGTCGCCCCTCGACCAGCCCCATTCGTCAGCGCTCTTCCCCGAAATCGATGGTACTCGAATGACGGAAACGACCAGCCTCCGAAGGCAATTGACAACGACCAAAGGATTCAGGACGTCTCGATTCCGGACGAGGTGGACGTTCCTTCGCCGCCAAGAGCAAAGGGAGATGCTGAGGTAGGAATTGGCATTGAGAAAAGTTCCCATGTCTCGCAGCTAATGGGGCTGCGATTTAGGTGAATTCTAAGCCAGCCGCCTCCTCCGAAGAGGTCATTGACGATGCGACACTTGAGCAACTATTCTACGGCGGCCGCCCACAATCAAGTTCGATCGAGGGTGGTCTGACACAAGCGCAGGAGGATGTTCTTTACCGAGAGGGTACTATCCCCCCGGCTGAAAAGGCCGAAGCTCTCGTTGCTCAAGCGGAGCAGGCTGAATTGGATTCGCCCGATAGCACTGAGATGCGAAACCCTGGACACAAGTTTGGTCTGCCTAGACGACCTTGGCCGGAAGGTTTCAACATGAAGAAGCGTTACCATCCTGTGCTGGAGCAAATTACTCGACTCCTCATGAAGGATGGCAAGCTTAGTGTTGCCCAACGAGTAAGCGTGCTTTGTGAAGAGGAACCGTGGAAAATAGCTAACAATTGACTTAGAATATGGCCATTGTCATGAATTACCTACGAACCGCTCCTCCTCCGATCTACAGCCCGAAATACCCCCTCCTACCCGGCACTCCCCCCGCCCCTCATCTTCCTCTCAACCCGATCCTATACATTACCGTCGCCGTGGACTCAGTGGCCCCTCTCCTCAAGATCCGTAACGTTGCGGGTGCAGGTGGTGGTGGTCGAGCACTAGAACTTCCCGTCCCTCTAGGTGTGAGGCAGCGACGACGAATTGCCTTCCAGTGGATTCTGGATGTTATCAACAAGAAGCCTTCCAAGGGCAGTGGACGCAAGCAATTCCCCTACCGAATTGCAGAGGAGATCGTTGCTGTTGTGGAAGGACGTTCGGGTGTGTGGGAGAAGCGCAAGATGGTTCATAAGCTGGGCACAGCAGCCCGAGCAAACGTTGGGTCCAACAAACTCAAGGTCAAGAAGAAGATGTAGATTTAGATGGGGCCGGGCCGGAGGTCTTTCTCCGTTGGGTTGTACAGTAGATGTGCCAAATATGTAACTATATCCAGCCATTTGATGAAAAGAGGCATCCAAAAGTCATCGCCATAGTAGGGACCACGCTGTATTCTATGATGCAGGCACGAAAGGTGCAACTCGATGATTTACGTGCTCGAACGATGGTACTTCCATACAATGACTTAATCTGTGGCTTTTAGTTGGTGAGTTAAGAGAGCCAAGTTTGCTACAGCCCTGGAGGTTGGCGTAGGGGTTACTTCTCATGATGGAGCCTTGATGCACTGATTGGGCCCGTCGTAAGAGATGGAAATAGCGGGCACAGCCACGGAGGGTACCGAGAATCCGGGCCCGGATGTGGAGACGAAAACGAGCAGCCATGGATGATGGAACTGACTGGCCCAGACGGTGACCTCCCGGTTTGAGTACAAAAGATAAAGAACACAAGGGTACACCCAGGACTGCCATATATCGACATCGACATGCAAGCATCACCTCTGATACTCCTGACTTCGAGGTCAGAACTATGTATTTGCTTATGGGTGCCAAGATTGACCGATCAACTGGGTAGTAGAAGGATTGTCCTCTGAGTCTGAGGACGCCAAAGTAAAGTAGTCTCAGTCTAAGCCAACATAAAGTGGCCAGATTCTTTCGTCCTATGCCTCGGCGACCAATTCTTTGATATCCCGAAGCTTAGAAGGGGCTTGGATTGCATCTAGTAGCAGTTATTGTCTAATGACGAAACTTGGATTTAAACGCGGCTGAATGATGCTTTCACATGACGACACAATCACTTGATAATTGGACTAGGAAGGCCAAGAACGGGATGAGGGGCAATTCTATCTAGCTAAAGGTTAAAGTGTTTGTTAAAATATCAATTCCAAACACTTGACAAGGCATTTCTTGAACAGTTTCAAGTTCATTCCTTGGGCATCTATAATTTCGGCTGACGATATGATAATTAGAATTTAACCTCGTGCAGTAGGTGGTGACTGTGCACCACTTTAAACTACCTTAACCGATACCTCGCGCATATCATTCCCACAATAAGAACAACTCTAGTTGTCTTAGTGCCCAACCTCCAGGGCATTCCTAGCTGCTTCCCCCACTACACGATGATCTCCCACACGTCTGTGGCCCAAATTGGGGGGGCTTGTCTAGGCTGCGCCGCTCTTTGTCTGGGCTCAAACTCCTCTAACATTTAGACTCCACGCCTTGACTGGACTGCCCGCTGAGCTCCTTCCCCGGAGGCTACCTAGACCTGGATCCCACTGGTCTACCGGCACATCAACCTTCTCCTCTCCCCTCTTCTTCAACTTCTCCTCTTCTTCAATCTCAACTCATTTTTCTCGTCGCGCGACACGACGAAAGCACATACGACACATACGAGTAGTTATTTAGACCGATTCAGTATAACGCACGCCTGCTCCGAATTGCGATATTGCGAACCGAATACTGCATTTCATACTGGGTCGCCATTCACCACTGGCCAGCTTCACCGAGTTCCCTCTGACGTATCGACCCGAATTCGACCACGATAGTTTTACTTTGACTTGTAGCAACCGTCGTCACCAAACACAGCCAGTACCTGTTCGCTTAATTTCAAAAGTGACAGTACTTGCACAATACACAGTCTCGAACCCACGCAATGCCATTTCGCTCTACATTCACATTCGCCTCGAGTTCTATCTAAAAGAACCCCAGCAAATTGTTGATCCTGTGTACGGCTGAGACTGCCATCCAACTCCCATTGCATTTCACTCTTATTACACACCTTTCTACTCTTATCGATACCCGTCGCACCCTCCCGCCGCCATGTCACATAACCAGCAACCCATGAGCATAGAGGCCATGCTCGACATGGAGCGCAAGGAAGTGCTAGCACTGCTTGAGAACAGGCCTCGACCCCAACCTGCAATGCAAGGCGCCATACGATCTGCCTCGCCCTATGCTACTCCTCGGTCACCTGTTCGAAGCATGCTGGACGTCGGAGGCAATCAGCCAGCGCCCGGCTCTCCTCGCCAGGCTCCAGTGCGGAGCATGCTTGACACCACCTCTCCTCCTCCGCCCAGAGTTCGAAGTATGTTGGATACTGAAACACCTCTATCCGCCGCAAAGCCATCTGGGACCAGCACAACTCCCAACTCTCCGGTTATGACCAAAGCAACTCTTGCGCCTGCCATTGCTGGACACACTCGCAGTTTCTCTGATGCCGCCTCAAACCCAGTCGAATTTGGACCTCGAGCTGCTGCAGCTGCTTCTCGCAACGACCCTACTGCAGGCTACCAGTTTTCTGATATTATCACGCGAAACTCAGGCCAGCAACTTCCCAAGAGAAACACACAGGGCGGCAAAAAGCCATCTGGAAATGCTCTGAGTGAAGCACTTAGAAATTCGGATCTCAGTGGCCTCCAGATTCCAGGCGAGAGCGACCGCAAGCGTTCTTGGTTTGGTGGTAACAGCTCTAGAAAATCAAAGTCACCGCACAATCGTCTGGGATCGCGGTCTAGATCGCCCCATATAACGCAAACGCTGAATCCTGGCACGGCCATGCTGGACGATGGTACTATCGTGGATTTGAGCAGTGCTTACCGTCGGCTTTCCGACGCCAATCTGGCATACTCGACGGGTAGTCTGTCGACGCTGCCTATGCGCAACCGTGAAAACAGTCAGAGTGGCCGCATGGTAAAGGACTATTTGGGTCCTGACGGCGAAGTTCTAGGCTCCAGCGAAGAAGATGAACCTTACTCATCTGATGACGAAGATCGTGGTCGTAAGAAAGCTCCCAGGTCACTCAATCCCGACGTCGTAGGCCAGTCCAGCGATGATAAAGAGCGCCGAAAATCATTGAGTCTTTTGGCTGCTGCCGAAGAAGAGCGTATGTTACCCTTGACCCTCATACCCAGATACTCACTAATAGGTTCTATAGGGGTGAATGTTTCATCAAAGCAACCCAAATACCGTTCTCTGCTCGATGAGCCGGAGATTAAGGTCACTACACCTCTGGGTGAAAACACACGAATTAACAAGGGCAGCGGTGTGCATCCCAAGACTGCTTATGACCAGATGTCAACTGTAGCCTCAGCAAACGATTCAGATGAGGAGGCAGATATGGATGATATCAAGAGAGCTCAAAATTTGATATGCTCAATGTCAAATATCATCTCCACCCCAGAGTCTCATCGGGCCATTCGCATGATTTATCGAGGCGATTACAACAAAATTGCCCAGCAAGCGGAAGAGGAACAACACCGGTTACGAAAATATTTGGTTGCATCAGATTTGAGCGACGAATCAACACATGCCCTGGAATGGGCCATCGGCACGGTCTTGCGAGATGGTGATACGTTGATGTGCATATACTGCGTGGACGAAGAAACTGGCATTGGCGGAGCCGATAACTCGGTTCCTGACGATCCAAAAGCCATGAAGGAGCAAGCGGCTGCAATCAACAACGTTGCCAGCTCGAGATCCGCTGCGCCATCTATGTCTGCAGTACCAGATTTCGTACGGAACTCAATTCGGGGCGATTCGTCCAAGAACAACACCCCAAATACTTCTCCGGCGGGATCAAGCCGAGCAGGAGGAGAAAGGGGCAAGGCAGAAGAAGAGCGACGCCATGCCGTCAAGCAAATCACCGATAAAGTACTCCGCCTTTTACGAAAGACAACTCTTCAGGTGAGGGTCATCGTGGAAGTATTGCACTGCAAGAACCCAAAGCACTTGATAACAGAAGTGATCGACCTCGTAAACCCAACCCTGGTTGTCATAGGAAGCCGTGGAAGAAGTGCACTGAAGGGGTAAGTTCATTCTCACGGTCAAACTTTTGAGAATCAATAGCAACTGACATACAACAGTGTTATTCTGGGATCGTTCTCCAACTACCTAGTTACTAAAAGCTCTGTTCCTGTGATGGTAGCGCGCAAACGTCTCCGGAAACAGGGCAAGTACAGAGGTGTGAAACCAGTGAACAACCTCAGCAATCCAACGGCTCGAAGTCTGGCCAATGCTAAGATCGATTAATTATGAATCGATATGGTGACGAAAGGGGCCAACTAGCTAGAGGTGTGGATAGATTTATGGGACATGTATACCAAGCCATGCTTTTACGAAACTTGACGATTGTTTTGCTGGGAAGAAGTGGCGTCAGGAATTCCATCAACTTTGTGATTTGGGCCTGGCTCCTTAAGTCGAGCGAGAGGGAAGTAGAAGATGGATCGCTCGTTATGTTTATGGGTAGAAAGTCTTTGTCAATGATAAATAACAGATGGTATTAAGCGATTGATAAATTAAGCAGCGTTTTCAGGAGTTGATTGATGCTTTGTCCAGTTAATATTAGTGAATCCCTGTACTATTTAGTTGTTGTTGCATCAACTTAGGAGAAAGTGGTTGTCTCAGGTCGGGTGCGTCACGTGCACCATATATCCGAAGTTTGACGCTGGGGGAGAACCGTAGCTTGGTTGAGTCTAGGTAGCTTAGGATAAATAAGCTTTGCGCTTTGTCGCCGACGTATAATTGGACCAAAACTATCGAAATTCTGAGCGTACTTTGTGATGTGATTTTTATTAACTTAACCCACCCATAATATCACAGTCTACCTATTCTCCAGCTGACAGCGAGATTTGCCACAGGGGGTTTGACTAATCTCATTGGCTTCTCAACCCCAACCCTAGATAGGTAGGTATCCGTATTCAAGCCAAGCCTGACTCGCTTGTCATATTATATTGCCCGGGCCTTGGTCTTGGATTCTGGCCTTGCCTTGCCTTGTCTCGTCTCGTTCCGGGCGGACCAACTGCGAGGCTGAAACCGACAACGGATAGCATGAAAGTGCTCCGCCACTACAAATTGCACTGCACCCCTTAAACCACCTACTGGGTCTGGGTCTGGATTTGAATCTCATGAGTGAAATTGAGTTTAGTGGCTGGTTTTGTCTGATGTTTTCTTTTCTTCATTCTTTTCCAGCACAACTATGAGACTCGTCAATACCACGACGCTGCAGCTTGAGACCCTGGAGGAGGGGTCTGAAAAATACGCCATCTTGTCGCATACGTGGGGTAATGATGAGGTTCTCTTCGATGACATTCAGAGTCCCACGCGCATGGACGAGATCCGAAAAAAGAATGGTCCTGGGTACCGCAAGATAGCGCAGTCTTGCGAAAAGGCGCAAAGTCGGGAACTCAATTACATCTGGATCGACACATGCTGCATCGACAAATCCAGCAGCGCGGAGCTCTCAGAGGCCATCAACTCCATGTTCCGCTGGTACAGCGAATCCGAAGTATGCTATGCCTATCTTTCAGACGTCTTCCTCCACGAAGTCGGGGTCCAATTGGTCGACAGCTTGAAGGAGAGTCGCTGGTTCACCCGCGGCTGGACACTACAGGAGCTGCTTGCTCCCAACGAAGTGGAATTCTTCGATCACAATTGGTCACCACTGGGTGAGCGGCATGCTCTGTCTTCAACGATTAGTGAAATCACAGGCATTGATGAGTTGTTTTTACACAAGCCGGAGGCGAAGAAGGACCGCAGGATATCGACAAAGCTTCAGCGTGAAAACGTGGCCACAAGGATGGGCTGGATGGCCCAAAGAGAAACAACCCGCCCCGAGGATGTGGCATACGCCTTGCTAGGCATTTTCGGCATCAACATGGAGATTCTGTACGGTGAAGGCAGCAGAGCTTTCTTGCGACTACAAGAGGAGATCCTCAAAAAATCACAGGATCAGTCCATTCTTGTGTGGAGATGGCCATTGGCACGCAAACCTGAGACGAAAACACAACGGATGCACTTTTTGGCTGATAGCCCAGCCAACTTTAACTTACGCACATACGCGGGACAGGAGGATTCGGAAAAGTTTGGAGTCAGGTTGACGGATCAAGGACTGGTTCTTCGCGTCTGGAAGTGTCCTTGCAAATTAACGCGCTGGAACCACGACAAGACGGAACTTATAGACGCTGGAAATCGATGGCTGGCAGTTCTCGACTGCAGCTTGTCGCCAGATACGCTGTCACGACCAGCTATAATTCTCGGGGAAAGTCCATATTCCGAAGGCGTGTTCCGACGGGATCCTACGAGCGTTATCATGGTGATAGAGCATGATCGCATGAAGTCGGGATACCTGGACACCGGCGGTGATCGACATGGTAAGTAACGACCCAAGTATCGATAGGAGCTTTTTTGAACAGCAGAACTGACTGGGTTAGCTATACACTCTATTGAGTATAAGCCTGATTTTCAGACAGAGACAATTCTGCTCGAGTCAGATACAGTCGAGCCAGAAATCCGTTTACGGGGAAGCTTCCCCTTCAAAGTGAACATGACCCTCAAGGACCGCGAACTTAAGCAGCGCGCGGCCTACACTGGGTCTCAGCGATACGTTGTGGCCGGCCACTTGGGAATCAAGCCAACGCAAAATCCGATATATGGTGTGATATTTCTGGGAGACGATGAGACCGACACTGAGCTCGTCGTGTGGTGGGGTCTGATAGAAGAAGGCACAGCTATGTACGACGTGCACAACCGACACAACGGACCTCGAGTCTGGAGTAACAGCGTACCTGTGTGTTTTGCCCAATCTTGGAAGAACCTCACAGGATTAGACGCATGGGATGCCTCACTCGCCGAGTCGCTAGCTGTGAACATGCTCTGCGAGGAGTTTCCTCTCCCATGGAAGGGAACTGAGAGGCCTTCGGTGATAGAAGTGGAAGACGGTTTGAACCTGCAGAATGCCATTGGCGATAGCAAACCCATGGCAACAGAAACGGTAATTGAGCTATTCACGCAGTGCTCTCAGCCTATAATCGAGTGTGTCGGCTGGGGAATGAGACTTAAAGCGTCTATGAGAAGAGTCGAATTCTTGGGACGGCTATGCTGTGAGTTGGACATTGAAGAAAAGAATCCCAACGTCGAGATTCCCTGATGCTGGCATCTGTGCATAGAGTTGTATTGCATTGGACTGGATTCCAAGGTCGGTTGCATGTATTGGCGAAGGGCGGGCATGTTGCTTTTATGGGCATGAGATTTGTATCACCATTTGAAAAGATGAATGGCAGTGAGACGGTGGCTGGCTGAATAGACTAGATATACAGCAGATATACTGGTTCTATAAATCAAACAGAATGATGTTAATATAATAAAGCGCAGAAATTCAGTCCAGGGAGGGCATTAGTTTCATGCATTGTCCATGCAGGACATTTCATCACTGTAGTTACATCTGTCACCTTGACCTCATCCGTCTTCCGCTCGGTCCGCGAGAGCGTCTCTCTCGTCTTGGCCTGGCCTGGGCTCGCAAGATCTTAGGTGCTGTGCTGCAGTGCAGCCCTTGCTGGTCTAATGGTCTACACCAAGGCCCAAGTTACATACCCAGGTCCACTAGGTAAAGTGGCTCTGTTCCTAGTCTGGGCATCAACAACAGAGCGCTGCCAGCGTATCAAGAGCGTGACCATCGAGTCATAGTGGCGGTCTTTATTGGCTATGCGAGCTAAAAACAACACGGTCAAGGCCCGTGAATGCCTACGATTGACCTAATATTCAACAACAATAACGCGATAGTTCGTTTGTAGTTTTCGCGTGTTAAATCACATCATAAAGGGAACAAAAGAAGGAAAGATAAGGGAGATCTGACAACAATAAACAAAAAGGCACCATGTGACCTCTTAAACTTCGCGTTTCAATCGTCCAAACGCGTAAAGTGGACTTCCTATATATGGACTAGTGCGGGACGTTCGAGAAATGGTGCTTGCTATGCACGGTTGGCGGGGCTTGATTGGACGTTATGCGTTGTCCAGGGCAGGCCCAACCTCGTCGATTATGGGGTCCATGGAGGGGAAGTTGCGACTTGAACTGAGGTGAGTGAGGGCAAGAGCGAGGGGAGGGACGATCTCAGTTCAACGGCAACTGTTGGTATTGTTGGTACCTGGTTCAGCTGCAAGTGATGCGCATCATCTATGTACCTTATCTTAGTCAAATAGCCGAATATTGACTTGTGTTTCATATGTTTCGCCTTCTTTCCTTCCATTCCCAAATTCTATTCTTTCGTCCTTTCCTTCCCTTTCCCTCTTTCCTTCCTTGGTACCTAAAACCACAGGTCGGTCAAGGAACCTGCGACCTCCATTCTTAGGTTCCTGCCTTGCCTTGCACTTGCACTTGCACACCTCATCCTTGCATACAGTACCTACGTATCTACGTACCTACTTACCTACCACCTCACCTCTCACCTGCCTTGCAAATAGTTGGATACTCAATTCGTCTTTTAAGACTCTATCTGCCCTCTCACCTCATCTCCTCTACCTATCAATTATCGATACAACGCCTCAATAAACTTTACTTGAAACCGTTTTTTCTCCAACCGTCAAAGACAAGACAGAAACAGAAAACGCTGTTGTGACTCAGCCATAAATCGTCTCTATGAATTCCTTCTTCACGGTAAACAACAACGTCTCGCTTATCAGCATCACAATTGCTCCAAGCACCTACCTCATCACTGTTGCTCTATTACTTGTCTTTGCTATCATCTACGTACCTCGTCTTGTCGCCTTCCGATTCCCCAGCCTCGGCATACCATTGCCATCTCTGGCATCGATTCTAAGGCCAATATTTGGAGATCCGACAGATCATCACCTACCGCCCAGGACAGACAAAGCCCTCCCAGCACCACCCTTTGCTGCATCTGGGCTTGTGTTTGAAGATCAGCAGCAATTGGTCGTCTCCGGACAGGACATTGTCCTGGCACAGCGTCGCCATTACCTTCAACAACAATTAGCGCATGAACAGCATCTACTGCTCGAACAACAAAAGCAACTTCAATTCCAAGAGCTAGAACGTCGTCTTCGTCGAGACTCTCGACAGAGCTCAACGCCATCAAAGCATAGCCGTGAACATGGATCCCCTCGACACTCTGGACGCGTCCCTACAGGACTTCGATCTCCCACCAAGTCCATCGCTGCGCCACCTCTCAGCCCACCGCAGCGAAGCAGCACTGACAGAAGGGGATCTCGAGGACTCGGAGATCGCGTCCGCGGGTGGGTACTCACCTCCAGCTTGGAGAAGACTAGGAAACGGAAACCGGAGTAGTGGTTTTTGGAGAGGTCCTGAAGATTTTCCACCTCGAGGCATGAGTGCCTTAATGGAGAGCTCGCCTGAGCTAGACGACAGTGAGGACGAAGGAGTCTTAGAGAGGGCAATCCGCACAAGGTTGCCTAAGGGAAGTCAAAGTCCAGAAAAGGGAAGGAGTGTTAGCCCTGGTTTCGACGACACAACATTGCAATTTCAACTTCAAGAAAGGCTAAGTCCTGTGAAGGAGTTAAGCGTACATGAGCAATCGCCTGACAACTGTAAGTGAATGTGACATGATTTACTCGATCTTTGTCTAACATAATTTAGACATCCGCTTTGCTGTTCGCGCAGAAGTTCAACATCGCACTGAACCTATTGAGACAGCTCTCAGCTCCATCCGTGATCACTATAAAGCCCTGACACGAACATGGCCAACAACACTGACTACTATTGCTGTTGCCTTCTTCGCTGTCTCCATCTTCAAGTCACTCTTACAGCCCGCTGCCCCGCGTCCAGTTGGCGATCTTGTCAAGGTCGCAGGACTCGCTCGCTCGTTCGAGCCTCTCATTTATTACTCCGAGCATGCCGTCGTACAAGTACATGATCTCCAGGCTACAAGTGTCGCTGTCTGGGATCTTGGCGAAAGTGTGCGTAGCAGCGACATGCGAGATGCACATAGCATTGTGTCGGATCTGGACGCCCTCAGTGAGACCATGAAAACACTGGCGCTGGAAATGACCAAGTTCTTTGCCAGAGTTGACGGCGATATTGACGGGTAAGCCACTCCATGGACAAGTTTCTGTCGGGATCTAACATTTCGCAGTATTCTCAACGTCATGGATTGGGCAAAGATGCATCTAAATCGACTCAACTCATCTCCTTCGCCATCGACCATATCGTCTGCCTACGACAACATCCACAACCTCCTTTCTGAAGCTCACATCCTCGAAGATGCTACTGGCTCACCGACAACTCTCGGTCGCTTGACCAGTCATGTTTTCGGTCTCTCGAACCCGCAAAGGGAGCAGCGCATGGTGCAGCTTCTCTTCACCGAGTTCCTCACTGTCCTGGAGGACTCGATTCAAGCCGAGCTGCAGCATAGCGTCACCTTGTTCGCACTTTTCGAAGCAGTCGACCATCACTTTCTTAACCTTGCCCGTACAGTCGTCCGCGAATCATCTGCACAGGAAGAGCTTCACGCCGATATGCTCTCCAGCCTCTGGACACGACTCCTTGGCACAAGAGCTGCTGAACTACGCAAATTTGAGCAAAACCGTCTGTTGTTGCGCGACGTGCGTGAGAAGACGGTGCGCAACAAGGGTATTCTCGTTGACCACAACGGCAAGCTCTTGACGTTGAAGGCATCGCTTGAGACACTTCGCAGCAAACTCGTCTCGCCTCTAGTCCGCGGTGTTAACTCTACAACGCTTACCCTTGAAGACCAGATTCGGGGTCTAAGCGACGTCAGTGACTACCTCGGCGATGTGAGGAAACAGCAGAAGGGCAAAGTCATGGAAACACTGTTCGGCACTGTTCCGAGTAAGAAATATACAATTGAGGAAAAAGCCGACACTGTTGTCGTGAATCCCCTTTAAGAACAGGCGCCCTGGAGAAAACCCAGTACGGTTTATTGGACATCTTCGGTTGGCATGGCATCAGCTTTGTTTTCTTATTCAGTTAGTTTCGGATGGATTTGGGTATGGTTTTGCTTTCCTCTACACTAAGCAGGTGTTTGGTTACAGGCGTTGATAACAGCCACGCCGGCTTGCTTCTGTGTATATCATGAATAGCTCTAGGTTTCAGTTTAGAGAATACCACATAACAAATTTCACATGTTCCAAATAACGACACGCCAGGTCATGATTGCGAGAACACGTTCACGTGCATCATAGGCAAATACTTTAACATTTCTTTCATTAAACCCTAACCGCATAAAACCTCTGCGTTGATCATGCCTGCAAACGAGGACCATTGGTAAGGGGGGGGTATAGGCCAACAGCCAGAGTGTCAGAAAACCGTCAACGCCGTCCTGGTGGGTTCTCTCGAAAGCGCCGACGCCGTTGCTGTGAGCAAGCGAAGGTTCGCAACGAGAGCCAGCCACCGTTAAGTCCCAAAACTTTTGAATCTCCCTTCCTGAGAAGAAATAGCAACCAAGTCTATCTGTACATAATGCGCCCCCTCAAATGGGTAGCACAGGTTCGTAAAGCATGTTTCGTTGCTGATTGTTCCATAAATTGCCTCGTAGAGGCGTTCGTCGTTCCAGTTCAGGGGGATGCCCAGTCAGATAACCATGAAGAAAAAAGGAAATGATATCAGTCAGAGAAGACTTAAGCCTTGGTCTCCTCCTCCTTCTTGGGCTCACCACCCTCGGCGCCCTGAGCCTTGACGTACTCATCGTAGACAGCAAGAGCTTCGTCGACCTTGGCCTTGAGAGCAGCGTCGTCCTCAATACTATGACACGTGTTAGTTACCAATTCACGAAATGAGTCAGACAGAAGGAACTTACAGGTTGACGAGCTCGTTGTTGTCCATCTCCAAAAGCATACCGGTGATCTTACCGGCAAGATCGGCGTTGATGGCCTGGATCTTGGGGAAGATCAGCTCACCCAGAATCTGCTTCTGCTGACCTTGAGGGGCGGAAGCAAGCTGCTGCTGAAGGACAGATGATCCGGCAGCTTCGGCACCACGGCCACCCTGAGGTCCGTTGCCGTTGCGGCCAGGACCACCTCGGCCACCCTGGCGGTTGTTAGGGGGGAAGCCAGGCATGTTACCAGCCATAGGAGGCATGCCAGGCATACCCTGAGGGCCACCACGGCCACCTTGGGGAGCGCCACGGCCACCGAGAGCAGCCTGCTGAGCCTGCATAGCAGCCATGAACTGAGGAGTACCAGGCTGACCGTATCCGGGAGGGAACTGACCGGGCATGCCGTACATGTTGGGGGGCATCTGCTGGGGAACACCGCCACGGCCACCCTGCTGAGGGTAGGGGAACTGACCGGGACGACCTTGAGGCATTCCCATACCACCCTGAGGGAAGGGGACACCACGGCCACCCTGGGGCATGAAACCAGGCTGCTGGCCAGGAGCGAAGTAGACAGGGGGCTGCATGTACTGCTGGGGCATACCGGCAGCGGCAGCGGCCTGTTGCATGCGGAGCTGGTTGCGAGCCTGGATACTAGCCTCAAGCTGGCTCTTGCGGACATCCTTGCGCTGGGCCAGAGCGACGTACAGAGGCTTGCCGTTGAACATGCGTTGGTTCATCTCAGCGACGGCCTTGGTAGCATCGTCAGGGTTGCTGAAGCAGACAAAACCGAAGCCCTTGCTCTTACCAAGCTTCTTGTCGGTCTTCTTCTCAGCCTTCTTGTCCTCCTTGGACTCCTCGCCCTCCTTGGTCTCTTCCTTGACCTCCTCCTTGACCTCCTCCTTGTTCTCTTTCTCGTTCTCGTCCTTAGACTCATCCTTCTCCTTCTTGTCCTCATCACCCTCGGTGGGAGTCTCGCGCATCACCTTAGCGGAGGTGATGGAACCAAAGTCCTTGAACATCTCACGGAGCTTATCGTCGTCGACGTCGTCATCAAGGTTCTTGATGTACAGGTTAACGCCCTGGTACTTGTTGGCCTTCTCCAGGCGAGCAGCCTCATAAGACTTGCGGAGCTCCTCCTCACGCTCGTGCTTCTTCTGGGCTCGGCCAACATACAGGTCCTGACCGTGGAAATCCTTGCTGTTGAGCTCATCGACAGCCTTGGAGGCACTCTCGTGGGTGGTGAAGTTGACAAAACCGAAACCACGGCTCTTGCCCTCCTGGTCACGAGCCAGAGAAGAGGAGGTGACATCACCGTACTTCTCGAAGAGCTGACGGAAGTCATCCTCAGTGACATCGGCAGCAATGTTCTTGACGTAGACGTTGGTGAAGTTAGCCTTCATCTCCTCGAACTTGCTCTGGCGATCCTTCTTGGGAATGTGATGACCGACGTAAACCTTCTTCTCGTTGAGAAGCATGCCGTTAACGTGCTTGATAGCCTGAGAAGCGGCCTCATCGGTCTCGTAGTGAACGAAACCATAGCCCTTGGAGTTGCCGTTCTCGTCCTGGGCGACCTTGCAGCTCAGGATGTTACCGAAAGCAGCAAAGGTGTCGTGGAGAGCCTTGTTGTCGATGGCGACATCGAGGTTCTTGATGAAAACGTTGCCCTGGCCAGTCTTGCGAAGAGCGGGATCACGCTGGGACCACATAATACGGCAGGGGCGGCCCTTGATGAGAGTGTAGTTGAGGTCCTCGAGAGCCTTCTCACCATCAGCAGTAGCGTTGTAGTTGACGTAGGCGTAGCCGAGGGAGCGACGGGTGACGGCATCACGGCAAACACGGATAGAAGCGACGGCACCAATCTGAGAGAAGAGCTCGAAGAGCATAGCCTCGGTGACAGAGGGGTCGAGCTCGCCGACGTAGAGAGAGGCCGAGTTCTGGGGGTGAGGGTTAGCCGCAGTGGGGGTAGGGGCGGCAGCATCGTCAGCGGCAGCAGTGACGCCAGTGTCGACGGCAGGAGCCTTGGCCTCACTTCCGTTAAGGGAGGTGTTGTTGAGGTCGTTGGCGAGCTGGTCAACAGCGCCGGAAGCAGCGTTGGCGGCCATTGTGAATATCGGTTTTCTAGGTTTTTGTATGAACCTGAAGCAAACAGTGGTAAGTAAAAGGTCAAGCAGGTTTTTGAGTAGCGGAGAAAAGTGGAATTTTGCAAGAAAAAATGAATCAAGGCAAAAATGGTTCTACGAGTATGGGAGGACAGACGACAAGAGCGCAAACGTACCTGTTTATGAAGCCGACAGAGGATCAAGTTCGCGTGGTACTGGACCTTGAGCGAACAAAGAGAACGGAGCAACGAACAAAGCGAGGCTACCGCAGGAAGTTTCAAAGGTCTTCGAGTTTAGAAAGACTCAAAGACAATAATGAAACAGGTTGTAGGAGGGAGGAAAAGTCACTCGGGCGGTGTCGCGAGAGAGACAAAGAGGAAAAGATGAGAGAGGGTCGTGAGATGAGGGGGTGGTGGTGGGTTGTGTATTTTGGGGTTTTTTCAAGTTTTTTTTTGTGTTTTTCTTTCCGAGTGGAAATGAAGTGAGCAGAAACAGAGAACTAGTACGAATACTGTTCCTCCGGACTGGCTCGACTTTATGGGTTTTTTGGGGTTTGTTTATAAAGGTTGGTTTTGCGGTTGAGGAGGGAAGAAAGAGAAATTCGTCGCCTGTGATAGAAATTATTTTTTTGGCTTGGCTGCACTTACTGGACCTAACTTCAGAGACTACAAGGTACGTACTTAAGTTTAGTTTGGTTTAGTTTAGTCAGTCAAGGCCAGTCCCAGTCCCAGTCCCAGTGGTGGGTGGTCATGGTGGAGGGGGAAGGATTGGTGGAGTTGAACCTGCCACCAACCTTCCGTCACTGTCGCACTCAGACCTGCCAGAAGAGAAAGGTGCCTTGAGTAAGTGGGGTACTTGCCAGCTGGCCTTGATAAGCAGACGGGTAGTGCATATGCTCGTCACTAACAGATTTATGCTCTGAACCACACCTTACAGTGCTAAGATGCGGGGACACGTGCCCTATCATGACCATCTCGGCAGTGGCCAAGGTACTTGCGGCGCCGCCGTGCAGAAAATGGCAAACGTTGAAATTTCTGTCAATCTTTAACCACGCCATGCCACGCTGTTGCGAAGCTAGCAGATAGCCTAGGCAATTGGTTTGAAAGAAAACAGGACAGACTGTGCGAGAAAATTCGTTTTTACTTGTGTATGCATGGATTTGTAAAACGAGACTATGACGATTTCTAACTATATCATGTCTCATATCCTACAACCATACGCCGGCAGAATGACATTTCTCCTCATGCTCTGGCCGGGATGTTCGAAAAAGCAAATGGACATCAAGACAACCCGATGCGCTAGTCGCCTTAGAGTCAAAATCCATGCCATGATGCTTGAAACTACCCATCTACACCGCCAAAGATAGACACATGTACACTATGTTCTCGCATGAACTCAAACGAATGACCTCTTGGCTTGGAATACCCAGCTTGCCAGCCTCAGATACTAAGTGTGGTGCTGTAGGACACATTGAACCTTTCGATAAATGATACGAGACAACTAGATAGCTTACAAAAGAACGAAATCATTGAGCAGACACAGTTGACATATGACTTGTTCTCAACTAAAACACATTGTGGGCTACAATCACACAAAAGATTTGTTATATAAAAGTTGTCTACCAGATGATCACTATATGCTATCCAGTAATAATCCGAACTGATGAGATCATGAGGGTCCATCAATATTCAGTTTCATAAAGAGAGCATTTACTTTGCATTTGTTTCCTAGCCACCCCAAGGCAATGCATCTGCTGCAGCATAATTCAAGAGTGTTTTACATGAAGTGGAATACTCAGATGCCATCAAAAGCGATGAGTCAGCCAATGTAAAGCGTTCTTGTGCCTTTATGAGGATGTCAGGGTGTCAGAAAAATTGGCCGTCGAGAGTATAAGAGACAAAATAATTTAGTCCTCTTAAGCCAGCCTTAGGCTGGTACTTAGATTACTTTACTTCTGAAGAGCCTAAGCCTTAGGGGACATTTCTTCTGCTACCCACCTAGAGCGGGCATTTGCGCGAATGCGGGTTGAAGATCATTGAAGAATACGACTATGCGCCAAGTCAAGCATACAGAGCTGTTTTTCCAAAATTGCTTCTGTGTTTTCTCTGTCTTTTATTTTACTGAAGAACGTACACAATCGTCAAATGAGGACTTTGCTATGGAAACTGGGCTCAATAAAGTCATCCAGGTGGGTGTCGGAAGAATTATCCTTCAAGGCTTAGGCTACCAAAATGAACATAGCCTAAATGCTCATCTAAACTGGCATGAGATGACTAAACTATTTTGTCAGCTGTGCTTATGACAGCTAATTCTAGACAACCCACGGACGCTGTCAAATGTGATGAATCAGCCAATGTAAAGCGTTTTCGTGTCTTTTACGAGGACTTTGTTAAGCGATACCTAGATTTCTGTATGGACATTAGTAATCTTCGAAGGACAGAGAAAACACAGAAGCAATTTTGGAAAAGCTCTGTGTGCTTGAGTTATGTTAGCGCATAGTCGTATTCTTCAGCGATCTTCAACCCACGCTAGATGGGTAACAGAAGAATTGTCCTCTAAGGCTTAGGCTACTAAAATAAAGTAGCCTAAATGCTTATCTAAATCAGCAGAAGATGACTAAACTATTCCGTCGGTTAGGTATGTTTATGACAGCTACCTAATTCCAGACACTACGGCCGCATTCGCGCAACACGCAAATGCTCCAGTACCGCTCTTCTCTTATCTTATCATCATCCCAGAAAGTGACGTGCACCTTTCTCTCATCCCCACCAGTCATATAGGTATCTCCAAACCCCAACCATCCCCCTCGTACCGCCGCTCCCGCAGCTATGTTCTCGACATTCACGGGCAACTCACGGCGCCCTCGAAATGTCAACCTCAGTGGTTCCGCGGGGAATCCTTTTGCCAATACATCATGGTCACCTTCTGCCGTTTCGAACGCCACCAAAACAGTCTCAAATGCCCAAGCCGAGCGCGAAAAGCGACAAGTTGAACGAACGAGACTAAAAGCGGCTGGCAAGATCCAACGAACATGGAGGGGTTACAGAATAAGAGCAGAATTGAGAGAATCTCAGAGGAAGGCTTTCGATGCTCTATACAGTTCCGAATCCAAAAAATCCCCCTCCGAAAGACTCCCTGACGCATTTACCCTGCTTCTATCTTTCTTTGCCTTGCGACGAGATGACGACATTCGAAGAGCTATCTGTTATGCGCGTGATACCGAGTCTGTGAATCTCAGAGATATTGCACCAACGGGTGTTCACCCCTCCCGAGTAGGACAACTTGTTCGACTGCTTCTCCTTGCTCTAGATAAATCCGCATCGGCAGGGTACGTGGGATTCTACATTCGAGAAGCTTGTATTTGGTCAATTTCTAACACATGTGCAGCGATCTTTCCAGCGATACACACTTTGTCTTCAAGCTTACCATCCGCCTCGTTACGAGTCATCCTGACCTGGGTCTCCCCTCGATCGACAATTATTACAAAGTGGTTGGTAAAGTGTGCCAAGCTCATGAGCTTGATGCACAGTGGCGAGATATTGTGATCCAAGCTATCACCAGCCCACTTGAGATTTCATCTCCAGAAGGTTAGTCTTTTGATTGTATTTCCAGGGCTCTGCTGACATTTTCCAGCGATTCGACAAGTGTATCATGCCTTCGCGTTCTCGTTTTTAACAAATGAGAACCTTCGCTTTTTCGAGGAGAATGTCTCCAGCTTATCTAATACAATCATCCTTTCTCATCTGTCGCAGGCTGTTGTGGCCGGTTTGTCGTCGAGCTCAGGTCCCCGATATTCTCAGGATGCTCAACTGTGGCAGCTTGCTCACTTTATCGATCTGAGCCGCTTCAGCACCACTTCTGGCACCGGTACGGGTATCTTGGAAACATTATACACTCAGCTATCGGCTCTCTCTTCTTCTATAAGCGTTCGACTCTCGGTCAAAACAACCGAAAACGATGAAGATGACTCTGAAGAGCCACTTGCATCATCACTCGATCCATATGTTACTTCCCAACTGATGTCCTTGGTGGACAGCAACGGTATCTCGCAGACATTGCACGACTTCTCTATCAACCTGGCGGGATCATCACAGCAAGAATACCAGATTACAAGCTTTCTTGCGGGATACATCTTGACCCTGCTCCGGTGCTTTCCCTCCAGTGGTGACGATATACGAATGCGCCTCTTCCTCGAGGAAATCCCCACATTACATGGTGATGTCCCAACCATCAAGTTTCTCTGGCATATGATGTCGAAAACCTCGGTTTTCCACAAACTAAGGACAGAGTCGGAGCCGCCACTGGATATACTGCGTAGATATCTTGGTGCGTCGGGAGTGAGCTCTTCGGAGGAGGAGCAAGACTGGCGAATCGCCCTCTTGTTTCTCGAGCTCTACGTCTTCATTCTCCGCCTGAGCGACGATGAGGACTTTTTCAGTGGGATTCATCCACCGGTTATGCAACAAGATCGGCCGACTTCACGCATCCGGTCCTGCAGTCTTTCGCTGAAAGATGTCGAAATGCTGACGAGCTTCCTTAAGAATACAGCTTTCACCCTCCACTATAAAGCTGAGGAGCTTTCCAGGTCGCGTAATAATCCGGAGTCAGCTTCCCAACACCGCATGGACGCCTATTTCGGTACTGGAGAAGCACCAACGAGTCAAGGCCAGGGTACACAATCGTTTAAGAGTCCGACAAGATTGGATCTTGACAGCTTGCGGAACATTGTGACATCAGCCATGAAAATGCTGTATGAGCGAGATTCGAGGAAACAATTTTTGCGTCAAGGACATTGGCTCATGACATCAAAGCTTGACCAGGAAGGCTTCATCTCCGCTGTGATTGCAGAAGAGAAACGGCAGCTCGAGCAAGACTCAGACGACAGCGATGATGATATGGAGAGCGATTATGGTAATGTTCCCGGGTTCTATTCGACCATAGCAGGTCAACGATTGTCACGGCACGCAAGACTCGAGCGACTAAAGGCTCAGCAACTACGAACCCAAAGAGAGCGTCGTATGGCAGAAATGGGGCCCAAGTTGGAGATTCTGAAGCATATGCCTTATGCTGTTCCCTTTGAGACACGTGTCAAAATCTTTCGCCAATTCATCCAGCTGGATCGGGCTCAGAGGGAGGGTAATAACCCGCCTTCTTTTATAAGTCCTTTCGCAAGACACCATGCACAAATCTCACGGAAGCGGCTCTTTGAGGATGCTTACAAACAGTTTTATGAAATTGGAGAAGGTCTCAAGGACCCCATTCAAATCACATTCATCGATCAGTTTGGTGCTCAGGAGGCTGGAATTGATGGCGGAGGTGTTACAAAGGAGTTTCTTATCAGCGTAACGACGGAAGCGTTTGGTGCTGAGCATGGTAAGGGCATGTTTACCTCAAACGAGAAGGGGCTACTCTTCCCTGATCCTACGGCCCTTGATGTTGCTCGCGAACAACTCAAAAGTCGCGGTCTTTCGGAAACGGATAGCGAATACCGAGACAGTGTTGCAAGCTTACTCAGACGGTTCGAGTTCCTTGGAAGAATCGTGGGCAAATGCATGTACGAAGGTATTCTCGTCGACCTTAGCTTTGCTGGCTTCTTCCTCCTCAAGTGGGCGTCAACAGGCCCCACCGACGAGAAGAACTACAAGGGTAGCGTCAACGATCTTCGAGACATGGACATGGAGCTCTACAACGGAATGTTGCAACTCAAGAACTATACAGGCGACGTTTCCGAACTGGGCATTGACTTCACGATAGCAGATCAGGTCTCGACACCAGGTGAACCGGTCAAGACTGTTACCAAGAAATTGATAGCGAATGGCGACCAAACTTACGTTACGAACGACAATCGACTACTGTACATCTCGTACGTGGCTCGCCATCGCTTGGTGGTGCAACCCTCTCCCCAAACCACAGCCTTCTTGCGCGGCTTACGCTCCATTATCCGCCCAACTTGGCTGTCCATGTTCAATCAGTCGGAACTACAGCGTCTCGTGGGCGGTGACTCGTCTGAGATCGATATCGAAGACCTCCGCAAATACACCATCTACAGCGGACTCTACGAAATCGGCGATGACGGAGAAGAGCACGACACTATCAAGCTATTTTGGAAGGTTATGCGCAGTTTTACAGATGCTCAACGTCGTGACGTGCTCAAGTATGTCAGTTCGACACCGCGAGCACCTCTCCTGGGCTTCTCGCAGTTGAGGCCACAGTTCAGCATTCGCGATGGAGGTACAGATGAGGAGAGGCTGCCAAGCACTAGCACATGCGTCAATTTGCTCAAGCTTCCGAGATATACCTCGGAAAAGACGCTTCGTGAGAAATTGCTCTACGCTGTGCAGTCTGGGGCAGGTTTTGATTTGAGCTAAGCATGGTCACTGGTGTTTAATGAAAAATGATGCATAGGGAGCCAGGAGCCCAGGACTTTGTTTGCATTGGCGTCGGACGGTATTGTTGCTATCGGTACGTGGGTAGTTTATTCCACATGATAAATGAAGTATACAATGAACGTATTATGATAAACAAGAGTATCCTCATGTTTCTTCCGTAATGTCCAACCATACCTCACATGAGTCTGTTACTCTTGGCCAGGACTTGATTTACTCCAACTTAAGCTCGCACGCCTAAAGCCTTTTCGATGTACAAAGAAGGATATTGAAGAAGTTGGCCTTCCGGTCAGGTAGGTAACAAACAAATGTCCTCCAAGGCTTAGGCCACCTAAGTAAAGTAGTCTAAGTGCTCCTCTAAGCTGGCATAAGGTGACCAAAATATTTCATCTCTTATTCTCATAGTGGCCAATTCCGCTGACACTCTGCGACTGGCTCAGGACACAAACAATTGGTCTTAGAGCTGGCCTATTGATTCATCTGCTATACTGCCAAAGTCCAGTCCTTTGCTACTCAAAAGCCAAGGCACACGAATCAATCCTTATTTCTGGACATCCTGATAGCTCTTGGCTATCAACGTTGGTTTTCTCTTGTATAAATCCAAGATCATCTGACCGAACAAGCCATTGGCCCACGAGAACCTGATTGTCTGTCAGTGTCGTTCTCGCTCATCCTTGCAGGGGCATCACTTACCATGATCTTGTCCAATGCTTCTCATTGAAGCTGTTAACCGTCTCGTGGATGAGACCAAGTCCACTTGTCGAATTCATCAACTGCCGAATCCCATCCACAATCTCGTCGTCGTTGTCACTCGTTAGGAGCTGAACGATGAGTCCCATAGGCCATGCCATCCCAGGACCAAGATGCGGTCCGCCTGTGGCGTTGAGAACAGGCCCTCGTGCATAGTATGGGTTGGAAGAGCTGAGAACGAAGGCTCGTGTGTTATCGTAGACGTGCTGCGAAGCTGGCTTGTAACCCATATGCGGAATACTAAGCAGAGAAGGGAGGTTCGCATCGTCCATGAGACTGTAGGATCCAAACCCGTCGATCTCATAGGCATACATCTCTCCATACACGGGATGCTGGATGATAGCGTGCTCGTTAATTCCATACTCGATACCACTTGCCATTGCCTCCATTTTCTTGGCAAGTTCCTCGTCCAAGGGTCGCATGATCTTGGCGCATGAGGTAAGATACCTCGAGAACATCATATTCGCGGGTATGAAGTATTGATAGGTGCAGGAATCGTCAGACGGCCGGAAGAAGCTACGTATGAGGCCAATATGACCCTTAACAGGCGCTCCATGACCATGATTAGACACAGTCTCTGAGGCACTATCGGCATTGCGCAACCATGTATAAGCTGGCTTCTGAACCATGCCTTGCTCGTCATATGTTCCCTCTTGCATATGCTCCGCGACCTTCATAATCTTCTTCACAGCTTCAACCCAGCCGAACTTGCCAAAGAAATCTCCATCCTCTGTCTCTTCGTAGTAGTCCCATGATAGCTGGAGAAACGCGGCGAGAGAGTCGAGTTCGTATTTGCACTCGAAGACGAAATTGGGGTCATATTTCGGGCTGACGGTATCTCGAGGCTGGATGGATCTCTTTGTACGAGGCAGATTGGCTTCAGGTGGGGGATGGAAGGCATTACAAAATGGTGACTTGGTGAGGTATCGAGCTTGAAGGTTGATGGCTCCGCGGAAGAGAGAGGCGATGTCGTTCTCGTCGGACGACACACTAGAGGAGAGTAAACTTTTATATGATTGCAATTGATTTGCACTATCGCGTAGCCATTCAGCGTTAATATCACCAGTGGTTATGAATGCCAGCTAAAGTGTGTTTGTCAATTGCATGATCTCAACTTTGGTGTTGTGCATCACTTACCTCTTCCTCTGCATTGTCTGCGGAAACCCCCCTCCACTTCACAGTTGTATCCAACGTATTGGGCCATGTATTCAGAAACAAGCGATAGAGATCTGGATCACCAATAGCTTGATCCATTTGCTCGTAAATTACGTTTTCGACTGCTGGCACTGAATATGTGCGACACTCTTTACTAGGGCGCTGAAACGGGAACGCATAACGCCCTGTAGATAGAGGCTCATGCTGCTGACGAGCGAATTGCTCATAATTGGGACAATTAGCAGAGACAGCTGCTACGCCTAAAAGAGATGAAAGAAGACGGTACATTTTGACGATGTCTCCGTCATTTGACGTTGTTCAGCGAGGAAACAGAAACATGTTGGTGGGTTGTTTTACATGGGCTGAACTGTGACGAGTACCAACCTCACCAAGGCACATATCCTTTAGGGGGGAGAATCTTCAGGGTCTTGTCTGGATTGGTGGAGCCCAGACTAACGGCAATCCTTACCCCTGACTAGGACCAAGACGGGTTGAAGTTGGGGAAGCGAGGCAGATAGACTACACTACACAGTTCCTAGATCGATTTGTCAAGGCTTAACTTGATCCTTTGAGAATCGTTCCCTAGCTGGTGATCTGTATTGCAATGTATGTCTAGAAAAGTGGCCTGAGCTTTAGTCTATCTAACCTTGCCTTAGATACACATCATGGAAGACTCATGAACAATGGAGCATATGTCTCTGGAGTACCCAGTATTGTTTCATATGAGCCATCATTTGCTTGTCACATCCAAGTCA
This sequence comes from Fusarium camptoceras, assembly GCA_004367475.1. NCBI lineage: Eukaryota > Fungi > Ascomycota > Sordariomycetes > Hypocreales > Nectriaceae > Fusarium > Fusarium camptoceras. The sequence goes on along the minus strand of QGED01000106.1, from coordinate 29,711 downwards.
GTGATAAAATGTTATTCGAAATCAGAACCACAAATATAGTCGTAAAGCAGTGACAGCTCCATCATCAGGTCGTGACCAAGTGCATCACAAATGCTGCGATACACAGAGCGATTCTCTGTCCTTTGATTGCCTGGGTCTCGTGCATCCAGAAACATAAATACGATATCATCATGGACGACAATGCTCACATTACCAGCTTAGCAACATCCTGTGTACCATTGCACTAATTCAGACAGTCTCAGCTTACACGATGGCCGAATCCACAGCTTTCGACTTCTTTCTTCCTGCAAACTACCTCATCAGAGAAGAGTGCCTCAGACTGATGAATGAGCACTACGATTCATTCTTCGACATTACACCTATCATAGAGATACATCCATGGCCTACAGCCATCTGTGTCGATCTTCAAGGAAGCATTGTCCTTTGGGCCCTTTCTCTGTCCTCGTGTGCACAGCACGTAGACATGAAGCAATCTGGTGTTCATCGTGCACTGACCGAGCTAGCTGATAGCGGTGCGTCTGCTGATGACTACCAGTTAGTCAGATACTGGTTCATGCAACCGTTGGTGTAAGTTGGAGTGCTGAGTGGATCTTCTATTTGATTTGGCAGTTGATTCTGGACACATTCTGTAGCGGATCGACTTCTATAATAGAAATTCGAAATCTTGATGGTCTACAGGGTAATCGGGCTGGAACTGACAGATGACATCTCAAAACCAGCGGTCTCACGATCACGTCATGTTCAAATTGATAGACACTGAAATAGATCATTTTTGTATTCATCCTAACTATGTTTCTCATGTTTATTCGTCATTGCTGTACGTCAAATGTGACTGTTGGGTGTTATGTGAAAACCTTCAATTTTGACACGTAGATCTCGATATTAGATGCCAGATCGCACACTATCAGCGTCTGAGATGCGCCAGAAACACTCTAACTTGAACCACTCATGACATGTCGGATAGAACAATCACAAACAGCTGTTTATAAGCACCATTTATGGAATTATAATGGCAAGACATGGTAATAGACGACGAAAGAAGTCTCTATACCGAAGCAATCCGTCGATACCCCAAGAGACAAAGCCTCGGCACATGACACATTTAAGCCGAATGAAAGCATCGGGAAAAGAGCAGCATGATACCGAACGCTTGGGGCATGTTTGACTGACGTAACTGATCATGGACCCTTGTATGATGGACATTGATGACAAGAAACAGCCATGATCAATCAATTCAAGTCACTGAGACGACTTGATGTTATATCCATTGATTGATTAACCACTATAGCATGAAAGGCACATGTGACCAACGTCTATGTATGATGACATCGCCTGGACTAGAGATGAGACTTGCACGTGTTAACGTTGACCACAGCCACGAATATACCCCATGTCATTGCATCTACTGTAAGAACCAGATGCAATGCTGATCAGCCGAGTTCCAGCCGTAAGCTTAAGACATTACAGTATCATGGTGGATTGTGGCCTCGGTTATATAAAGCCGATTGCCGGCGAGGGCCTCGAGAACAAGACAGCATCAAATCCACTGCCTGATACATAGTAGAATAAAGATACAGTAAAAACTAGGTTATCTAGAATATCATTATCTGCCTTCATTTCAATAACCTAGGTATGACCCGAGGATAAAGTCCATCAGAGTCAAAGAGAAACCCGAGATCAGAGCCCCAGGATCTAAAGAGACACCCACCAAAGAACCAATTAATGACGAGATAATTGTCAAGAACACCCCCACTAGACTAACGTACAGTACCTACCATCGCACCAGGAAAAGAAGTCCAACAGGCCGAAAGTTGTTTTAGTCGCCGCCGGCCCCAGGACATTTCCTTCCTTTCTTGAGCTCTTCTCCCAATCCAAATTCTCTCCTCTTGATTATCCTCTCTGGTGGCTGAACAAACTCAATTCCACCATCAGCCTTCTTCTCGTCATCATGCCTGCCCCACGACCAGTTTCGCGATACGTTCAGCGTAGCTCGCAAGTGCTTTCTCGAACCCAGCTGCGTCCTGCCAGATCAACCTTCTCTCCCGCCACAATCTCTGCCAGATCCTCTATCCCAAGGAGGACGAACACGGTAGTATGGTCCGCTGCTAGAGTACCAATTGCTTCTCGCGCCTTTAGCACCACTTCGAGGCTTCGAGACGACGACACAGATTTTGACCCCGCGAGTGTCGAACGCGAGTCTGATGAGGTTGATGTTTGCATTGTAGGCGCCGGTCCTGCTGGTCTCAGTGCTGCTATTCGTCTTAAGCAGCTTGCCAACGAAGCTGGCAACGAGGACTTCCGTGTGCTTGTCCTCGAAAAGGCAGGCGATCTTGGCGCTCACATCCTCTCTGGAGCTGTCATCCAGCCCACCTCTATCAATGAACTGATTCCCGACTGGCTTGACGAAAACAACCCCAACCGATTCGAACATGCTACGCCCGCTGGCAAAGACCGTATGCGACTCCTTACCAAGAACTCTGCGATTCCTATTCCTGCGCCTCCTCAGATGACCAACCACGGAAACTACATTGTCAGCTTGAACCAATTCGTCAAGTGGCTCGGCGAGCGCGCGGAAGAGGTCGGCGTTGAAGTCTATCCTGGTTTTGCTGCTTCAGAGGTTGTCTACGCTTCAGATGGTTCTGTGAAGGGTGTCGCCACCAACGATCTTGGTATCGGTCGTGATGGCAAGCCTAAGGAAACATTTGAGCGAGGTATGGAGTTCCACGCTCGAGTCACCATGTTCGGAGAGGGCTGCCACGGAAGTTTGAGCAAGCAGGTTATCAACAAGTTTGACTTGAGGAGGGACAGCCAACACCAGACCTACGGCCTTGGTGTTAAGGAGGTGTGGGAGATTGACCCCGCCAAGTTCGAAAAGGGTTTGGTTGTTCACTCAATGGGTTACCCGTTGCCCAAGGATGTGTACGGTGGTTCTTTCATGTATCACTTTGGTGAAAACCTTGTTCAGATCGGTCTTGTTGTCTCGCTTGACTACTCAAACCCCTGGATGTCACCATACCAAGAATTCCAGAACCTCAAGCGTCACCCTCTTTTCCGCGACGTTCTGGAGGGAGGAAAGTGCATTTCATACGGTGCTCGCGCTCTGATCGAGGGTGGTTTCCAGTCCATTCCCAAGGTCGCTTTCCCTGGTGGTGCGCTCATTGGTGATTCAGCTGGTTTCGTCAACGTTCCCAAGGTGAAGGGCACACACAATGCCATGAAGTCGGGTATGCTGGCTGCTGAGGCAGCATGGACTGCTCTTAGTGAGAAGACCGACGAAGGCACAGTCTTCCTGTACGACTACGAGAATAAGCTGAGGGACTCCCCTATCTGGAAGGAGCTTCATGAGGTTCGCAACATGCGACCATCTTTCCACAACCCTCTCGGTCTCTATGGTGGACTTATGTACTCCGGTCTTGAAGCGTATATCTTCAAGGGCCGAGTTCCTTGGACTCTCAAGCACAAGGCTACCGACCACGAGTCTATTCTTCCCGCCGACAAAGTTCCCAAAATCGAGTATGAAAAGCCCGATGGCAAGCTCACCTTTGATATCCTGACAAGTGTCTCCCGTACTGGAACCAACCACGAAGAGGACCAGCCTGTTCACCTTCAAGTTAAGGACTGGGACGCTCACACCGAATCAACATACCCTCCCTACAAGGGCTTGGAGAACCGCTTCTGCCCAGCTGGCGTGTATGAGTATGTTGAGGATGAATCTAAGCCCCACGGTGTTCGCTTCCAGATCAACGCACAGAAGTAAGTTCCATCTCATTCTCATCCTTTGATTCCAGTTACTGACACCGAAGCAGTTGTATCCACTGCAAGACATGTGATATCAAGGCGCCTCACCAAGATATTAACTGGCAGGTGCCACAGGGAGGCGAGGGCCCCAAGTACTACATGACATGAGAAAAGCAAACACCTGTTTCAGTTGAGAACTCTTTAATCTTTTTATTTTATTTTTTATGTATGATACCTGATTTATATACCTGGATGCATACTTGGCGTGTTGGGGGAAGCAACTTTGTCAAAAGGCCGCTAGCATTTGGATTATGGAGTAGAGGCAAGCTACCAAATATTACTTTGATACAAACACATCTTGACTTTCGAAGTTAAGAGGTCAACCGAAAGCGTGCTAGTAGGTAGAAGGTAACGGAAGTTGGCCTCTTTTAGCCGGTAGCAAGCGCGAGAACAACCGCTGAGCCGCATGAACTTACCGAGTCTTGGTCTTATCAGCAGGTGAGCATGGGGAATGATAAAGTCAAGATCTAGAACATCTGATGCATGGAGAGCGCCTGGTCCTTGCGGTTTCCGCGGGTATGAATAATTTGTTCTAAGCAGAAACGTTATTGCACAGTACAATACGTGGTTCACTCATGCAGGAGCACCGCATATAGAGTGCAGTTTTAGTTTGGCTGTAGAGTCGGTGACTGACCGCAAAAAAAAAAAAAGTACAGTAAAAATAACCGTTGGTCAAAGGTTATCTGCATCTCGACCCAAGCCAACAGAACACATAACTCAAAACACTGAATGGAGATAGAAGTCCCATAAAAAGCACGATCTTCCAAGCGAGCAACGCAGTGCGGAGTCGGATCAGAACTCAGCAAGATTGCCATGAGGCTTGCAAGACATGGCAGATCCTGGTAGAAGCCTAGAGAATTTCAAGTGAGGCTTATGTTGGTATAAGGGAGGGACCTTTGATCCAAGAGCGTTCAGTGGAGGTGGAGTCAGTGTCCAGACTAAGCAAAGTCTAGGACTGGACAGGGAGCAAGTCGCGAAACAAGAAAATTGTTAGTGAGGTACTTCTGTCAGAAGCCCCCCATTCTTGAGCGCCTTCTCGTAATAGGTAACAGTACTCGGCGATCCTTGACAATCAAAATTTTCGTGTCACCATTTGGCGTCAAATTGCCCGCAACATCCTCATCCTGGAACGTATCATTTATGCAGACTGGGATTTGCACGCAAGACGACACTCAACTTTTCCAAGATCTGAGCCCAAAATTTAGAGTCTGCGGTCATGCATCACAATATGGCAACTTAACCATCAAACCAAGGTTCGATGTAAAAAATAGACGCAGGATGATGGAGAATGAATGAAAGATCAACGAATGAACCATCATGACGACTGCAAATTGGATAGCAACTGCCAAAGAGTCGTTGTACCCAGTACATGATGCAAGAATCCAGTTAGTGGGCGCACAGAGCAAGCCTCCCTAGCACTGCGAGGGGGGTTGATTGGGTGTGGACTGATTCATGGTTGGTCAGAGTTGAATGACTCACTAAGTCAGCGGGCGGCTGGGGCTACAGGGCGAAAGGGCAACAGTGAAAAGAAAAATGGAAAAACCCACAGCCTGCCTACCTGCTGGTTGCCGCCGCCGCCTGGGCGAGGGAGAAAAAATTGCTTTGCGGTGTGCCCGGAAATCAGGCTTGGTGCTGCAGAGTCGCGCTGCGGCAGAAATTATCTGATGCATTCATATCATGACATGACTCTTCAGATATGATGAGACGCTTGCGAGACAACCATCGCTATGGGCGACATTCGACCACGCAGAAATCTTAGGCTGCTAGAGTGACGACGCGTCGCGATGGAGGGCGCGTGGACTGAGGAAATTATCAGCGAAGGGGGCAGAGCGTGTTTCAGGGTCCCGTCGTGCTGTTGGTGGTTGGCAAGATTTGGTGGTTGGGTTGGGACCAGAGTCCCACGGGGGCGACAAGAGGGTTTGACAGGATCTAGCATGGCTGGAACTCGATCGTAGTGGGTGTCCGCTCCGACACCGACGGGGGGTACGCGGTTGTGATTGGAGCAACAGAGATGGTCTTCGTACGCTAACGGGTAGCAGCAAACAGACTGAAGGTGAGAGGAGTCGGATCTGAAATGAGTTGAGTGGAAAAGCCGAACAGTAACCAACCATGCCGCGTCGGACTAGCCCCCCCCGTCCATAATTTCAGTCCGTACCCGAGGTCCACAGGCATCTGAGGGCTCCATGGATAGGCGCTGTGACGCTCTTGTCGCCGCCGGATTGCGTGCTCTTGTCGTCGTAAATTCCGGCTTGAGTCAAGCCAGTCCAGGTCAAGTCAGGCTCTGCTCGCCGCTGGGTCTTGGTGCCCGCCTTTCCCACCTTCGTGATCGTTCCCGTCGGTGTTGGGCTTCGTTTTCGTCCATGGTAATTCGGCCGGTGCCGGTTCTCATCGTTCGTTGCTTTATTGCTGTGTTTAATTCTTATGACAGTGGTTGCATAGCAGACCTCGGATGTGCTGGCGTCGTTCGTTGTATCGATCGTATCTCGTATGCTTGTGGCTGCGTCTTTTACCTGCAGATTGAGGTTTGTGGGTTGTTGAAGAAGAAGAGGAGGTGAGAGGTTAGGTGAGGTGACGGAGGAACAGAAAAGAAAGTCCAGGGGAAAGAGATGACGACAGGAAAAGAAACGAGAGGGAAGAAGCAGGTAGGCTGACCGCGCCAAACAGGGACGACCACTGCCGTCTCGCCCACGCTAGGGGGTTGCAGGAGCAAGAAGCCTAGGCCGTCTGATTAATCAAGGACAGAGATGGGAAAAACAAGACAAAGGACATGGTCAGCCTGACCTGATACTCCCTTCTTTGTTTTTGCACCAGCAGCCGGACTTCCTGTCAACACAGAATCAAGGTCAAAGGGTCATGAGCACGACTCTTTTCTTGTGATCTTTCGTTTCTCTGTGAGCAGTGAAATGAAACAAAGGTCGAGAGCGAGTCGCTGCGCGGCCTGCATTGGGCAGCAGGGCACCTTGCCAACTTGCTTGCTTGTTAGTGGCGATCCTAGAGAGTTTTGTTTTTCAGTTCAGTTCGGTTCAGTTCAGTTCAGTGCAGGTGGTAGGCACTGGGAAAAAGTAAACCAACGAAAACCGAGGTTCGTGTCAAAAAGTCACTGGTACATGGACTTTGAGTTTGTTATAGCGAGACTTCAGGGGCTCAATGCCCGGACTGGGGTGCGTGGTGGGAAAAAAGGAGATAAAGTCAGCGTCGCAAGAGTGTTTGATTGGACCGACAGAGTTTAGTGTCTGCACTAGCGCATGCCAAGCCTGCCAGCGGCGACGCCACAGGTTGTGTTGTTGCCTGGGGTGTCCCGCCTGAGCAGCCTTTGCCCAAAATTATAAGAAGCCAGCCCTCCCCTCGCCCGCCTGTTTCGAAGGACCTGCGCGGAAGTCTCGACTGACGGCCCTACGTACCAACCACTTACGTCCGGCCTCTCTTTTATTTTTGCTCCCCCACGACGTCACACCCCACATCACACCTCCCTCACCTAACCTCCAACTACCCTTTGACAATACTCATAGCCTCGTGTCTTTCTGAGATAAAAAGGTTATTGTCATTTCTCTTTTTCTCTCTACATCACAGTCTTGCTCTCTCGCAGACGTGATCCCACTCCCTAGTTCAGGAAGAAAAGACCTTGGTGCCGACAGCCCTGAGCAACCAGGTCACAAAGAAAAGGACTGAAACACGCTCCTTGCACTCTTCGCTCCTTGCGCGCAATCGATATCAACGACGACCGGAACGAAGCGATCCCCGCCGACCACCGTCATCGTCACCCTCGAATCGTTGTGCTATTGTAGACAACAATAAAAGAAAAGACAAAAAACAAAGAAGCTGCTGTGAAGTGAAAGAAGCTCTTGGTCTTCCTATACCTAATACTTGGATCGATATTTTCAGTATCGCCCAACAAAAAAAAATTCGAACGCATCCTTCAGACTGTTCTGTATCGAATTCTCTTATTCGACGCTTTCCAAGAACTTTATTTGTCCAATTGCTCGGTCAGTTTCTTTGTAGGGGACACATTCACTTGTTTCTCTCCCGCTATTGGTAGGTGCTCCATGATTCACTGCACTGCCCCACTCTGGCCTATAAAAGGCCAGCTTCTTCTCCTTTTTATCAACTTCCCTTTTGCATCATCACAGCGGTGCTGCATTCTTCACATCGCGATCGCATCTACCGACTAGGGTAGGATGCATACTATTATCGTTTGATACGCGATGCTAACCTCGATCTGCTCCTAGATCTGTTCAGCGATTGCTCATAACCGTTGACCTCTCTCGATACCGACACCAACCATGGAAGGTATCCAAACACACCCCTCGAACGCGGCGCAAGCCAAGGCCTTTACTGCGCCCGGATCGCTGTCGTTCCCCGGAGCGACCAATGAGTTGACACCACCGCCCATCGGTAATGGTGATGCCACTCAGCGACCTGCTCCTAATGGCCAGCAGGCGGCAAATGGCCATGGGGTGGAACCCGCAACGCCTGTCGCGACGCCTGCTGCTACTCAAGGACCCAGTGGAATCACTCCCACTCTACAGTATGTATCCTCCTGAGTGACCTTGTTATGCTCAGTGAGGCTTATCTCGCAAACTTTAAAGGAACATCGTGGCTACAGTGAACCTTGACTGCCGTCTGGACCTCAAGACCATTGCACTACACGCGCGCAACGCAGAGTACAACCCTAAGGTACATGAGACTCTACGTGTATAACTAGCTGAAGCACGTTGCTAACACCCAAAAGCGTTTCGCCGCCGTCATTATGCGTATTCGCGAGCCCAAGACCACCGCTCTAATCTTCGCTTCGGGCAAGATGGTCGTCACCGGTGCCAAGTCTGAGGATGATTCGAAGCTCGCTTCAAGAAAGTATGCTCGCATCATCCAGAAACTTGGCTTCAACGCCAAGTTCACCGATTTTAAGATCCAGAACATTGTCGGTTCTTGCGATATCAAGTTCCCTATCCGACTGGAGGGTCTGGCATCTCGCCATCACAATTTCAGTTCTTACGAACCTGAGTTATTCCCTGGTCTTATTTACCGCATGATCAAGCCTAAGATTGTGCTCCTTATTTTCGTTAGTGGAAAGATCGTCTTGACTGGTGCAAAAGTCCGTGAGGAAATCTACCAGGCCTTCGAGATGATCTACCCTGTGTTGAAAGGTTGGTTTTTGCTTATTCTCCCTCTCTTTTTTCCCAGTGCTAACCGAAGGCAAAGATTTCCGAAAGGTCTAAGATGCTATCCGCTACCGGCATATCACTACTTCATCGACGTGTAATTCTAGATAAACCGTCACGATACCACGATTGCTTTTCTACTTTCTGGCTTCCGCCTGGTCTTGATGCCCAGGTTGGTAGCCAAGAATTTGCGTTTGTACCATTTTGAATCTTTTCTGCATTGCAACGGCGTTCGCAGGGGCGGTCATGAAGGGGGCTTTTACGAGGAATTTCGGTTCAGGGGAAAAATAAAGATACTCATCCCGCGACACATCTCATAGATTGTTCGTGCCGGTACTGCCGCACAAGCGCTCAATTGATTTGAGTGCTTCTTAATATTTCAGGGATCCTTTTGAGTCGGGAGGGGCTGAGGAAACAAAGTCGAGAGATGTTGAGGCGAACCCATTGATGGTTCGAAGAAACCAGCGCGAGCTTGGCAACAAGCTTGTGAGCGTAATGGAGAGCAATTCCCCGACAGGTGTCGGTAGGCGAGACAACAAGCATATGGTCATCACCATGATGCCTTGAACCAACACCTGCGAGATAGGACTCCAGGTGTCAATAGGGTTTTCACAGTTGTGAGATATGAATAAAGTTCAAGTTCTCTCCCAAGTCTGAAGTCTTTTTGACGTTTTTTATTTTGCTTGAAAATGTGCATGCTTGTGCGATAACGATAAGGAGTAACGCTGTGCATCCACTTCTGTACCCATCCAATAATGGTTTCTTTCAAGGTCAACAACGTTCAGACTAATCCCGATTGTCGGCAACCCAATGCTCATCAACCGAGCTTTAGTTCCGTTCTAGTGACTTTGGCGACGCCTCCCCAATCGGCCAGCGCCGGGATCGGTGTGGGAACGGGGAAAAGTCTTTCGCGATTATCGGCCCATCTGGACTTTCTTTTGTTGACAATCTTGTAAATAAGTGACTGTTCCCGTGCAGGAAGCTTGTAACTTGTGCTTTCAACTGCAATCACTTCTCATCCGTCTGTCGCAATGGCTGGTGCTCCCTCTTCTATCCTCATCGTCGGCTCTGGCGTCTTTGGCCTCGGTACCGCTTGGGCTTTGACCAAGCGACCTTACTACTCCAACACCACAATCACCATCGTCGAAGAGTACGCTGCCGAATTCCCCCCCGAGGATGGTGCCAGTGTAGACTCATCTCGAATCGTGCGAGCGGACTACTCCGATCCATACTACGCTGCGCTCGCCGCCGAGGCGCAGAAGGAATGGCGTAAGCAGGGCGACGACGATGTCGGTGGCCAGGGACGGTACTCTGAGTCCGGCTTTGTCCTTTGCGCAAGCGAAACACCCAAAGATTTCAAGATGAAAAAGTCCGGCATGGACTATACAAAGGAGAGCGCGAAGAATGTCGAATCGATTGCCAAAAAGACCGGTCTGCCTATGGACAAGATCCAGAAGCTGGAGAGCACTAAGGCGCTACAGGAGTTCCTCGGCACAAAGGGATATCCTGGAGACTGGGGCTACCTCAACGGCAACTCTGGTTGGGCCGATGCCGGAGAGGGCATGAAGTGGCTCTACAAGCAGGCCAATGCCACAGGACGTATCCAGTTCGTCAATGGCAAGGTCACGGAGCTTGTGACAGAAGGTGACAGAGTCTTTGGTGCAAAGCTGAGCGACTCCAAGATTCTCAAGGCAGATGTGGTCATGGTCGCTGCCGGTGCTTGGTCGGGCTCGCTTGTCGATCTTCGAGGTAGAACAGAGGCTACTGGCCACGCAGTCGTATACATGGACATTACACCAGAGGAGCAAAAGCGTTTGGACAACTTCCCCGTGGTGTTGAACCTTAGCACTGGTCTGTTCCTCATTCCTCCCCGAAACAATGTCCTCAAGGTCGCTCGCCACACATTCGGATACATCAACCCTGTCAAAATCGACAACGCTCTTCCCCCGTCACCCAATGACAAGAGAGAATCCTTCATCGCATCGCAACCATACACCTCCCGTAACGCCGCCGCGAACCCTCTTTCTGTCGAGGCCGATCAGGATCTCCGCCGTGCCCTTAAGGATCTCTGTCCCGTGCAAGGCCTAGAAAACCGCCCTTGGAAGGAGGCTCGAATTTGCTGGTACTCGGATACACGAGACGGCGAGTGGCTCATCGATTACCACCCAGGCTGGAAGGGACTTTTCGTCGCAACTGGAGACAGTGGACACGGGTACAAGTTCTTGCCCAACCTTGGTGAGAAAATTGTCGACGTTATGCAAGGTCAGGGTGGTAAGCTCGGTGAGAAATGGCAATGGAGGGAAATGAAGAACGATGGTGTCGGAAGAGAGACGAACGGTGTCTATCAAGGTTTGATGACAGAAGACGGAAGCCGAGGTGGTCGTCCATTAGTATTATGTGACGAGCTTGCAAAGGGTAGGGCGCCTGTTGGAGAGGCCAAGTCCAAGCTATGATAGAACATCAGATGGACTTGTTAGATACTCTCCGTCCTACCTTCATGTTTGTTTTCAAAGTGCATTTCAAGCCAAACAGGGGTTTAGATGATAATAGTTGAAGCGTTTGTAGCAGCAAAAGAAAACTTGTTTGTTAGAAGTTGAAGTTGGAACCTGATATGACATGAGCTGACCAGAAGGGAAGGTGAACTAAGGGCAACACCACTTAGACGGCATTTTGACTGCATAGTCCTATAGCGGGGCGAGTGGAATAGGCAGGTGAAATAAGCCGAGAGACGGCGTTTCAGTTAACGCGGATATTCAGTACATGAGTTCGTTCCTCGGAAATGAATTCATATTCTAGGAGAAATTGTCTGTCTAAGCTTAATAGATCCGCCGAGGTTCAGGCTTCATGATGTCTATCCCTGGATTAAATAGACGTTGAGTCTCTTACCGTTTTCCACGTATTGTTTGTGTGATCACATTTAATCTAGAAGTGAGACACCAGTTGCCCCTTCGTCTGATCTCACAAACGATCTGTTGCGTTATACACTTGTAGTCTACTTAAGTTTCATTTGCTCATGGCTCGGCTTCGGGATCCGATTTTGATGGTATCGTCCCAATGCTATGACGATCGCTTTTGAACTGTCTCCTGCGCAACCTTGGTCGTTGCATTCACGATCAGCTCGTGTTCATGAGAGTGCACCTTCTCCTTATACTCGTCTAGACTCTCGCCCTTCCACTCTATCTCCTTGACCAGGATGGGAGTACCCCTGTCAACCTCAGCAATTACGTAGTGGGCCATGATACCCGATCGTGTTAGTCGTCCAGCCTTGAACTCATCATAAGCCCGCTCAATAGCGTTGGCTCCGTCAAACTCTCCAGGAAGGGCACTGAAAAAGCCTTGTTAGCATCCAAGCGAGTCCTGCAGCAGTACATCTCTGGGGTACTGACGGGTGAAGGTTGATAATGTTGATGCCCGCCTTCTTTACGGGGTCCAGAAAAGCAGTTGAGAAGACGTGCATCCAACCAGCAAGAACGATCAGTTCAGGCTTCACCTCAGCTGAGAGAATCTTCTCAGCCAATGCAGCATCGTACTTTTGACGACCCTCGACAACCTTCTGCTCATCTGTCTCGCCCTTCTTCAGGAACCCATCACTGATCAGGTTGAAATATTCCCAGGGAATACCTGGTTGTGAGTTAGTCTCTGTGGGAATAGGTATACAACAGCATTCGCCGTATTGTGCACAAAGCTACACGATGTGCCCTACCTGCTTTCTCTGCCCGAACAGTCGCATGTGCATTCTTGCGGTTCACAATGAGAGAAATGATGCGACTGTTTGGGAGAGATCCTGAAGAAATCGCATCTATGATAGCTTGGAAGTTAGAGCCAAAGCCCGAGGCCATGACAAGGATCCGGCATGGTGAATTATCCTGGCTGGACATTTTGGGGAAATAAAAGCACAATATGCGTGAGTTACTGGTTTCAGGGTATCAAATCAATCTTCCTCCAGCTTCAAAACTTTCCCCTCCAAAGGTTATCACGTGATGCCGATAGCGGCAGACACACAATTGTTCAGAAAATGATATGAGTAAATTGAATGCATCAAGGGTCCAGAAAGCTTTTCTTTTCTATTATTGGTTTCTTGTGTGCCGGTATTCCGCTTTATTTCCTATATTTCAGCCCAACGAAGACCATATCTTTTATGGAAGTCGTTTCCGAGTTTGAACTAAAGGTCAAGCGCAAATTAAATTGCTGAAGTAGAAACATGTAAACCTTCCAGTCCCTGCGTAAACAATGCGACAGTTTTACAGCAAGGACTCACTAGCCAGATATCTCAAGCTAAAGACATGTTTCCGGAAACATGATGATTGTTGCTCAGAGGATGGTCTGTAGGTACCTATCTATACATTCATTGTGAAACCAAAGCTACCCAGGTACCCTAGGTATTATCGGGGCAAAAGACCTGGTTGAAGACAAGATGTAATTCAAAATGGGTAGATCGCGGATATCGTTTGGGACTGGATTTTAAGCTAGGTATCCAGTATATCTTACATGCTAAATCTTTGAAGGTCGGTTTTCTGATACTTCTTGTGCAGCACTTAGTTACCATATTCATACCAGTGAAACTAGAAGTGATGACTTGAAGGGACCCACCCATGCCCAAGTCCAGGTTAACTCAAGCGCGCCTCAATTGCGACAGCTAATTAAGCTCAGCTCCAGGCGACATCACCTTCGCTCTTTTGTAATCGACTTTTTCTCCATTTCCGACTCTGAAATCATTTATGAGGACTAGAAATGCACTGATCAAAACCATTCGCGACAATTACAACCATGTCCTCCGGCAAGGGTTCATCCGAGTTTCCAAACTTGGAGGCTAAACTTCAAAAAGCCACCAAGCAGTCCGCATTCGAGAAGCAAAAAGCAGAGGCCGAAGCCAAGCGGCTACGAGAAGAAGCCGAAACCGCCGCCGTGTACAACGAATTTGTTAAGAGTTTCGATCGCGACGATGATTACGATGGTCATGGTGCACCCAGCTCTTCAGCGCCCTCGCGTCCACGGCCTGGATTTGGAGGCCCGCCGCCTCCCTCAGGACCAGGCAGACGACACTTCGGCACATCAGGACTGAAGAGTGGTCCTGGAAGCTTGGGACCATCACCATCTTCGTTTGCAAAGAAGCGATCTTTTCAAGACTTTGCGCGGGGACCTCGCGACAAGGGAGTTCTGAGTTATGACGAAGGCGGTAGTGGAGGACCAATTCCAGCATCCAGGGCTTTCAACACGAGCGACGATGAGGATATGGATGGCGCGACAAATCGAGCCGAAGAAAAAGCGATTGCAAAGCCTACATTACGGCTGTCGAACATACCACCCGGAACATCACCAGCTACGATAAAGGCACTGATTTCAGCGAATTTGGTAGTTGAGGACGTCAAAATTACTCCCTCCACGGGCTCTGCTGGATCTGAACGGAAGCACGCTGTTTCGATAGTGGTATTGTCCCAGGATACACCCGCGAACGATATCGAAGCGGCCGTGAATGCGTTACAGAACCGGTACTTGGGCTATGGCTACTACTTGTCTCTCCATCGACATCTTTCTTCAGCTGTCGCAAGTTCGGCAGCGCTGCCAATTGTTGGTTCCAGCGCAGCATCCCATCCTTTCGGAGCGAAGCCTGTCGAACAATCATCAGGGCCACAGACTGCGCAAGCACAGCATGGCTTTCACAAAGGATTTGCGCCTCCTACCTCATATGGTCCTCCAGGGGCTGGTGTCAACAGGTCGAACCTACTACATGTGCCAGTGAAACCGCCATCGGATGTTAAGACGATCCAGTTAATCAGCAAGGTCATCGAGGGAGTTCTCGAGCACGGCCCAGAGTTCGAGGCGTTGCTAATGTCACGGCCTGAAGTCCAAAACGAAGAAAAATGGGCGTGGATATGGGATGCAAGAAGTCAAGGTGGCATATGGTATCGATGGAGGCTATGGGAGATCATCACAGGCTCGCAACAATCACGGCAGAAGGGCAAATACGTCCCTCTTTTCGACGGCTCGCATGCATGGAAGGCACCCGAAAAGAATCTCAAATACGAGTACACAACGAAACTCGATGAGTTTGTGTCGGATTCTGAGTACAACTCGTCAGACGAAGAGGATTTCGACGAAGAGAACAAGAAAGAAACCGCAGACGCCAATTCTGATAAAACATTCCTCAACCCCTTGGATAAGGCTAAGCTTACACATTTACTCGCGCGATTGCCGACATCAATGTCGAGGTTGAGGAAGGGCGACGTTGCGAGAGTAACAAGCTTTGCGATCGCTCATGCTAGTTGTGGAGTGGATGAGGTTGTGGGCATGATCACATTTAACGTCGAGAAGCCACTTACTCTTACCGGAGCAAACCCTGAAAAGAAGCCGACTGCCAAAGACTTGCAGCCAAGTGGACAGGAAGAGGCATCAAAGGAGGAGGGCGTCGATATAAGCGCTGCCAGTCTAGTAGGCTTATATGTCGTGAGTGATATACTGTCGTCCTCATCAACCAGTACCGTACGGCATGCATGGAGGTTTCGGCAACTATTCGAGACGGCACTGAAGGATCGCAAGACCTTTGAGACACTCGGTCTCATGGCCGAGCGACTCAAATGGGGCCGTCTCCGTGCCGAGAAGTGGAAGCGCAGTATCCACCTCGTTCTTAATCTGTGGGAGGGATGGTGTGTTTTCCCAGCCGAAAGCCAGGAACTGTTCGTCCGAAGTTTTGAGAACCCTCCATCGTTGGCTACTACCGAAAAGGAGAGCAGCGAAGAAAGAAAGGGTAAATGGAAGACGGTCGAGGATACACAAGTACGAATGCTCCCAGTTTCAACTGCAGCGGAAGAAGAGGACGACGTACCGGGTGAGGCGATCGACGAAGACGATATTATAGGAGAACCGGTGGAAGAGGACGACGTCGAAGGAGAACCTATTGATGAGGATGATATCGAAGGCGAGCCCATTGACGAGGAAGAAGTGATTGGAGAACCAATGGACGAAGATGAGGCGATGGGAAGTGAACCGCCACCAGCAGCACCTTCAGAACAAACCCCTGCTGAAAGCGGACACAAGGCTCAAGGAGACTCGTCCAGAGCCGGACCGCCTAGAAGGCGGATGCGAGCGGTGGACATGTTTGCGGACTCTGACGATTCGGATAAGGAGAAGGGCGCATAACGATAGGCGAAGCTCATGGATACATAACAGTTAATGAATTAAGCGTAACCGTTCCGATCTGCAAGATGGCGCAATTCAACGGCGTAAAACCAAAGCCAAGGCCCAGACCGGACCAAGAAATCGGATGTGTCTTAGATAATGCCTGACGCCAGTTCTTTTGAAGATCACTTTGAAGAGATCCAATATCGAAGCCAGAATCCATATCAGGAGATGTGCTTGTCGAGCAACTAGGGGAAGCCGTGGCGAAACTAGACGAGGATCTTACGGGAGATGAATCTAGAACAGACAGTCCATGTAACGCTGTCGTGTAAAGCACATGTTTAAATAACGCTTGTAATCAGTGCCACTTTGTTGGTTAAAGAGGCTGACGATGTCCAGGGCTGCGTACAGGCTAACGAGCGGACCGTGCCTTCTACAACTGTCAAAGTATATGTTACGTCACGGAGAATAATAATGCAAAGGAGATTATCAACTGTCTTGGTGTGCATCAGAACAACAAGACAAGATGAGGAAGAAAAATGGACAAGAGACTTGTGCATGAGCTATGATGGTGTTGAAGTGGCCGGGGCCATGAGCCAATGGAAACTTGCTCACTGGCCAGGTTGGCTGATGGAGCGAGCATACAGTAGTGGAGAGGGAAGAGCAAAGCGGCAAGAGGATAAAAAATACGGTAAAGAGGGAGATTTATTATTTAATAGATAATTCAAAGATCCAGATAGGATTTTAATTGTATTTCGTCTTGTATTGGCGACAGCGGCTGGGCATAAAGGCAGTATGGGCCGTTGAACGGAGGTAAATCATCGGGTCTCCGGCCGATAAAATGCACTGCTCCGTATCGGCGGCCGGGAAATGAATGGGTTCATGGTCTCTGGGAAGTAACGGGGCCGCGGAATGGATTCGGCCTTGGCTTTTGGACGCTGTTGACGTAAAGCTCATGTTTAATCTCAGAAACGTTGGATATAAACCAACAACTACCCGATCTACTTGTCTATGGACTCGACATATCTAATGTCTTATGCAAACCACTTGTTTCGTAACCTTAAACACGGTACAACCAATGTCTATTCTCAGAGGATCTGAGCGGACATCAAACAAATGATGGACGCACCTGAAGTTTGGCCTGTCACTAGCGTCGCAATGATCTTGCTAATCAAGTGCCTCGCTAGGATTAGGCACCTTTTGGGGCACTTCCTGCTGTTAGCTTGTCCGCTGCAGCCCCCGCATGGTGGGGGGACGATGCACCTTTGCAGGTAAGAAACCCGCCGTTCGCTCCTGCTGACAAGGGAGCGGCAGACGCAGAACGGGAAGGTTGGGTCCCTGAATAATAGGTAGTAATAGTCTAGGCCTGGCCTGGTTCAAGATCGCACCTTCTTCGGACCCGTTGGCTTTGTTTCACCTTCTGCTTCCAACACAACGCCCGCGATAGAACATATTGGGCCTCAATCAGTCATTCTTACCGCCAGATCATCATCAGTATATCCTCGAGTTCGAGCGCCTTGTGATAGCATCGCATTGCATCAACTAACGACCCCCCGCCTCGAGATCGACGACTTGTGCTACAGCCGACGCAAACCTCGACTTTTGTAGCCCCTCGCTCATTGCGCAAACATTCTGAACCGTCGAGTCGATCATCGCCAAATAATTCACGTCGCCATACTGATCCTCCCATTTCCATGTCGAGCTTCGTCCAAATTGCGCACTTGTAGGCTCACGTTGCGGCTTTGCGCCGGCCAAAATCTTTTACAACCCATCCGGCTTGTTCCACCTCTGTCATCCGTCGTACATACTTGGGGGCATGAGAAAACTTGACTGTTGAGAACGAAAGAGACGAAAACAGTGGTTCAGTTTATATCGCCCCAGCCTTGGTTCTTAGGTTAATGTTTTTTGCGCCCCGTTTAGAGGCCAATATTTCTAATACCCCCCAGAAGTAGTACATCCCGACTCCACCATGCCTCTTATCAACGGAATAAAGATGGCCTGGTATGTTGCCTTTTGATCCAATCGGTATCCGTAACTCGGCAGATTTAACTAACTATTGACCTTGTAGTGAGCCTTGCATCCGAGGCCATCGCTCAACCAAATGCACACATGCCAACGAGCGGCTAATGGTACCCGTAAGGAAGCCGGGCAGACCTCTAAGTAGTTGTCCCCATCCGGCTTCACGCCCTTGCTCTTGTGGAAGAGTTACGGCTGCCATACCTAAGAAACAAGCCTGCCATTGTGGTCCCAGCAAAGATGCCGAATCACCAACCCTCAAGCCCGAGAATGGCGACAGTGCAAGCAGCTCGACACCCCAAAGCCCTGCTAGCAAGACCCCGGGCTCGGGCTATCGAGTACAAAAGACGAGTTCCAAGGGGAGTAATTCAAGTCGGAGAGAATCGGTTGATCCAGCGGCCTTGCAACGGATGGACCCTAAAATGCTCAACATCCTACCTTCTTTTGAGGACACTGCTCAAAAGTCTGCTACGCCCCTTGCCGATATGAACCCCTATGGGAGTATGGGAATGACTCCTGCAGATAGCCCTTTTGGTCCTGTCATGTATCCAATGTTCCAGCATGTCCAACCCCCTATTCTGAGTCCGGATATCTCAAAAAGGACAATGGCCAACCAGTCGAGTTCAATGACAAGCACACATGCCTTGGAAGAATCGAACCCACCTGCACCCAAAGTTGGTTCTTGTTGCGGAGGAGGGAGTTCCAATAACGTTGCATCTACACCCATAACTCTTGCCGCAGCGCCGAGCCCTCCCAAACCTAAAAAGAGTTGCTGCTCTTCGAACAATGACTCACCCAAGGCTGATCACAAAACCGATACTATGCCAGTCAACGATCTACCGACACCCAACAGTATGATGATGTCGCCTTTCCCAGCACCTATCATGATGCCGAACGGCATGTATGCCTACTACCCTCAACCGACAGTCTTTACGTACCCACCTCAGTATGGATCATATCTGCAGCCTCTTCAGCCGGAACAATGGAGACAGGTCATGGCTACGATGACGTTTGCTGGTCAAGGAGGCATGCCTTCACCTTACGGCATGTCAGGCGCGACGCCGTTCCAGAACCCAACAGCCCCTCAAACTCCACACTCAGCCTCGGGCACTTCTCATCAATGCAGTTGCGGTGCCTCGTGTGAGTGTGTTGGTTGCGCGGCCCATCCCTATAACGAGGCGACGCAGAACTACGTCAAATCAGCTTGGCAGAGTATGATGGACACCGGTTACACTCATGTCAACGGGCACGGAAACGGCGAGGTACCGGCGACAAATGGCCACAACATGAACGGAAGCACACCGGCTGTACCACCCGTCGGCTCTGCTGAAGGCACCGTGTCGCCAGTCGCCCCCCAGACTCCCTCCGAGGCAGCTTCTGGCATTAGCGAGGAGCAGGCATTGTCGGCTAATGACTTCTTCTTTGTCAGCTATCCATTTGGAGACTCTTGTGCGGGTGAGGAGGCCAGTTGCCCGTGCGGAGACGATTGTCAATGCCTAGGTTGTGTTATTCATGGAAACAACGAGGCAGTGGTAGAAACCGAGAGCCAGGATTAGGAGGCGTTTGTTCGGGGAGAGGGTGACCTTAGTATTGAACTCTTATTGTTTGCTTGCTAACACCGTATGGTGAACGGCACAAACGGAGAAGACCATCACGACACAAGTTTGTCAATTTGTAGGATGATATACCCCTTTGGAGTTCGTGTGTATATGAAAGAGTCGAATAGCGACCAAGCAATATAGCGTTTATAAACAAGCAAATAATGTAGTTGAACAAATCATTATCGAATTGAAGACTGAGTTGTTCACTCATTATCAGTTTCGTTTCCCCCTGTATCCTGCTGGTGAGGTCATTTGAGACCTTAGCTGATGACGAACAAACAGCACAAGAGCTGGTCTAAAAGGGTAAAAGCTTACTTCACTCATATAATTTATCATGTTCCTGGGCGCTTAATAGTTGTATTATGAGGTTTCAGGAAAACCATAAGAATTGGAGTAAATGAATGACAACCAGGCTACTGGTAGTGGAACGTTGAAGAAAAGCGGAGCGCACTGTGCTATCCCTTGACCTCAAAATCTCATCTCTTTAGAGCTTTGATCTCAGTTTACTTAGTTGTATTGATACATTGAATCTGAACCGCATGTCTCATCTAAAATCATCGCAATAGCCTTACAGTATCAAAATGGGACATCATGATCGGATTCGCGAAAGGTCACCACGTCGTGACTATGCCTCTCACAATAGAGGAAGCCACGATCGCGACACTGCTTATAGGAGCACGCGCTCACGTTCAAGATCACCAGCGCATGGTCGATCAAAATTACTATCAGCATCTCGACATGACAGACGATCTTCTGAGCCAAGCGGCCATCACCCATCATCCAGAAATCATGATCATCACCATCGCCGTTCATCACATAAACACAGGGATCACTCAACTCGTAAAACGCAAGCTGCAGTCGAACTTCCTTACAATGCCCGATCTCTGTCAAAAGCAGACCTGAATGTTTTTGAGCCTCTTTTGGGTGAATATCTCAGCGTTCAGAAGCAAAAGAATATCGACACCATGGATGATCGTGAGGTCAAGGGCCGATGGAAGAGTTTTGTTGGAAAATGGAATCACAACGAACTTGCAGCGGGATGGTACGACCCCGATACCTTTGCTCGGATTACGGCGGAAAACCCAGATACGTCTCGGTTACGTCGGGCTTCAGTGCATAAGGAAAAAAGCGATGAGCCCATGACGAATGCGAAAGACGAAGGCAACGACGACGATGATGATGACTACGGACCTCCCCTCCCAGGATCAGACCGCGCACGGCGCTCTGGTCCAGGAATTCCTACGCTCCAGGATCTTTCTGAACGTGCCGAGCTTGCTGAAGAAGACAGGCAAGCGTCCATTACAGACCTACGTAACGCGCGCAAAGTCGATAAGACCTTACAAAAGGAACGACTTGATGAGTTAGTCCCCCGCGCTGAAGCCGGGACTCGGGAGCGCATGCTGGAGAAGAAGGCAGCCGTTGCAGATAAGATGCGCTCGTTCCGCGACAAGAGCCCAGGTGCCATGGAGGTCACCGACGAGAAAGAGCTTATGGGCGGTGGAGATTCGCTGGACGAGTACAAGAAGGCCAAGGAGAGGGAGCAAAGGCGCAAGACGGAAAGGGAGATTCGCAGAGAGGAGATTGACAGGGCAAAGAGGGAGGAGATGGAGGAAAGGAAGAGGGCCTACATGGAAAGGGAAGAAGGCACTGTGAGCATGTTGAGGGAGTTGGCGCGACAGCGATTCGGATAGAAGGAGCTTCTACTCTTTCTCGCTTATCGAAGTTGAGAGGTCGTGGTAATGGGCAGATTTTCTATTCGTGTATATTGCTATTCTGTCGGCGTACTTCTCGCACATAATGGCGTTAAAAAGAGGTGGATTTTTCACGCACTGTGAAGCGCACATTTGGCCCACCACCCAGATCAAAACTCTTTTTTCCACAACGTTTAACACTATCGACCGATGATACTTTGTCTCCAGGAGCAGGATCTTGAAGCAAAACTATAGGAAACCCCAGAAGAAGAGGATTTGAGATTGTAGTCTCAGTTTCATTCAGCCTACGAGGTCTCTTAACTACGCGCGCTTCGTCATACTGCACTGTATCGCTCGAGTTTGACTCTCAAAACTCACCTTTCAGGACTACTCACCTTCAAATCAACACCATCACTTATTAAAATGTCTGGAGAAATAGACTACGGCTTTGGCGACCTCATGGACGACCCAGAGGATTACTGTCCACCCACTCCCCCACCTACATCTCAGGTCTTCACCATGCAGAGCGGCAAGCCCATCACGTTGCATCTTGTCGGCGCCAGTCCTACCGAGGCTCACCATCTATGGAATGGCGCAAAGATGATTGCCGACTTTTTCGAGGAGGACCCTTCTCGAGTGAAGGACAAGACTGTTCTTGAGCTCGGTGCTGCTGCTGGTCTTCCCAGTCTTGTCGCCGCCATCCTAGGCGCGCACAAGGTCGTTGTGACAGACTATCCGGACCCCGATATCGTCAGGATTATGCAGAAGAACATAGACGAGTGTGATGAGACTGTTGAGCCTCATGGTCGCATTGCCAACACCGTCGATGCTATGGGATTTGTCTGGGGTGCTGACCCGATCCCACTGCTCAGTCACCTGAATCCATCAGACGAGTCTCACGAGGAACGCTTCGATGTTCTTATCCTCGCCGATCTTCTTTTCCGACACAGCGAGCATGGAAACATGGTCAAGACGATCAAGGAGACATTGAAGGTCTCCCGCGAGAGCGTAGCCTACGTATTCTTCACCTCATACCGACCATGGAAGAAGGAGCTCGACATGGGCTTCTTCGACATTGCACGCGAGCAGGGCTTCGAGGTAGAGCAGATCGCTGAACGAAGGCTCGACAAGCCGCTGTTTGAGAACGATCCTGGTGATTTGGATGTCCAGAAGACTGTCAAGGGATTTGCTGTGCGGTGGTCCGCTAAGGCATCCAGGTGAGGGATTATGATGATTGCATTGGGATGGTAGATAGACAAAACGGCTTCGTATAGGGATGGTTAGCTTTGGAAATCGGTATAATGAATGACGATTATGACAGCAAAAGTTAATACTGGCGCGAATCTCAATACACGCGAGGCGTCTGACTACGAACAATACTCCAACTGCTACGTTACTTGACCTCCAACATGGCAGATGCAACAAGCCGGCCGTAGAGTAGCGAAGTTCCCCACATGCGTTGATAAAGAGGGCTCCCGTAGCACAAAGAAAGACCTGGACCTGCTACCTGCAACTGTTCAACATCACTGAAACTCTTTCTGTACGTATCCGCGCCAAGTCTCGCTTCGTCTCGAGATACCCCGAAGCATCTCCAACCTCTGCTACCCTGGCCTTGCAGTGCAGAGCCTTCTGGCCGAAAAGTCGTCACCAGCTTGTATCCCCAAAGTGCTTAGCATTACCTCAAGAGGGGTACGGAATTCTGCCCTATTTTACCGGCGGTCCACAGCCGCAAGATCCCGCGCCGCGCACTACACCGCAAGCCGCAGTAGACGGGTTACGGCACCAAGTCAGCACTATCAATCACATCATATCATGCCGGCTTCGCAATTTCTTCAAGATCTCAACAGAGATGGCTTTGTCGTCATCAAGTCAATCGCGGACAAAGACAAGCTCGAAGCGTTGCGTGAAGTTAGCTCAAAAGCGACCCAGCTGGCTCGCGACGGACAATGGCCGTTTGTACGTACGGTCCCAAAACAGTTCCCACCATGGGACGCGAGCCAAGCGCGCGAGCACGGGATATGGGGCGTGCAACATCTCATGAACCCTGAACTTCCAGGCCATGACCTCTTTACCGAGCTATACTTTTCCGAGACCATCCTGGGCATCGTGAAGCAGTTGCTGCAGTGCCAAGATGAACATCTTGTGATGGAGCTGTTCAACATGCTTGTTAGGCCCGAAAAAGACTTTGAGTTAAGATGGCATCGTGATGATATTCCCGCTGAGGCTAGTGAAGAGGAAGAAATGGAGCGTCTTGGCAAGCATGCCTATCATGCTCAGTATAACTTTGCATTGTGGGAGGATGATTCTCTCATTGTTGTGCCTGGCTCACACAAGCGCGCGAGAACCTTGACTGAGCGAAACGCCGACCCCTTTGAAAAGTCTCTGCCGGATCAGCTTATCGTTAAACTAGAACCAGGTGACATTGTATTTTACAACAACAACATTCTGCATCGCGGCGCCTACAAGAGCAACAAGGAGCGAATGACGCTACACGGCTCAGTCGGCCATGTGCAGGGAAGCACTCTTCGAGCAAGGAACGTATTACAGCACGGAGTTGGTGGCTGGGTCGATAGGTGTGCTTTTGAGCGGCTCCTGGAAAATGATAGGCGACGAGCTGAAGAGATGAGACAGCGTCTGATTCAACTAGGCAGCGAGAGCGGTCAAGTCGGCTACTCACTCCAAGGCTGAGAAGGACGAGGCAAGACACCAAGTTGCTTTGATGTCATACCTGGATTTGGTGCTCACTTATTGCGGCGGGCCTCAGGTTATGAGAGGGCGTTTGGAGGGGCGTATCTCACAAGGGCAATGCTTGCAAGGGATGCTGAGTGACCATATTGCAACTGGACACCGGCTCCCCGTTTGAAGATATCTTTAGCCAATGCTGTATGTATGTTTGACAATTACAGTCATTCTGACCAAGTGAAAGATTGCATGCCAGCACCAGCCGACACAGGTATTGTTAGTGTCTTGTATCATTATCAGACACTCTGAATTCGGCCTGGTACCTATCACGAGCGTCATGCGCTTTGAGAATATACAGGCTCATTGAGGGACCTTAGTGATACTCTGATATATCGGTAAATGAACAGGATCTGAGTGATCTTTACCCATGCTGTAGAGATGACCGAGGTAAGCATAAGATTTTCCGGCATGATATCCGAGTTTCCGATCACTGTTTTGACGGTTCCTGATATATACACACAGTACTCATATACACGGCACTGTCGTCTATGACCCCGCATCTTTCTCTATTACCCCGGATGCAAAGGATATCTCGGGACCATATGGGGACCCCGGATTTTGAGCACGTAAAGTGTTGACTTGGCTGAACTTAATTGCTGGCGTTCCAGGGCAGAGCAATATCGATAGTGTAATTGCCGTCCAAAGTCGCAAGGTAGCGCATCTTGTGCAGAATGCGAGTCAGGTAGATGTCCATATAAGTTTAACTCGATCAGGTCAACAAATGATGCAGCGTACCGTAGCTCGGAATCATCAACAAACCTTCTTCCTCCGGGCTCGGCAGCATCCCGGCGGAGAGAAAGAAAATGGTGGGCTCGGCTTACACGCGGTTTATGATAGAAAACCCCACGGGGAAATGAAGCCTCACGCGGGGGGGCAAAACCCGAAGATTGAAAAGTGAGTGCCATTGCCCGTGATCCATCATCTAGCGGTCTGCACCTTCAGGGGGCGGCGGCATAATAGTGCAGAGTGAAAACCTACCTGCATAGTGGCGGCATAGTGCAGGACAGGGTAAATCCCCATGAGCTCTCATATTCCCATGCAAAGCTCTGGAGACTGTGAGTCCATGTTGAGAGTTGAACGCCTGGTCTCTCGTCTCAGTCGCGTCTGGGTGTCATGCCAGATCCTAAATCTAGACTACCCCACACGCACCGACCATCAGTCCCCGCACCTCCATAAGTGCCCCCAGAACTCGCTTGTCTGAGCCAAACCCACCAGGTCTGGCTGGGTATTGATAGAACGGAACGAGCAATTACCAAAAGGACCTTTCGTACTGTTGATACTGTAAAGGTGCATATTTGTAATCCATACTTGGTAAATATGCCCGGGAGCGTTTCTGAAAGTGGCCAACCGTAACCTCATCCGAGGAGACCTGAAATTGGTTCAGTTCCCCAACTCGAACGAACCCGTTGCCCCCCCAGTCAAGTTAGACGCGAGCCATTCAGGCTGGTGTAAACTGTTTGACAACGACAAGGCTGGTGCAAACGGGTCGTCCAATGGCAGTCTAGTAATACTTGGTTGATTCAACAAAGTTGCAAGCGGAGGCCCCCAACACGTCGCCCACGAACAAGGGCCCCGGGACCTTGGCACAGAAGCTGATCACCACTATGATTTGTGATGGTGTTGAATGTTCTAACTGCGGGTGCATTGCAGTTGCGTGGAGGCAAGCGTAGAGGTGGAGGCCGAGAGCATCAGAATGGTGGTCTCAGCTGTCAAGCTTCTGGCAAGATACGGCAAACATAAGTTTGCAAAGCTTGACATTCAGGCAGGACGCCCTGTATTGAATAAGCAGATAGCCTAAGAACACCCCCAAGTGCCTGGGCGATCTGTTTGACCCTATTATTCGAGAGAACAGGGTTTGGGGGTAATTGACTTGTTGTTCCGGTCATACTGTACCATTGCTTTTCGAAGTCTCAGACCTGCCTTTGGTATCCCTTGTTGTTTCAAAGGATCAGCATCAAGCCGTGGTTGCGATATTTATGACACAGTACATATGTCTTGATAGGCAGGCAAGGGTACGTGATTTGCGCGACAGCACATGGAGAAGAAAAGATAGACGAAGAACTATTCTTGGTGTTGCGATGCTCTTCCTTTGCTCCGCACGAGCCTTGTCTCCGCTTGACACCCTAACGAGAAGCGATTTTCACTTTTGCAAGGTTATCTCCTGCGTGTTATTCTCCAAGTAACGGCGCAAGCAGCGGCAGTGAGGAGGAAAAGAGGAGTAGCTTTGATTGGATGCGATACATGGGTTAGAAGCCACAGAAAGAAAAATTAGTCGTAAGCTGCATCAAGTCCAATAAATCTGTGATTGTTTTGAAGAACGCTGTCACGTGCTTGAAAGTTGTAAGTGAAGCAGTTTAGATAAGGAAGGCGCCTTCAAGAGATAGAAAGTTGTGTGTTTCATCATTGGTACGGTACCTTTTAGTCGTACAATGTACAACATGATAGAGGCAAGAGCGACCAGAAGCGACTAACATGGTATAATATCCGGAAATCGACCGACAATAATCCGGCACGCAAATGCCAAAGAACGTCCATAACGATGGAGAATCCAACACTGGGAAAGACTCATACCTTCAGATTCATCACCAAACAAGCTTATTCTACAAATCCCCAAGACCTGTGCTGAAGATATTTGAGACGCCAAGAGCTCAACGTTGGCGGAAACCGCGATTCTTCTGCAGTAAATATTTTTGACGTCAAAAAACCAATAGCGCTGTCATGGGCCATTTGACCGTGAAAACTGCCATGTAGAGAAAAGGTAGGGCATCTGGGTACCTGCCATAATCAGATATGGTTAGGTTTGGGACCTAGAAAAGTTGATGTGATTGGTTCGGAAAGCACTTTAAAAACCTGCCTACTAGGGTACGACGAAGTGGGTAGGTCTGGCCGCCCCGGCGGTCTCCAATCCCCATGGGGGGCAGTCTAATATTTAGTGCTAGGTCCCCCCGCATGCTGGTACTTTACGGTACTTGAGAGGTTCGTTCGGGTAGTAGCCGTGAAGCGCTGGAACGCCCCCGGCTTAAAGATGCTGGAGAACAACGGGATTCCTCCGACATGACCACAACTCATTGTACTGCAGTGTCCAGCAAAGCATCTCATGCTATCTCATGAGATCCGATCTCGCCTGCAGCCTAACTTCAATTGTTTGTGACCGACTATTTCCTCTGTTGGCGCCTCAGCCATCGATAACCGTCCTTGTTCACGGTGGCTTACCGCAACAATTTATGTTTTCACCTCGCGACTCACTCTGACACATGCCCAGGGTGGCTTAGCTACTCTGACTGGGTAATAGTTGACTTGGCTGCCCGTGCAGCGTTGGCGTCGGTCAAATACAATGGGAATCTTATGGGCTTCATTCAGCGATGACGAAGGCTCCCTACAAGCCTTGTTATGCTGCACGCCCCAAGGCGCCGTGGTCTTGGCTGGGCTGGGCTTGCGTTGAGGTTATTTTAACTTAACAAGAACAAAGCCGAACTGTCACTGACATGAGCTTGGCCCTCTCATTTCTCCCCAGGCTGCCTTGTTGCCTTGCGTTGACCCGTGAGGTTGACATTGTCTGTTCGATCATCCTTTAGGTTGGGCTGCGTATAAAAAGGAGGGAGCGGCAAGAATCCCGTCTACTCCGTGCCATGGAATGTTTGGGTGCTAATCCATTGCAGAGACCGACCGACTTGTGACGTTTTTGTATCCTTTGGGTGGTATTGAATATTGATAATTGGATGTGGTTGACTCTTGGGGACTATCTGTAATATTGATTGCTCTATTTTCTTTTTTTCTTGCTTTCTTTTTTCTTACAACTGTGCTTGTCTTGCTGTTTTCATTCCGCTTTGTGGCTTGCTTTTTTGGACAGAATCAGTGGCTCTCTGAGATCCATTCCCCCAGATTGATGCAGTTGCCCACTCACACTCCCCACACTTTGTTCTCGCTTGAATAGTGTCGAGTTACAATCACTTACGTACAAGATAACCTGAATCCGATAGGGGATATTGATGCTATCTGTAAAGAATACAGTACTGTTGCTCCTCAGCCAAATTTAACCTATTCTACCAATATTCTCCTGATTCTGTCAATAAAGCTTGGCACGATCAGGAACGCTACACTAGGCTCAGGTAATGGAAGCACTTTTACAGCCGAACCCAAACCCAAGTCCAAGCCTATCAGCTTTTTTTTTTTGTTTTGTTTTCGGATGTATCATAAGTACTTACTAGCAAGTAGCTTATCACCTCCAATTTCCCCGCCCTGGCCCTTGCGCCCGCGCTACGCCGTCATACCTTGTCCGACCTCCAGGTCGCAGCAACCCGAGCCAGCGTTTACACCTGAACCTCAAGCGCTCAGCGCTCCCAGAGCAAAAGAACTCACTGTAGTGCGCTATACCTTGCCACACCATTCCTGCTTGTCTCCTCTTCCCCTCTTTGCCCCGGGGTTGGCTGTTTCGCCACGTCTTGCCCAGTATTTTCTTGTCTCGTTTTTCTACTTACACCCCTGCTCTCTTCTTCCCTCGGCGTATCAACGTGGCATGCTAGAGCTGTCCCCAAGCCCTCTCGTCGGTGTATTCCGCCCACCGCCCAGTCAAGTCACTGGCCAGGGACGACAGTACAGGATAAGACAGAGCTTTCTGACCTGAATCTAGACCTTGGGCGCCTGTTCACAGCAGAGTTGATCACTGAATTACCCCGGAGTCCTAAGCCAACAGTCTCAAGCGAGTGAACCTCAAAGCGAGAGACAGTACCGTCATCTCGATACTCTAGATCTCACCAATGTACCATATCGTCATAAACCCACAGCTAGGTACTCCATCTTTGGTCGATCCGGTATCAGAGCCAGTTCCTCGGGTGTTATACCGATGACTTACACCGTAAACCTTTGACACGCGCCAGTCCATCCATTTATTCTGTTTCCCCCATATTCTCGCTTCTCCTCCCCTCTCCATCCTGTACCGGGGCAAAACCCCTCCTCGCTTGTAATTCCGCTGTTCACTCTGTGTACCTGCCTCTCTAGATTTCTCATCCTTCACATTCTCGTTTTCTACCCACCCATATTGTCCACATATCACATGGGCGAGTGTGCTATTTACCGGATGAATGCATTTACGAAAAACAGAAATTCTAGGCTGATTGACGATAAACGATCTTGAGATTAGCGGGAGTCGATAACACAATACCCATATTCACGCTTCGGCTCGGAGTCAGTTTCCGAAATCTTCATCCCTCCAAGTTGCTCCTCACCTCCTCCTCATTGAGTTGCAACCACAACCGCCGACTCACAAAACTTAACGAGGCTATACCGTACAGTACTCGCCCGGTACATATTGTACCTCATCCGCCCAAGTATCTTCTTGTACCTTGTTATCGGCACGAGAGGGAGAAAAGCCGAGATATCATACTGCACTGTACCTACCGTAGTACACGAGAGGGGAAGCACTAAGGGGGCGTTTTTGTTTTTGTGTATGGTTTTGAGGCTTGCTGTGGTTGACCTTGACCTTGTTCCATCCATCTCATCCCATCCAGCTCCTTGGATTCATTCACTCTTCTTGGCTTAGGCTTGGTTGCTTGGCTCTGGTCTTTGGTCTATCATACTGGATCTGGACC
>QGED01000105.1:0-28723 GCA_004367475.1 Fusarium camptoceras | reverse complement strand
GATGGGGAATTTGATGGAATCGGAAAGAAGACCGTTGATCGAAAATGAGCAATCATTGGTAGCAGAATTTGAGAGGGGCCGAGGCCGGAGAACCCCGCCGTGGGGGAGGAGGGGCTTTGGGGGTTAGGAAGAGAAATTGAGGGTGAGGATTGGTCAACCTGTTCATGAGAACCCCAAATCCCGCGGGGGACAGACCTTTAGCTGAAGTTTATCATGAAGATCATAAAAGGAAACTACTCACAAGACCTGTCAAGGTATCTATCTCATTTCATCACAATACGATTTGTTGTAAACAGTACTGTGCATTAAACAACGGAATTATGAGCTACATGGTGTATGGACAGAGTGTTGGTCAATTCATCTTATAAATATTGTATTCATAGAAAATGCTCCAGATTTCTCACGATACTCTGGATTCTGCATCAGGGTGTCTGACCTGTGTTTGTCCATCACTCAACTTGAACTATGCACTCTATGATAATAACATTCTTTCCACAGCTTGGTTCATTGTTTAGTGACGGTATCGGTAACGAACTGCGTTGCATTGATTTTGCAGTCTCTTAGATAGCTATTATATAGTTAGATCAGCATGAATTTTTCAAGTTTGTACGTATTCATTTGTTCCTTTCAACTCCCAGGATGCAAGATTTTGTACAACAGTATCTTCGCCGTTGAGGACTTTTGAGCTACCCTGTACTCATCACGCGACATTCCAGCAACTCTAATGGCAGCCCGGCTCACGTGTATTTCAATTATCAAGAATATGTCCTGCTCATTGGCAAGTGTTTTGTAAACTTGATTTATATGTTGTCAAGGAACTGAGCAAATTTCGCAGTTAGCATAAACTTACATCTAAACTTCTTCCACCGGCAACCACACTTCTATGCGTGGCAAGCTGGCAATAATTCCAAGAAAAAGAATCTTCTGTTACTGTGACCCAGTAGCATGGATAACAGAGGGACCCAGACATAAATACACGATTGGCGAACACTACATCAAGGCACGTGTAACATTAAAGCAAAGAATAATCCAGAACAATCCCATCATGCTGCGTACTCATCGCCACGGAGGCAACCAAGTTACCCGGACAAATCACAGTAACAAGCACGTGCATCTCATACAGACCAGGCGCAGGTAAAACTCTTCACCAAAGCACCTTTCTGGTTATGGTTACCCACGGAACTCTGTAATCTCACCTCAAACGCCACCTGAGATCAGCAAAGGCCAAGACGGAGGTACTTCTAGAACAGAGATCGAGCGAGGACTATTGCCCCCCTCAGAACTGTAGCTGAACAGAGGAATCAGGTTGATTGAAGCTACAAAGCTTGGTATCTTGGCAAGTTAGGAACGTGCCAGCAGGGAGAGCTCGCGTGTGGTCTCACTCAAACCCGTAGGATGCGGGAGGTTGTGGTAGCTGGCTTGGCAGTTGGCTTGGCGAACAGATCTGAGAAAATGAGGAATGAGAGGGTTAGAATTGTAACTCTCTGTAAGAAGTTGTTGTGAAGAATAAGTCGTGATGGATGGTTTTGCCTGTACTGTAGTTGATGTTTATATCGCCACCTTACTCTAAACCCAGGTTTCCCCAGATTAACTCTCAACTCAGGAACAGAAAAGAAAAAGAAGAAGCAAAGAGCTGTCTTGAAGACCTTATTCTATCAAGCATCCTCTAGTAAAGTCCCCTGCTTGGTCGGTCTTGGCATTGCTTGTTATCAAACCACCATCTCCACGTGTGTAGATCTAGTCTCTGATTGGCCACAACTGAGCCTCCCTTTCAACGACATCCGTTGATGCACGTGGGTAACAAGATTGGCCCATGGCTTGTCCCAATTGCATGGACACTCATTTTCAGCTATGTTGATTGGCTTACTTGTTTAGGAAGGACTGGAATAAGTCGGGCGACCTGGCTCGGATATAGACATCTGCAGGCAATGAACGATGTTTGTCCCCGGCTCTACTGTAGCTTAATTGAACATGACATTACTGTAAAGGTCTTAATAAAGCACTGTTATGATGAAGTTTGCTATATCCATTTCATAGCTTTGACAGCTCCTCAGGATAGCATCTAAATTCTCATCAATAGTGACCCCCAAAGTCCAATCTCACATGCCGAACCCATCTACTTCCTATCACCCAACGAACATCAAGAACCTAAGCACGACCGCAACCCCCAGTTATCGCCAAGACTGGCCACTCTCACCAACCCAACGTCTAGATGAACTGCCAAGTCTCGCCATCGTTTACACCATCCCTTGTCATGCGACTGCCCTGTAGCTTATTGGCCGCACTCCCGATCAAATCCGGTCACCGAGGACATGCGTCTTTTAGCTTAAGAAGCCTAATTTTAAGCTTGTTTGCCAAGCCTTTCCCTGATATAAGGAGCCAGAGCCTTGCTCTCTGGAATCATTGTTTGGGCTTCTGTGCATCGACAGCTTCTTTCTCTTCCCACTCTCTTTAGGAAGTAAAACAAGTCCGAACTTCGGCTAGTCTTTCATCATGGTGCTTCACCAATATGATTACATCTTTGCCCTCGGCACAATCTTTTCTTTCCTCGATGCCTGGAACATCGGTACATCCACCCAATACCCCTCTATCCTTCCAAACTAACACATCTAGGTGCCAACGATGTTGCCAACTCTTGGGCTACTTCGGTCTCGTCCCGATCCATCAGTTACCTCCAAGCCATGACCCTGGGATCAATCCTCGAATTCGCTGGCTCTGTCGGTGTTGGCGCCCGAGTCGCTGATACCATCCGTACCAAGGTCGTCGACATTGACCAGTTCGAGTCCGACCCTGCTCTTCTCATGCTCGGCATGATGTGCGCCATCGCTGCCTCCTCGATCTATCTCACCTTCGCCACCCGCATCGGTCTTCCTGTCTCAACTACACACTCCATTATGGGCGGTGTTATCGGTATGGGTGTTGCGCTTGTTGGCGCTGACGGTATCCACTGGGCTGAGTTCGACAAGGGAATCAGCAGTGGTGTCGTCTCTGTCTTCCTCGCTTGGATCATCGCCCCTGGTCTGGCTGGTGCTTTCGGTGCTATCATCTTCCTCATTACCAAGTATGGTGTTATGCTGCGAAGCAAGCCTGTCTGGAAGGGCCTTTTCCTTACCCCCGTCTACTTTGGCATTACTGCTTCCCTCCTTACTATGCTTATCGTCTGGAAGGGTGGTAGTATCAAGATTAGCTTTACCGATGCTGAGACTGCTGGTATGATTATTGGTGTTGGAGCTGCTTGGGCTCTGATCGTCGCTATCTTCCTTTGCCCTTGGCTCTACCGTGTTGTCATCTGTGACGACTGGCAGCTTCGCTGGTGGCACATTTTCATGGGTCCTCTCCTGCTCAAGCGTCCCGACCCTCCTGCTCAACCTGAGGGTGCTGAGGGCGGCATAAAGGATTTCTATGAGGGTCATCTCACCAGGGATGAGCTCGCTGAGCTCCGCCGTGCCGGTCGTGATGGTAGTGATGAGTTCGTCCGTGCTCAAGACGCCAACTCTTCTGAGGGTGGCAAGGAAGTCAACTCTGAAAACAAGACTCCTTCTTCTGAAGGACCCGCCGACGTCTCCGAAGCCGTGGAGGCCAAGCCCCGTCGTAGCCTGATTGGTGAGAAGCCTGAGGGCCGTCTTATGAGCGGACCTGTTCTTTTCTGGTACCTCAAGAAGGTTTTCCTTTCTGGTGTTGACCAGGATATCTTGGCCATGCAGAAGAAGAAGTCCATCCTGACTGGCGATCTTGACGAGATCCACGCCAATGTTCCTCACTACGACAACCGTACCGAGTACTTGTACACCTTTATGCAAGTCATGACTGCTTGTACTGCTTCGTTCACTCACGGCGCCAATGATGTCGCTAACGCTATTGGTCCTTATGCTACTATCTACCAGGTTTGGAGAACTGGCGCTATTGATGGAAGCAAGTCTGAGGTTCCTGTCTGGATTCTGTAAGTAAATGTGTGGCACTAGAATGGATTATTGCTAACTTTTGGCAGTTGCTTTGGTGGTGCTGGTATTGCTCTTGGTATCTGGACTTACGGATACAATATTATGCGCAACCTCGGTAACCGTCTGACTCTTCACTCTCCCTCTCGAGGTTTCAGTATGGAGCTGGGTGCCGCTGTCACCATTATTCTCGCCACCCGTCTTAGTAAGTTTTCACCTACCCACCGTTCACTATACGACCATAACTAACAAACATTCAGAGCTTCCTGTGTCCACAACCCAGTGCATCACAGGTGCCACTGTCGGTGTCGGTCTCTGCTCTGGTACATGGCGCTCTATCAACTGGCGCATGGTCGCTTGGATCTACTCTGGCTGGATCATCACACTTCCCGTCTCTGGTTTGATTGCTGGCTGTATCTGTGGTATTATTGTCAACGCTCCTCGCTGGGGTTACAATGGTTAAGCTATTACTCTCACTCTTTGGATATACACTCTCACTTTATGTACACATGGGCTGGTCAACCCTAAAAACGGCTACTGAACCTTGACTTTGATGCCCTGAAAGTATTCCGGTCAACATGTTCGAACTTTATATATCTTAATTTTACATGTCAAAAGTTCTCACGAAAAATGATTTGCTGATCGAAAGAGAAGTTAAAATTTTAGGTCCGCCACCGTAGCTTGCACATTATCAACTTCTAAGGCTTCGGCTATATAAATAAAATAGCCTAACTACTGGCCTAAGCTCACACATGGTAACCGAATTGTTTCGTCTTTCATGCTCTCAACGGCCAATTCTTCTGACACTCTGACGACTGGCCCATTCATAAGCCGTGCGATCACTCACAACAAGCGAGCGGAGAGACTTCATTTTGGGTAGAGCATCCTTAAGGGCGGCAATGTCGGCATGAGTCAGGCGGTTTTCGTGGTGTGCCCTGGCAGTACTGTTGTAAAGCTCCCACATTGATTTAGATATCGACATATTATTGAAATCACTGCACAGGCCTTCGAGCTCGGGTCTAGAGTCGAAGTTAGCATCATCATCTGATTCATCTACGTCACCGAAGTCAGGGTTTTGTCGGATATATACCCAAAGAGCGACAGCTAGCTTGTAGGTATGCCAGTCATTGATGCAAGTAGTAAAGGTAGTATCGTTGATAACGAGTTCGCATACGCCGCCGATAAGAAGAGGGTTCTTCACAATGAGGTGGAAGACGTCCAGGTCTAGCTGGTGGCAGGATAGGTATAGAGTTTCGTAGAGGTAGGGCGATGCGATGCGATTGACCTTTTTACAGGTGACTCGGAGTGTCTTTACAAATGATCCCTCGCGGTTGTAGCATGCTAGACCTCTTTTTACGTTGAGGTGATCGAAGATGGAGAGAAGGAGCTCGTCGGGCAAGTCGAGGAGGGTTTTGGAAGACATGTTGAGAAATGAGGGTAAAGGTAAAGATGGGTGAGCAAAATGCGATGCAATTGAAGAAAGGTTAACGTATTAAATGCTCTTGAGATTCAAGATTTTCTGTCATAGATCGGTGAATTGTGTGTTAGGTGTCCAAATTGACTCACGCGAAGATAGATTTCAAAGGTTGAGTCTACCGACGTGTTCTTTCGTCAACGTGTAATTCATGCTCCAAACCACTTTCTAGTCTCGAATAATTTGACTTTCAGACATTATCAATGGCTTTCTGTAGAAGAAGCCAGTCCTTCCCATCATACCACATACACAGCATGCATTGTTTTGACGAGACTTTGAGCACAAAGTGATATTTGGGACAACTAGAAAAAGCATAATGAACAAGAGTTGAAGTGACTTGATCATTAGAAATATCTAGGAAGTTTAGCATAGACGAATACCAGACTGTTCAATAAGTCAGCTTGATCTGTTTTCTCAAACTGGCCGGGTGGTTCAAAGCAACCTGACGTGAGTACTTGGATATTTCGGCGTTGAAACCTTTTCCTTTGTTCCGATGCCTTGACAGTGACGAACAATTCAAGCATTCATTGTAAGAGAGTGAAAGATGTCATTGCTAAGGCACACGCATGGTGAATTCTTTGTTAAGTGCTGTCATCGCTATGAACATGTCCAAATCGCTTTTTTATTTATATTGAGGCAGTCGGGTTCCTGCTTCATTTGGTTTTCTCACCATACACGCTCACCCAACAACAAACCATACCTAACCACAACAATAACAACAACAATCCCATCACAATCAACACCACATTTCATCATAAGAGAAAATCGCCAATATGCCTTCTTTCTCTTCCGTCCTCAGCATCGCAGCGCTGGCCGCTTCGTATGCCTCCGCCCATGTAATCATGGTCGAACCCCATCCCTTCAACCTCGACACTGAACCTCTCGTCCAAGTCGGGCCTCTAAGCGCCGAGCTTCCCTTCCCTTGTCAAGGCAACACTCAGCACGCTGAAGAAGTCACCAAAGTCACAGCCGGAAAGACCCAGACTGTAAAGTTCTGGGGTAGCGCTGTCCACGGCGGTGGATCTTGCCAGTTTAGCGTCGCCTATGGAAAGGAAGCCCCCAAGGACCCTAGCAAGTGGCACACTATCTACAGTATCATCGGCGGGTGTCCTGCTGAAGCGGAGGGCAATATCCAAACCACCAGTAAAGATCCGCATGGACGTGAGAATGGACCCGAGTGCGGCAATGATACCGGCAAGGAGTGTACTAAGCAGTTCAACATTCCTATCCCGAAGGATATGCAAAATGGTCCTGCCATCTTTGCTTGGACCTGGTTCAACAAGAT
The DNA here is from genome assembly GCA_004367475.1 of Fusarium camptoceras. Taxonomy (NCBI): domain Eukaryota; kingdom Fungi; phylum Ascomycota; class Sordariomycetes; order Hypocreales; family Nectriaceae; genus Fusarium; species Fusarium camptoceras. The sequence continues at coordinate 22,026 of QGED01000105.1, read as the reverse complement.
TGGCAACCGAGAGATGTACATGGTCTGCGCACCCATCGAAGTTGTTGGTGGCAAGGATGATAGTTCCTTTGTCGATACTCTCCCTCCGGTTTTCCGAGCAAACATCCCTGGCGAGTGCACAATTGGTGCTAGTGGAAGTGTAATCAACTTCCCTGAGCCTGGCGATTATGGAAAGGTCATCGAGCAGGGAACTCCTGGTAGTGAGGGAACTTGTGAGAAGGGTGTCGAACCTAACTTCAAGGAAGACGGCGCTGCTCCTGCACCTGAAAACCCTTCTGCACCTGTTGCTTCTGGGGCTCGTTCAGCTGTACCAAGTGCTCAGCCTAGCTCTCCTGCTGCCCCTTCTCAACCATCTGCACCAGTTCAGCCTTCAGCCTCCGTTGCCCAGCCTTTAGCACCTGTCCAACCCTCTGCGCCTGTTCAACCTTCAGCACCTACCGAGCCTTCAGCTCCCGCTGTTCAGCCTTCAGCTCCTGCTATGCCTTCGGTCCCATCTTCAGTCATGCCTCCTGCTCCCTCGAGCATGATCACCACAACCGTCAACGCACCCGCTCAGCCAACCGGTGTTCCCGCTCCTTCTCAACCTGCGGCTCCAGTCGCCAGTGGAAAACCTTCCTGGGCCGGCCCCGATTATCAGGCTTGTCCTGCTGATGTTCAGTCCGGAATGCTGCATTGCTTCTCTGAGACTACTTGGGGCATCTGCAACCAGGGTTGGGCTTATGTTTCTGCTGTTGCACCTGGTACCAAGTGTCTTGATGGACTCATTTCTTAGATGAGTGGAGATAGGTGGCGGAGTTATTGATCTAGATATATCGTCTAGATAGAAGATATATCCTTAGATGGATTGACAATGGGGTTTCCGACCTCCGGACTTTACATTATAGACTGTCAATAAAAACACATTACTATACAAACATGTCCCCGAAGTGACTGTACCTCTCTCAATACCTGCATGCATTCGCATCAGTGACAAACCGGCCTCATATAATTTAGATATCAGGCAGGGAAGACCATCCTGTACGATCGAATCTAGGGTCAAAAGGGGAATCGCGTTCCCAGCACATCGAGAGATTAGCATGGAAACAAGCTTAATTAAGCCAAGCATTGCCTAGTTTCAAAACCGCCCTCTCTGTGGTTGACCGCTGTCTGACAAGTCACAACAAGAGCCACAATAAGGGCTGTGTTCTAATGCCCAGACAAGATGATCATCTCGGCATGGAAATTCAGGTGCCGGCTTGGCAGGGTGACTCTCGGCATCATGTCCGTCGCACTTGACAGCCCTCTCTTTATCTTGAGTTATGTACAAAACAATGATATCATAGAATATACAGTTGAAGCATCCATAGCACAGGACTCATTGAGTAGAAATTACAAGTAAATATTCCTGGGAATAATTCTTATCTTTGATGCAATCCCAAAGCAGTTTAGCGTTCTGTCAGATATTGACGCCCTGTTTTGCGTACGTACGCATCGTCTGTGCATTCCTCTTGGCACAAGCCGAAATCGCCGTCTTGTCCCAACGTCTCCTTTTTATTAGCTCTTTTCCTTACTTTTTTTTTCTCTTATTGAGGATCTAAAATCGGGTCCCTTCCGAAAATTAATGCCGATCCACCTTGGTCCAAGCACGTCATTGGCACCATTCAGGAGATTTATTTATTACCCTTTTACTCCCTTCTTTTTGCAACCCTTCGGCGTTTATTTTTTTTACTGAAAAGTTAATTTCGACCTCATTCAAGTCCAGGTCTTGATAAAGTTTTAATTGGATATACGCATTTTCTGGAAATAACGATTTCGGCGACATATCCGGTATCTCAACTTCGGTCAACATGCCCGACTCTGGTAGCGATACCCCCGAAGCTGGGGCCAAGGGAGCTCCCAAGGCTTCACGATTCACATCCGACATTAACACAAAATGGAGCGATCTGTTGCTGCTACTCTGCTTCTTCGTCGCCGGTCTGGTTGACAGTGCTGCTTTCAACATGTACGGTTGTTTCGTCAGTATGCAAACAGGTCAGTCATCCCTCATACCCTCAACACACTTACCACTAACATCCACTAGGAAACACAATCTTTGTCGGCCTAGGTGTAAGCCACCAACCCGAGAACCTCCCTAGCAAAGCCTGGTCCCGCTGTCTTGTCGCCATCGTCTGCTTCGGCGTCGGCGCCCTCTTCTTCTCCAGCTTCCACCGACACTTCGGCCCCCAAAAGCGATGGGTCCTCACCTCATCCTTCCTCATCCAGTCTCTCCTCACCGGCCTTGTCGCACTACTCGCTACTGTTGGCGCAGTATGGAACCATCCTCAAGGCAGCGAAGTGGTCCGCGAAAACGGGTACATTATCGAGCGCGTGCGTGATGCCTTCCCTGCTTCCGACTACGCAGCCATTGCGATTCTCGCATTCCAGAGCGCCGGTCAGATCGTGGCGAGTCGCGCGTTGAAGTTCAACTCTATTCCCACTGTTGTGTTGACGAGTTTGTACTGTGACATGATGAGTGATGCGAAGCTTTTCACGGCACCAATTACCGATAATGCGGATCGAAACAGGAGGGCGACTGGAGCGGTGTTGCTATTCCTTGGTGCTGTCTGCGGTGGCTTCTTGAGCAAGTCCTGGGTTGGATTTGCGGGTGCTCTTTGGATTGCGGCGTTTTTGAAGTTGTGTGTCACTTTTGCTTGGATGCTTTGGAAGCCCAAGAGCGAGTGATTTGTCTGATAGAAACGAAGGAGTGACATAGAGTTGTGGGAAGTGTGATAGATCTGTTTTGGTGTTGGTTAGATTGTTTAGAGATATAAATTAAAGATAGACTCTGTGAATGGCAGTACTTAATACCCACTCAGCCACTGTTCCATTATCATGTCTAAGCCCTTTCTCTCTCGACGTACCTATTTGGGGTCTGCTAGTGACACATCTGGTGAAAGGATTCCCGGCAATCTCTCGACGTATCAAACCAGCAGGGCTAAATGGAAATGATACTCTTTGGAAGTGACGTGTCATGCGCTTGGACCTCGATACTGTATTTGCTTCAACCACTGCATGTCTTGATATCCCCACCAAGATTTGAGTCCAGAGCCTACCTAAATATATCGTCATTGGCGATTTTCTGGACTTTTTACTAGTCGCTGTGACATCTTCCGCACTTGATAGCCTGCGCGCTTTTCTTGAGCTGCTGATCTCCTTTATACCTGACATGGGCCTTGTCAGTGGTAGATCTTTTACCCACTCAGTCCTTTCAGCTTTGGATCTTCTCCCCAATTCTGTCAGCTGTAGATCTTTCTGCAGATCTTAACTACTAAAGCTTGAAAGCAACATAAATAATCTTCGGGGACCTGCCAGCCCCGCGTGCTCGGGTGCATCAAGAACATAATAATGACGTCCAAAGAACCGAAGCTTGACGTTGCTGTCATGTTTTATGCTTTCGAATGGGGGAGTAAACTGTTAGTCGCAATGCACAGACTAGGCAACCAAGGAATGTACCCTGCTGTTTGGATAGACAGAACGGCAGTAGAATTTATAAAACAACTCGGTGTTCCAAATTGAATTCATCAATCTCTCTATTTGCTCACATCTCATTCAACTTGCCTGTGTCCTACCAACTTCTTATCATACTCAAATCAGTCTCTCCTCGGCCATGTCAAATACCACGGTCGCCTGGATAATCGCCAACAGTCGCAATGCCAACATCAAAGTAACAGTCAACTCCGAATCATATGAAAAGAAGTCCATCTACCTAACAGATGCTCGTCGCACCGGCATAATGCTTCGCGACGCGCGTCTGACTCTTCGCGATCATTCTGCCCTCACCCGCTTCGTTGTCGAAGCTGTAGGCGACAACCAATTCATCCTGCAGGTCCCTGCTATGCAGAACGACAACTGCTATGTTTTCACTGCCAACAAGGGAGCCTTTTACGCCAAGGCTTCTCGCGACAAGGCACAAATATTCCAATTTGAGATCACTGAGCTTAGGCTGGAATTGTTTTTGGAGGGTGACCGACCTGTTGTGTTTGATGACTACAATGATGTTTCGATTGGAAAGTTTGAGAAGGGGAGGTCCAACATTCCGATTTTGGTTCATGAGGATATCTCAAGTATCTGGTTGACGCCTGCGCAAGCACAAACTATTCAGCGCAATTGGGAGGTACCAATGACCAAGAATGAACAGGGCGGAGGAAGTTCAAACAGAGATCTACCTCCATGGTTGCGCCAAGGACTTAGAGGAGCAATGTCTGGCTACTGATATACCAAGCAAATCCAGAAATATCTATATACTGTAGCTTAACTGGCGACAGCAGGCTGTGGGCTCATTGATCAAAAACCCTACCCTGAACTACCATGTGACACTGTTTTTAAGCCGCTGAAACACTATAACACAGTTTTTCCGAGTTTGCGAAGTTTCGAGTTAGATAAAAAGAGATTCCACGTATATCCTTGAGGCTAAAGTGTTCTTGTAACTTCTGGTTATGTGTTTTGAGAGTTGAACAGAGTATTGTTTATGGACCGCGGAAATACCCCGGCTAACTTTCCGTTCACACTTGACTCCACCAACGCCAGTCACGAAATTTCACCAACAGCAATTCCTACACAGAATCTCATCAACTGAACACCACCATCAACATGTCAACTTCACAAGATCCCCCAGCAGACAGCTTAATCAAAGCGGAAAAATGCATGGAATACTGGGAAAGCGTTGATTCCAACGATAATGGAATGCTAGGCGGCGTTTTAACCACCATGCCCTCCGTGTCTCGTGTCGATCTTCAAGGATCGCGGACTTTTTTGGCGAGATTGAATGTCTGCGGAAAGACGGGGAAACAAAAGATACCCCGTGTTCTTGAGGGTGGTGCAGGGTGAGATCAAATTTGGCTCTATAAACGCCACTCAGTCTGACAGCAAGGACAGAATCGGAAGAATCACGGAAGGTTTGCTTCTCAAAGTCGCAGACAAAGTCGACGTCATTGAACCCGTCGTCAAGTTCACAGATGTTCTCAAAGGAAAGCCCGGCGTAGGAGAAATTCACAATGTCGGATTAGAAAACTGGTTTCCGAGCGAGGGAGCATGCTACGACTTGATTTGGATCCAGTGGTGCATAGGACATCTCAAAGATGAAGAAGCCGTGCAGTTTCTGGAGAGGTGTAAATCTGTCTTGGAAAAAGAGCACGGAGTTATCGTACTTAAGGAAAACTTGAGTACGTGGGGGGAGGATCAGTTTGATGAGCTTGATGGAAGCGTCACAAGGTGAGTTTTGCTATGATCTGTAAGTGATGAGGCGAGTGCTAACGAGTTGCAGACAGGATGAAAAGTTCCAGGAACTGTTTGAGAGGGCTGGGCTGAAGATCGTCAAGGCTGATTTGCAGCGAGGATTTCCTGCTGAGCTTCTACCCGTGAAGATGTATGCTGCACGACCGGAGACATAATTTAGCCTTCATCAAACACAAAGACAATATATTAGATTATGACATCTTATGCCTCTCTTGTGGTTCGTAAATCATCCATTTGTTCATTATAATTCCTTAAATGTGTTGAATAACGTGATGCCCATCCATTCACTCTCTCGCTGTCAACCTCACCATGAGCTCAGACTGAGAGAAGATACCACAGTTAAAGACCTTCCAAGGTTTCGTAGGGTCGCAAATCGAAAAGTCGAACTTCCGAAGCAACTGTAGAAAGTTAGCAAATCCTTTTTTCTCACTCCCTAGTCTTGAGCTCACCTCAACATAGACCTTGTTCAGCTCCATCAGCGCAACAGGTCTACCAAGACACTGCCACCTTCCATAACTAAAGATCAGCTCCAAAGCACCCTCCATCTCCTTAACCTTCTCAGGATCGCTATCAAGCCACCTCTCAGGCCTAAACTCGCCGGCGTCAGAACCCCAGATATCCTCTCTTCTGAAGATCCCCCAGGCGCAGTATCCGATCTTGGTACCGCCGGGAATAAACTGGCCTTTCCAGGTGTCGCCTTGGGGAGGGACTTGCTTGGACATCAGACCAGCGACAGGAGGGAAGATGCGGAGGCCTTCTTTGATAACAGCTTGGAGGTAGGGCATGTCGCGGCCCACGGAGTCGGAGATGATGGGGGTTGAAAATGGTGTGTTGGCGATTTCGGCGCGCAATTTGGAGTAGACTTGGGGATGTGTTATGATGTGTAGCATTGTGGAGCGGATAGCTGTTGCTGTTGTATCCGATCCCGCGACGCTATACCAAGTATTAGTTATGATTCTGCCAATGACCGCCTGCACTTACATCTGAAGCAGAATCTCCGACTCGGCCTCCTTCTGGGTCAAGCCATGGGCCACAAAAGACCCAAGCATATCCTTACGGACCTTCTTATCAGGCCCAAATCGTTCAGCAGTGACCTGTTTCGCTATTCTACCCATTGTTAGTACCATCCCTCCAAGGACCGAGTTGTACTCACCCCATGAGCTTGCCAAACCCAAGCCTATCCTTCTCTGAAGGCAAAACGCTCTTAAACAAAGGCGAACTCAAAATCTTGACCAGCCAAGGAATAACCGTCGTAACCATGACAGCTGGTAACGTCTCCTCGGTAATCTGGATATACTTGTAAACGTCCGAATCCGTCTCCAAAAAGCCAAAGGGTTCACCGAACGCAAGATCCGAAATAACATCCAACGTAAAGAACTGCACCCGGCGGCCAAGGTCTACAGGCTTTTTCGCATCGGCGTATTTTGCAAGAAGGGTTATGAAGGAGAGTATGTTCTTGTCGATCTTGGGTTCCAGGTTCTCGACTTCGCGACCGCCGTAGCCAGCGGACATCTTGGAGCGCAGCTTGAAGTGCTCGTCTTCGTCGCGATGGGAGAGGATATTGTTGTTGCCGGGATCGAAGCGCATGCCGTCATACCAGTCCGAGCGACGGTATTCTGTTCGGACGTTGAGAATGTGTTTCATCAGTTCTGGGTCGTCGGTTAGGAGGTCGTTTGGTCCGACGCGAGCGATTGAGCCTACAAGAGAATGTTAGTTTGTGCGACATCCAACAGTACCGTATGCGACATACCATATTTCTGGGTGACCTCCCAAAAGTCCAAGTACGCTCTCCCTCCGCCGACTCTTTTAATCAACCACCATTTCGAAAAGGCTGCCAAGGTTGGACCTTTAAACTGTCGCAGTCGCCAATACTGTCGCCATGTCGAAATCGCTGACCAGAAAGTCAAAAAGAGGACCAAAATTGCAGCAATGGCAATTGACGGGCGCAGATCGCGCAAATAGTTAATTAATGCAGCTACAGCCATAATAGTGGCGGTAATAGTGCGATTAATTAGGCGGGTGAGGCTGTACCTGACATCAAGCTGTTGGTTCACGATGTTTGTCTGCGGGAGAGTCCCAATGGAGCGGATGGAAGATCTGGGCACGGACCGAAGCCGAGGGGACGGAACGAACCCATATTAGACCTCACTTTACTGGCGAGTACGGGTAGGATCATTTATAATCCTCTTCATACGCTATGCTAATCATTGGGTGATCGAGACGAGGTTCAAGAGTCTAGAGCAGACGGGGAAGTTGGATATGGCTAGCAGTATGTTAGCGTCAAGGTATCAGGAGAGTCTGCTACCTACCTGTAGGCGAGTCTCAGGCGAATGGGCTGCTGTAGCGCAAGGTTACAGCTAGACCACGTTCGCTAGTGGTTGACTAACGCCAAAACAGCGCCCCTCTCCGAAACTAGAAGCGCTGGAGACGACACAGATACGCCCGCTAACGGTCTAGCTCTAGACCTCTTCATCCTGGGTTTTCATCCGATTGCTTCTTTGTTTGCTTGGTCCATGCCATTAATGGCATGTCTACGAGAAAAGGAGGAGCTTTTTTCCGGAGTATTCTGACATGCAGCCACTCGATTAACCTTGAGTTAACACTTGGCCGAGGCATTTCATAAAGGATCAATTGTTCGCTATCTTCTAATCTTCTGCAGGGTGCTTCTGTCCTTTGCTGAACCACTTATTCCGGCGCGGCACGGCCCATTCGCCTCTTTGCGCTTCATCTCAATTTCTTGCGCCCGCTTGAGGTAGAGAAAGAAAGAGGGGTCGAATAGTGGGATTATCTGGGACCTGCTTTTGTTTTGCTTCGTCCCAACTTCATTCAATTTCGCGCGACGACCTTTTACTCTGTGCCAAGCCGAGACTACATTGCATCTGTCTGGGCAAGATTGAACAGCGACAACATGACCACTGCTGCAGAGGCCGATAGGCCACCCATCGACGAGTCTGCCGATCTCAAAACTGCCGCGACAGCGACAGCAACAGCCACTGAACGTCGCGCGCCCACCACTGAAGAGAGCGACCTCCAAGCTGAAGTAAGTGGATGCATTCATTTATATGAACTTTGAAAACTAACAAGGTTACAGAGTGAAAGCGATTTTCCCGATGACGATTCAGCGATCGGCGTGAGTAACGATGCACTGAACTTTTCCATTCCATTGAAGCCCCCTGCGAAAATGCAACGGGGCTGGGATGTGCCTGTTCCTTTGTTGGGGCTCTCCGAGTGCTAGGTTTGGCGCTAACGATGGATTTGACAGGACGACGCTGCGAGCAGCACTGCTTCGATTAATTCCAGTATTATGCAGTATCGAACTGAAAATGGAAGAACCTATCATTCTTTCAGAGAGTCGAGTAAGTTTAAGTCATTGACTATCTTATGATGGGTTTACTGATGACTTCTTAGTTAATTACGTCCTTCCTAATGACTCGGTATGAGATAATAGTCTCACTCATCTATTCATGCGCTAATCCTGCTTCTCATTTCAGTCTGAGCAAGAACGTCTTGGTGAGCTGGGATACATATATGACATCAATATCATACTGACTGAATAGACTTGCAACATCATCTTTTCACACTTACCCTTGGTGGCAAGCTCTACTTGAGCCCTCTAGGAGAGAATGGTAGACCGGTAGGACGAGCTCTTGATGCAGGAACGGGTACTGGTGTTTGGGCAATCGACTTTGCCGACTGCCATCCTGAAACCACAGTATGATATCCCTATCATAAGTGAGATTTCCAAACTAACGTCTCAGGTCCTCGGAATTGATCTCAGCCCCATCCAGCCAAACTTGTATGCCTCACTCACTTTTCATTTTATCCCATTCATCATACTAACTCTTTAGCCTCCCAACAAACCTCGAATTCCAAGTTGACGACCTCGAAGACGAATGGACCTACTCCTATAAGTTCGACTTTGTTTTTGGTCGCATGTTAACAGGGTCTATCGGGGACTGGCCCAAGTACTTCCAACAAGCATACGACTCCCTCAACCCGGGCGGTTGGGTCGAATGTCAAGACATCACCTTCCCTGCTGGCTGCGACGATGGCACGCTCGCCAAAGATTCGTATATCAACCAGTGGACTGATCTCATGACAGAAGCGGCAAACAACTTTGGAAGGTCCGCTATCAGCGCGAGATCGTATAAGCAGCAGATGATTGACGCTGGATTTGTCAATGTCACCGAGGTGGTGTACAAGTGGCCTACTAACCGATGGCCTGCGGATCCCTATTACAAGGAGCTTGGTATGTTGAACGATGAAGATTTGGAAGCAAGGTACTAACGGTTTTAGGCTTTTGGTGCAATCATAATATTGCTGGCGGACTTTCCGGTATTTCTATGGCTCTTTTCACGAGAGGTCTGGGTTGGAGTCCTGAAGAGGTTGAGGTTTTCTTGACCAAGGTTAGGTCCGATATGAGGGATCGACATATCCACGCTTGGTGGCCTATGTGAGTACTCCAAACGTTTGCAGAATACTTTACTGACAGTTGATTAGACATGTTGTCTACGGACAGAAACCAGAAATCTGAAAGAGAGAATGGTCTTGGGTTTGAGTCTTGGATCGACGATGCAACGATTACGACGATTTACTGGGAGAATTTGCTTTTTTACATTTACTGCGGAAGCTTTGAGTTTTATAGTGTTCAATTGAAAAGTTATTACCTATCTACTTTTGAGACTCATATATATCCAATGTTCCACTGAGTGAAGTTGTCCCAGCTGGCAGCCGCTTCGGCTCGGGCTGCTGTGGACTGTGGAGAATCCCGTCTCGGGACGTGTCACGGGTCCGGCTTCCCGAATGTGGCGGTAGCCGGATTAACGTTATAAGCATGCTCTCAGATCACGCATAATGTTACGTTCGGCATGTCATCCTGGTACGTTTAATTTCTTGGTATTCTCTTAATACCATCAACCAACATCTCGGCATTTGTGCTTAGGGAACAACATTGTTACCTTCTACCGTCTGCGTCCAAACTCTACATGTCGATACCTGGCTCTCACGCACGACAGAAACCATGTCAAGCCCTATATCTCATCACGAAGACACCTCACTCGCCCTAAGCCCAACATCTACCAACGCGTCTTCGCTAGATCACGAACCACCAAGGCAACGGCCCAGCAAAAGGATATTATCATGTGTCTGTTGCCAACAGAGGAAGAAGAAGTGTGATAAAAAGACTCCATGCTCAAATTGCGTTAGAGTAAGCAGTTCCCTTCCATAGGTATTCGGATACTGACGCTGCCGCAGCTCAATACAATCTGCACTCCAAGTCAACCTGCTACACCGAGGAAGCGCAGACGTCCAAATCAAGAGCTACTGGAAAGACTTTCAAGATGCGAGGAGCTGTTGAGGCATTGTACTTGTGTGAGACTTGCGACACCACCTAAAGAGAGCTTCAATCAAGAGCAATCTCCTACTCAGTCACATCAAGGCGATGACGATAAAAAGATATCGGGAAATAAGACGTCACCCAGAGATGCTGATTAACAACATTCCTGTTCTATTTCGGTCATATTCATTCCATATTTCTATCTTAATACCAGGTTTCTCACTCGTGCATATTGGATGTCGTTGCAAAATAAACCGAAATGCGAAAACACAAAAAGCCTGGGGCCTTTCTGGTCTTCGGACAGATTTAGCCCCCTCCAGCTTCAACCCATAGCCAATCAGAACATACCCCGCTTTTTGGACCCTGGAAAAGGTTGCAGGTGATATTACGCCTGGCCGAGTAGGGACTTTGGTGGCGTGAGTTTAATTGGCTGACGGGGTGTTGGCAAAGTCCGACCTCCGAATAGCTTCATCGAGATTGGACAGACGACAGTAGGCTGGCTCGGAAATTCCTGTTTTTGGCTGTCAATACATATTTGACGTGTGTGATTGTTCTTTAAGTGTTCTAAGAACTTTGTACGGAACAGAATCGTTATGATAGGTCCCTTGATCAGTTGACAGCGGACTTTCGGACTTTGAGATGACATTACCCACACCTCGTGCATTGGGCTGCCGTAAGTCCGTACTTCCGGTCGATCTCCCATATTTCCCGATCTGGAACACAATCTGACTAGAAGGAAGACATATCCGTGGAAGGTTTTGCTTATCAATCGTTGTGGACACGCATGAAGTCGCTCAAGAGAAGATTACTGTACCGGAAGACCGCGGACATAAGCATGATGAGCTAGACAGCATGGTGGAGTCATTGAGGGTTGATAAACTCGGGATGTGTCGGATATCTTCTCATACTCAATCACGATTGACGACCGACAGAGGATCATGAGATACAATACAAAGCAAGCGATCAAGTAGTAATACAAGGAAATCTATTAGTACACAATATCAGATACCTCATATCTGTAGAGGTCTAAACCATGTGGAAGTCTACTATAAACAGAACATGCGGTATGTGAGAGCCAAGTCTCCGGGACGATCTAGGAACGGGAGCTTCGGTACCAGTTGGCTTCCGGATCACCAAGGCATTCACCGACAGTAACAGCTATGCCATATTAGTAAGGCTGATCCACTTCCACACTCGTGAGACTCACCTTTCTTTCCACTCTCAAGAACAGCATCGATAATACGAGGCACAATGTTCTCAACCGTGTTCTTGTGAACGTCATGCATGAGCACGATGGATCCTCCAGCAGCAAGACCTTGACCAAACTCCTTGACGGCTTCGGGGAATGTGGTATTGGTGTTGTGCTTCCAGTCGTTGGTGTCGATGTCGGCGTTGATGACGTGGTAGCCGAGCTGACCGAGAACGCTCAGGGAAACATTGTTGGAGCTGAAGTAAGGAGGTCGCATGTAAGTAGGGAACTTTCCAACAATACCAACCAGCTCATCCTCGAGCTTGGTCATCTCGGTCTTGACAGTGGCAGCACTGATAGTGGCCATGTCAGGATGGCTGTAACTGTCCGGATGTCAGCAAGTCCATCAGCCTTCTTCCATATAAACGTACGTATGGGAGCCAATTTGGTGACCGTCCTTGAGCATGCGGGTGACGGTAGAGCTATAATCCTTGATATCACCCCAGTTCTTTCCGTTGACGAAGAAGGTAGCCTTCATGCCGGCAGAGAGAAGCTGGTCGAGTAGATTCTCGGTGTATGCAAAGGGGCCATCGTCAAAGGTGAGGGCGATGGTATCGGGTTGGGTGCAGCTTTGGATGACGGTGCCAACGGGAAGGTTGGAGGGGCTTGAAAGAGCAGATACTAGCTGCAGGCCAGAAAGAGCGACAAGGGAAAGAGAGCGCATGGTGTCTGAAAGATAAAGAATGAATGAGTGACTGTAAGAAAAGTAAAAGAGTGAGAGGATGCAATGGTATTCAGTTCTAAAACTTGCAAGAATAAAGAGCCTTGACTTGGTTCTTATACATGCTTCCCTTTACCTCTACCATTCTCATCATGTCCAAATGCCGGTTGTTATCTTAGGGCTAAATACAATAAGGTTTACTTGGCAGGGGAATTGTAACATGGTATTTATAGGATATCGTAAGTTTCATTTGCGCCCCCGGAGACTACCGTTCGTTCGGGATAATGATAGGTAAACTTTGTCTTAACAAACTTACACATGCTAAGCATCGTAACTACGATGTCCATTCAAGACCTTTGCCTACCTGGCTTGTATCTAAGGTTCATTTATTAACTTTCATTTACATTTGTAATTAAGGGGAGAAAGGTGCGACTCCGAAGAAGACCGACCTGAAAAGCTTCAAATAAGCTTAAACTCTAAATTGAAAAGAAACCAGGACCCTGACGCAGCTAAAGTCTGTCCAGACAGAAGGAGTCAGAACAAAACCTGGTATATCTATAGAAATTGATGACAGACTTGCTTTGCTTACATCGCCCAGCTGCATATCCTATCAATTCACTGTCATTTTCTTTCATTTTCTTTCATTTTCTGAGTTGTCATATTGACGTTGATGTTAGTTGAGATGACTAGCCCTGTATGACCCCAAGATAAAGTTATCCCGGACCAGGGTACGCAAGACATTTAGTGCCCAAGCTCACGGTAGTAACGCCATCTGGACAATGGACCCGGATCTAGGGTATTGTGCGAGTTTCGGAAAAGCTGATCCCGCAAATCAGCTTCAGACTGTGGCACAAATGCCAAGGATTTCCTGTTTTAAGAGCCGTTCTAGAAGACCCGGCAGTTGGTCAGGCAGCTATCAGGTTGAACATCACTCGGAACAGCCGGAGCAGAGTACCTTGGTTGCGGGCAAAATCAAGACCATGGGAAATTTCATTTGTTGGGTCAGGTCAGAGAGGGCTTTACCTATAACTATCATGATACAATCGCTCCTCATCACTTCCAGCGTGTTCCACTGTGTCTGCCGTTGCTGCTTTGAATATCCGTCTTGTGCTATCAGTATCCCCTTCTTCCCAGTCTATGCCATTGATGGTTGTCCCATCTAGTCCTGACTCCATGTTCTCTTCGCGATTAGATCTCTCTCTGACTCGACCGATGGTCACAAGGTCTGTGCCATTTGAATAGCTTTCGTCATCGATGCTCTTGTTTTTCGCCAGACTTTTGAAGAATGCTCTAAGAGAGGGAAGTGAGCCTGCTACAATTCCAACACCACATTCCACCACTGTCCAAAGAATGATATTCCCTACTTGGTCTTGGGAGATGTCAGTGGTTTGGAGGCTTTCATCGTTGGGGTATTACTCACAAACAAAGTTGTCGGGCTTTAGGTAGGCATTTGAATATGGCACTCGGATAATGCTTGCAATAGATGCTCTATCCAAGCTGGGTTAGAAGCTACGATAGAAACGACAGCAAGTAAAGGTAGGAGCTTACAAAACACCAAGACACATGATCAACTGGGCATAAAGTTTCAGCCTAGATCTCATCTGTAACTTCCGCACAAGCAGCATGGGAATCAGAGCCGTCACAAAGTCTGTTATAACATTCGAGACCGATGCAGCATAGGTCAAAATCGTAGGAAGGATCTTGTCCATGCATGTGCCCTTTGATGGAATCCAGAAGGCTTCGATCGGCCTGCACTGAACCAGGACGACGATGAATCCCACTGTGCTTAATAATACTGATAGCGCGATGAGGAATCGTAGGGTCAGAATGTAGACTTTTTCCGTTGCGATTCGAAGCACTGTGACACAGATGCTTGTCTTGACGAAGGCCAAGGTTGCGGCGTAGAACATCTGCCATAGCAGAACGAACTAGTTCATATTTAGCAAGATGAAGTATCCTATTGACTGGATGCTTGGCCAACCTTCATTCCTTCTTGGACCTGTGCTGTAGTAAGCTTGTGACGAACCGTACCGATGCCTGTATAACACCCAGCGATCACAATGCCATTATGCACCATGTAGGCCACCTTGGAAAATCAGTACTAATAATATCACAGCAGGGGTGTGAGTGTTCATTACCCAACCGGCACACATTAGGTAATCATCATTGCCAATGCACTGGTTCCTTGCCCTAATGTATGTTCGCAGGAACACAACAATTGTACAGAAAATTGAAAGAATGACAGTTGTGACGAGTAAAGCTAGTGCAAGGCCTTGAGGTTGTACTGGTTCCCAGCTGGGTTCCGTAGTCATGACGAAGGGAGTGGCATGGTTTTAGGGATCAAGAAGGAACTCGTGTCTGTGGAACATCAGCTATTAAATGACTGCTTCTTTTCCCCATGTTTTCTCTTGTCTCGTTCCCAAATTTGTGTGTTGGCCGGGGAGAGACAAAGTGGCTGCTTACTCCGGGCTTCAAGTCCTTTATGTTCGCTCCATGCATATTTTGGTAGCAACTTGCCCTTGTTATAATCTTCCATAAAAAGTAATCCTGATGGCCCTACTTCCTGAAGTTAGGACGAAGAATTGGGTGGCTGAGACCTTTTGTTGATTCAGCCATACAATGTGCTTCCTCTGCCGGAATGACCCACCATAAGATCGGGCACCAACCAACACCATCTGATGAATGTTGACATCCCCCTGCTCGCTAATGCAGGCTGGAGGCGGTGATCAGCAGTATCTGGTATCTCGTAACCTGTGTTAGAAAGGAAAAACAAACAGAAGATCCCTTTACCAAAGGCTCTGGGTAGAAAGAAAAGACAGAGGTGAATGGATACAGTTTGAAAATGGCCCATGACCTGTGACTTAACCCCAGATCCAGATGGATCTTAATCAATGTTTCAGTCCCAACTCGGCAGCCTATAGCCCCTCTTTTGCTATCGCGGGGACTAAAGGATCTGCCGCTCTAAAACACTTGGCAGCTTGTTGGGACGCTCGCCTCGAGGGAGGGTTAGGGCCAGGACCAGGACCAGCATCGGGGCGCATAGAAAAACTAAGGCTCCGTCCCGTGTTTCAAAGCCCTTTCTTCCTTGCACTATTGTCCCTTCTCGCTTCATCATGTCTTACGTAGTCAAGGGTCGTTTCGCCATCGTCACGGGTGGTGGCTCAGGTGAGTCTACAGCACGTATGGAGACACGGTATACTCATAGACTGTACAGGTATTGGCCATGCCATTGTCAAAATGCTGCTTGAAGCAGAATGCTCCGTAGTCGTAGCTGATCTTCATCTCCGTCCCGAAGCTGAAGCAACCCTGTCTCAACATCCCCATCCTTCCTCTGACCCTTCTAAATCATCAGCTATCTTCTGCCCAACAGACATCTCAGACTGGACTCAGATCTCCTCCCTCTGGAAGACCGCCCTCGAAGTCTTTCCCCGAATCGACATCGTCGTTAGCTGCGCAGGTGTCTACGAACCTCCATCCAGCTCCTTCTGGAACCCACCTGGCATATCACCCCTCGCAGAAGACCCCGAGGATGCAAAGGTCGGACAGTACAAGAGTTTCGCTGTCAATACCATTGGGCCGATAAGGCTGTCCCAAATTGCTATTGATTACTGGCAGCAAAATCCGGATGTACAAGGAAATATTCTATTTGTGGCCAGTATGGGAGGTTACATGCATTCTATGCAGACGCCACTGTATTTCGCTAGTAAGGCTGCACTTGTCAGTATGGTCAAGAGCTTGGGTGGATTAAAAATGGCTCTGGGTATTCGGAACGCGGCTGTTTGTCCCGGGGCAGTATTCGTATGTCTTCCCCCTTCCATTCTGTCGTATTAGACTAATATGACGCAGACTCCCATTTTTGAACAGGACTATTGCCGTGATCGACTGCAGCCGGGCGATATAGCGTTGGAGCCAGAAGATGTTGCTGAACTTGCTATGCGAGTACTCCAAAAGCCGCAGTACGGTGATGGAAATATCATGGAGATCTTGATGGTTGGTAGTAAGGAAGAACAGGCGGTTAATGTGCGCGAGATAACGCTTGAAGCGTTGTATCCTACTGTGAGTCCATTGGGGGCGGGAACACGAGCTATGACTGAAGAGCTTAAGTTCTTTGAAAAAGTCAAGGAGAAAGGTATGAGACCTTGATAGCTATAGCTATATATGAGCAGGCCGACAGATAATCAGATCTTCGGCTCGATGGCTAGACTTCCTATCTCAAATGCCTATTTCATAGGCTTGTATAGAGTTGTTCCGGATAGACTCCTTCTCTTCTTCTCGGTGCTGAACGCAGTAAGCTCATAGATCAGAATTCCTCTTGCGAATAGAGCACTCGCTGTCAACCGAATCACTATAATGGCAGAGTCCCTGACACTGATGAATACCAGACTTGAAAGGATCAGAGTGCCAAAGAATGCCTGCAGTGCATCTCCGATATAGAGAGCGGATACCAGTACCAAGAACCAGCCATTATGTGTGTCGTCCTTTGTGACGACGAGTCTACCCTGCCATGGCGTTGGTTTAAACTCAGCCCAAAACCGATGCCACCTTCCACGATTGGCCGCAGTTTCTTCTTTGACGGTCACTCTCAATCTCGCAGCGATGTATCCAACGAGATGTATCGCCACGGCTGCAGTCGTCCAGACAGCAGGAAGGAAGTCTTCTCCTGGAGCAAACGTGCAGACTGCCCACGTACTAAGCTGGTACGCGAGGTAAGCATTATTTGCAACAGCTCCAGAAGCGATCGTATACTCCATTACTGACACAAACGCAGGTATCAAGGAAGACTCTGGCTTTTCAAAATTTGTCTGGAACGGTTCCGTGCCCATGGTATCGATATAGGCATCATATTCCCCCGCTCCAAGCGGTCTTACTCCGGAACTTGCCATCGACAGCAGGAAGGCCAGACCAGGCCGTCGAAATGTCAGCATAGCAGTATCAAGGTACGAAGCGCTCATCAGTTGAAGGATTGCGGGCGCGAGACCGAGGATGACGGCCGAGGAGGCAAGTTCGGCTTTGCGGAATTCGGGCATAGTTTCGAGGATACAGTCTATCACACGGTAGCCTATTCGTCGGTTTGGGTCGGAGCGGTTGCGGTAGCGGGACAGAGGTTCGGCACATTCTGGTGTGAGGAGTTGGTCTTGGAGGATGGGATCCCAGGCTGGGAAGAAGTGCTGGTATTGTGTGTAGGAGCGGGCGAGTGTGGGGGCAATGAAGCAACAAAGAGTGAGTAGAAGACAGGCTGCATAGACTGTTCTCTCTTTATGGAAGGCCATTGTATGGAATTGAGATCTGAAGGCTATTAGAAGTCAGATGCCACAGGTTTCATCATGAATGGGGAAAGGGCTGAGTCTTATACAATTATCTCGCTCGGCCCCCAATACAAATGCAATGGCATTTGGAAGCCGACCATCAGCCCCCTTCAGCTCAAATGATGTGCTGTACGAGATGTGATAGCGTCCATATCAAGTTATTAAATCCGGTAGCGCCAGTGGGTACCACCAACGCTAGTGGAATTCGCTACGATCATTGCGCTATTTCGTGAACTACAGGCTACTTCTGCCTTCGGTAAGATAATCGGACAATTGATAGACAGGTATTAGCGCGTATCCATAGGCTCTACCGCATTCCATGAGTCATGAGTTGTTACAGATACTTCTGATGCAGGTTTACAGGTTTGCATCATCATAAGCGTTGAGGCTGCTTGAGCTGAAACCTCTTGTATCAACCGACCCAATCATTATAAATCAGGCTCGGTAACCGACAGCTCAGCACGAAGAATCTATTTCAGCTACGCTTACTGCACCTTCAGGGTGACAAGATCAGCGAGGAATCCTTAAGGTGGGTTCTGCTTACTTTTCCGCAGAGGATTGGCCTGCAGCGCTTACCCACAGGTCTTTTGTTTTCTTGGCTAGCTTCTTCTTCTTCTTCTTCTTCCATTAAACATCTGGCTGTGCAGCCTACATAGCAGCAGCATTACTCAAGTCTCACGACGAATATCGTATAGTTCAGTGTTAGTTTATTGTCTCTATTCTGGGTAAGGCCATTAATTGTCTGTTTCTGTACCAATCCATGCAGTCTAATAGAGGTGACGGGGCGTACAACTACGCCAAAGAGCTGGCCACAACAAAAATAAAACTGGCACCCTCTTTCACTAAATCCCTAGTCTCAGTTGCAAGATCTCAAACTGAAGGTGACTTCTCGCTTCCCTGAACCATCTTATCGGACCCGAGATTGCCACACTTCTCTCGGAGCGAGTCTGTTACACGATTACAGCATGCCCGCCCGATACCCACCGATAACGTAGTTGAAGATGACTACGCCATCGGAGGCTTCGGGGCGGACGCCCATGACATGTCCTTCGGTTAGCTCTGTCCCGGGCACCCAACTGAGCGCAGCCCTTGCGATGGTCTCACTGGTCACTTGAGTCGCGATGGAGGGTTGCTCTTCGAGAAGTCTCCCGAGCGCGAAGTAAAAATATCCTAAAGACCATAAGTTAGACAGGTCCTGGAAGAACAGAAAGTTCATTATAACATACCTTCCCGGCGGACTTCTACCGCCTCCATTCTAGACCAGTGTACCCTGAGACGGGGATATCCGCTGCATGAATGGCCCATAATCCTGGCCACGAAATAGCACGCTCGTATTTTCTTCTGTTCAGTTGTGAGCCCTCGAGGGGCCTCTGTTCTTGTCAGGACAAAGTCCATGCCGCTTCTTACTAAGCGGGTCTCGTTGATCACGTCCATGGTCCTACTGAAGAATGCCACGTTCCATGATGGGCTGGTAGTCTGATTCGATGTTGTCAAAGAATTAGTCGCTTCTACGTAATCTTCGAAATTGTCGGGGTACTGGGCGATGAGCCCATGTTTGCACACTCCGCTGAACGTCACGTTCTTGCTTGCGCTGTAGGTTGTGATCATCACGTCGAGGTCAGATCCAGATTCCCTGAAACTCCGGATCGCTGTATTCTGGCTTCCTTCTATGCTAATGGAAGTTTCAGCTGCCACTACTCCAGCGTTTGTCAGAGCGGTTCGAATAGAGCTGTAGTAGTGTAAGTAAGGGGTCTTCTGCTGCGTAGCAACAAATGAAGGGAGACTTGCGTTGCCCGGTGGGCTTGGTTAACATATATCAGCACTCGTTGACCCTGTGACTTGTGGTGCTGAACTTGTCCAACAATCCATCTGATCTTTTGATTTCAGACGGCTTCGTGATCTGGGACGAGCCGGGCCATGCTCGGAGCCACCTGAGGCTCGTGCATCTTGGGTTGAGACATGGTCGACGAATCAGTAGATAGCGGTTTGTTGATAAAAGAGCCTCGATTGATGGCGAAATGTAGGGTTATCGGTCTTGAGGTTGCTTCAAGGCTTTGGCATTAGTCGAGCGAAGGGAATCGGATGCGTAAAGCGGTACGGTGCCTGTTCGTCGAGAGAGAACAAGAATCGATATGCTTGAGGGAGGTTCGATCGTCAGTCGCAGGTACAGCACTGAAGAGTTAAAATGTCTCAGATCAGAATAGGATAGTTGATAGATGATAAAACAGAAGTCATGAGCGTTTCGGATCGAAACTCTGGCTGTAGTCTATGCACTTGGTCAACGGCAAGTTGCTTGGTTGATGGCAAGTTGTGATGAGGATTGATTGTCATGGAAGTGACAAGATGTAAAGATTGCATTCACGTGAAGAAATATATTATGGGTCAACATAGGTAGCGTCAATAGTGCATAAATGGGAGTTTCTATTGTTATGTAATGACTAAATGATTGTTCTTTATGCAGCATGGTTGACAGTTGGTAGCACTGTTCTGTTCAGAATGCACCCCACTGGTTGCCAATACAGGATCAATTATGCCGAGCGTCAGAACAATGGTTATAGCGACTTTGTTATACATGTGTTCAGTTATGTCAAAGTTAGGTCAATTTTGATTCAGGTGAGCACAACGTGTCGCAGCATCTCAAAGCTGTGAACATAAGCTTCGTATA
Organism: Fusarium camptoceras; assembly: GCA_004367475.1. Lineage (NCBI taxonomy): Eukaryota > Fungi > Ascomycota > Sordariomycetes > Hypocreales > Nectriaceae > Fusarium > Fusarium camptoceras. The sequence goes on along the minus strand of QGED01000105.1, from coordinate 1,557 downwards.
CGCGCTCTGACTTGGAATATGAACCTTGTTGCTCAAAAGTCTCCGATCTCTAAGCCGCATGTGACCTGGATCAACTGAACCAATGAGAAGGAGGTCTATCGGGACAATTTTTTTATCGCGATAGATTTCCAGCTCGTTGAAGTGCTTGATCGCGTTGTCCACCTGCAATCTCAACGACTTGATGTATGTGGGTGGATTGTGGTTGATGTGGGAAAGAAGTAAGGGAAGGCTTGTGCAAAGCGTAGCAGCATTTTGTGCGCGTGACTGTGTTGGCGATAGGTCGAGTTCAGTTACTGTGGGCGACTTCTTGCGATAAGCCCATTGAAATTCGACCTGGCTTGGGAGGTCAACCTTGTTGTTGGAACATCGAAGTCGTAGAAAACCCTTCTATTACCCCCATGGTCGGATCACCTCCGGTGGGAAAGAGAAAAGTCTGCCTGAACGCTTCATGATCGTACTTCTTTTCTCCTTCTAACGCCGGCAAAAGAATAACAAGGTGATCAAGGAAGGAAATTGATGTCTTGGTCAAGATCTTGTATTGGGGGCGGGCAAAAGGAAGGGTGCAAGCATTGGAGTCATGATGCTTCAGAGATTATGGGAATAGTGTTGGTGAGGACAGAAAGACTCAATGCGTGCAGTCTCCTGCGTCGCGATGGAAGACGGGAGGGAAGAAGGAGAAGAAGATGATGATGGTGATGGATAAAGAATAGCAATAACTGCAGGGACAGCTATCCCATCAAAGGTGATTGTAGCTGATTCATAATGGGAGTTTTTAGGGTAAACCATTGTGATGGGTGGTTTTTGACGGGTTGATGTTGGTGGAAGGAAGAGAAGAAGTTGAGCAAGGCAAGACATCATATACCATGATGGAAACCTTGTATTAGGGCAGGGCAAAAAGAAAAAGTTCGATGCAAGCACCAGACTCACGATGCTGCAAACGTGTAGGTTTGTTGAGGAACAGTTTAACTGATGTCATCCCGAAACCTTGAATAGTGACAAACTTCATGCAGTCTTGGAAGCAGAGCATACAGACTATCAACTTGAGGAAAGTATGAAAGATGGAAGAACGGAATATCTATCTAGAGAAGCATCGTTACACGACGAGGGAGTCGTCTCTGGGTTGTTGGCGTTGGATGTTGTAGATACGTGACTGCTTACTGTGTAGAACACAGATCCTGGATCTCCAGAACACTCTAGAATTAATTTACACTTTCATACATCCCAAGAACCATCAGGAAATTCCAATCATGACACTCAGACTGATGCCTCCGACCTTCAACACTAACAAGCCCCCTTCAGCAAATCAGGTTAAAGATCTCTCTGTCGCGATTGAAGGTTAGGATCTTAAGTTTTGTGTAGCTCAAGATATACCTTTGGCTTGTAACACTGCGGAACAAAAGAGCCGTACGATCAAAAGCTTTGTTAAGTACGCATTATGGGCATCTCCAGATGTGTCACCGTCAAAACCTAAATGGCTAAGCACAATGCTCTCAATCAGTGATCGCAATCTTGGCATTTTGTTTGATTGCGCTTTTGAGAATCTAATATCTAATAGCC
>QGED01000104.1:0-98238 GCA_004367475.1 Fusarium camptoceras | reverse complement strand
TTCTACTCGGTCCCTAATAAAAACGTAAGATCATATCATCAAATCGGCTTCAAGCTTCGTCATGTCCCGAATAATGCTCCATCTGGACATCCATCATCTTCTATCTGTAGCGTCCTTAATTTAGCAGCAGCAATCAAAATGGATCATCTCCCGCAGCATGAATGAACCCCTGGCCCCTCCCCTCATCCCCCCTCCTTCATCAGCTAAGAAAAAAGTTGCCCCGCCATTACCCAACACTCGAGTTACCTTTACATTTACCTTTCAACCCCCCACCGATCTTGCAACGCTTCTTTCAACTTTACTTTGTCCTTCACCGCAAACTTCCTCCAGTCGCTTAATCTCAAACAAAGAAACCAGCCCCCAAAATGCCTGTTGGAACCGTTCTCGTTACCGGGTACGTCCACTGAACTTTGTCTCCTGCGATCCCTACCCCTGCTGCGTCTTGTTTGTCCCTCTTTGTTCTTGTCGCAATCACTATTCGGGACCAGCAAACGGATCATGCGGTGTCGCAACAAAGAATAACCTCACTGACTCGAAATTTCTCAGTGGTACCGGCTACATTGGCTCTTTCACCTCGCTCACCCTGCTTGAGCACGGTTACGATGTCGTTATTGTCGACTCCCTCTACAACTCTTCAGAGGTCGCTCTCGACCGCATTGAGCTGATCTGTGGTCGCCGCCCTGCTTTCTACAAGCTCGATATCACCGATGAGAAGGCTATCGACGAGGTCTTCACCAAGCACCCCGAGATTGACAGTGTCATCCACTTCGCTGCCCTCAAGGCAAGTCGCATTTCGACTATTCATATTGTCTACGACTAACAGTGTCCCAGGCCGTCGGCGAGTCTGGCGAGATTCCTCTCGAGTACTACCGCGTCAATGTCGGTGGAAGCATCTCCCTCCTCCGCTCCATGGAGCGCAACAACGTCAACAACATTGTCTTCTCCTCCTCCGCTACTGTCTATGGCGATGCTACCCGATTCCCCAACATGATTCCTATCCCCGAGCACTGCCCCATCGGACCTACCAACACATACGGCCGCACCAAGTCTATGATTGAGGACGTTATCAGCGACTTCGTCAACGCTCAGCGCAGCAACTTGGAGAAGGCTGGCAAGGACTTCAAGCAATGGAACGGTGCTCTGCTCCGATACTTCAACCCTTGCGGTGCTCACCCCACTGGTATCATGGGTGAGGACCCTCAGGGTATTCCTTTCAACCTTCTGCCTCTCCTCGGACAGGTCGCCACTGGCGAGCGTGAGAAGCTCCTGGTGTTCGGTGACGACTACTCCTCTCGCGATGGCACTGCCATTCGTGACTACATCCACGTCGTCGATCTCGCCCGCGGTCACCTGATGGCCCTCAACTACCTCCGTGAGAACCAGCCCGGTGTCAAGGCATGGAACCTGGGCTCTGGCCGTGGCAGCACTGTCTTCGAGATCATCAAGGCTTTCAGCAAGGTCGTTGGCCGTGACCTTCCCTACGAGGTTCGCCCCCGACGACAAGGAGATGTACTCGACCTTACTGCCAACCCCACCCTCGCCAACAAGGAGCTCAACTGGAAGACCGAGCTCACCATGGAGGAGGCCTGCGACGACCTCTGGCGATGGGTCAAGAACAACCCCAAGGGCTACCGACAAGATCCCCCTGCCGAGCTTCTCGAGGCCGTCAAGTCTTCCAAGGCTTAAAAAAGTAAAACTAAAATAGTGTGCGAGCAGGCGTCTCGCAGTTGATGTGAAATGAGAATTACTGAAGAGTATATGTTTTGGATTCTGTACCTAAACTATCCCTGGCATTATAGACATATAGCGCATTTAAAATAAACATAAAAGGCTAGAATTAATCGATTTTAATGAGAAGCTTTCCAATCGTCTTTCGGCTTTCGATGTCCTCGTGGGCCTTGGCCACGTCCTTAAGAGGGTACACGTTGTGGATGGAGAGCTCGAGCTTCTTGGACTTGATGAGGTCGAAGAGCTCGGATGTGTACTTCTCGAGATCAGTGCGCTCGGAGACGTAGCCATTGACTACGGGGCGCATGAGGCGGACGTTTTTGGGAGTGAGGCGGAACAGGCTCACGGGGTCCACGGCGCCAGACTGCAATTGTTAGTTTGATCACCCAAGTACTGGGTTGAGACACCACTTACAGCATTGCCGAAGGAGATGAGACTTCCCTTGAGGGCGATCATCTCAAGATCGCCATCAAAGGTAACCTTCCCAACACCATCAAAGATAACATCCGCACCATGTCCACCAGTAATCTCCTTAACCTTGGCAACAACATCATCGTGGGAGTTAATAACCCACTCGGCACCATTCTTCTTCGCCAACTCAAGCTTTTCATCCGTACTAGCAGTACCAATGATCTTTGCGCCCACAGTTCGGAGGAGCTGAACCAACAAGGTACCTACACCACCAGACGCAGCGTGAACAAGAACCCACTGGCCAGCCTTGACCTGTCCAGCTTCTCTAATAAACGTCCAAGCTGTAAGACCTTGCAGATAAGCAGCTACGGCTTGTTCCGTAGACACATCATCAGGGATCTTGACCGCATCCGAAGCGTTGACGACGCTGTACTCAGCATATGCTCCAACAGTTCCCATAAAGACAACTCGAGTCCCATTCTCGAAACCCTTTACAGAGGAGTGAACGTCGACGATCTTTCCACCCGCTTCACGGCCCAGCGTAAGAGGAAATTGAGGCGCCTTGTAGAGACCAGAGCGGAAATACGTATCGATGTAGTTCAAACCAGCAATTTCATTGCGCACAAGAATTTGGCCCTCTCCAGCTTTGGGAACGGGGATGTTGTTATGTTCGAGGACTTCTACGCCGCCGTTCTTGTTGATCTGGACGGCTTTCATGTTTGGCGGGACGGGAGGCATCTTGGCGGTTGATAATTGTGAAGCGAGTCTGACAATGCGCTGAGCAGCGATTTGGGTTGTCGGTGGTCTTATTTGAGTTTGGAATGAGGCGAGGAGAGAACGTCGTAGAGATTGCATTATTAATATGGATGGAGGTCGGGAAGGGGATCGGGACCTTTAGAAGCTGTCGGCCCCATTTACCGCGGGGCCATGATGGCGGGGTAAAGATGGGATCCGCTTGGTTGTTCGGCACGTCATATTGCGATTTCGGATACTGGGTGAAGGTTTAAGACAGAAGGGAATTGAGGCTTGAAGTTGACTTATATAGAATGAGGCTCGATTTGATATCTTATTTACGATCGCATGCTGACCATGACACTCAATTGGGCGGTTCCGCTTACTTTCACTTCCATTCGGCTATCTGACAATTGCCAATTCGAGTGTATGAGAGTCAGCTTGCGTCCAGTCTAAGTAAGACTTGGTTGAGCTTCTACAATTTCGACTCCTCTAAGAATAATAATAAGAGATTGATTGCCGCATGCTATCTTAGCTGATTTCTCAAAAGAGTTGTGAGCTATTAGTTGAATACACAGATATGGATATTGACTTGTATGGTAAGTGTGGATAAGCTCTTATCCTCGTGCAGTACCTCTTAATCGATGGCAGGCAGTCATGAACTATGGAGTCTGAGACGATCAGCTAGAGTCCCTTGGGTTTTCAATAGATTCACATCATGCGAACATTTGCCGAAATCCCGAATGTGGCAGAGCTCATATAATTTCCGCGCTCATCATGAAACGAGGCGCGAACATGCGGGTCTGGTTGCAATTAACTTTATTGCAAACGTTATCATGACAGCACAGAATGTCAAGAGAAGAACTGCCGTGAAATTGCTACCAAGGGTTGGTTCCCTGCCTCGTCACAGAGTTTATGAATTCATTCTGTCGTGCTAGTCATCTTGTGAAAGGTAGCTTTGCGATCTCAATTCAATTTCGGCATATAGGGTAACCAAATTAGGTAAGCCATTCAATGTTCCATGATAGGTACCTACTTTAACATGAACACGTCTTAAGCATATTATGCATGATGAGAAGATGACTTAGAGACTAACCAATCCCTATGGTCGCCATCGGAATATTTGTTTCTGTTAGCAAGGCTTACGACAACGAGTTCGCCGGTGTTACATCCAGATGCCTTAACTGCACCAATACATATCGTCGACTCGTGTAATCTTAAGCGACGCGAACAACACGAAAGAATCCTTCAAAAAACAGGCCATTCTGCATGCCGTCTACAGAAGTTCTGACATTAGTCAGTGTCTAAAGACTCAACTAGGCCGGGCGACGACAGCATACGCGTGGCCATCTCGCAGGAAGGGTGATCGGTCTAAACACCCGAGAATTGGGAGGGCGGGCCTATTCTTGACCTTCGCCCGAAGTATACTGCTTGCGGTTTAGTGATCGCCACAGAAGTGTTTTTAGACAGGGGCTAGAGGCTCGTTTCATGTGTCAGTGAAAAAACAGAATACACGTACAGAATGTCTGTGGCAGTGCTCAAGGCTTGGCATGAGAAAAGCTTCGCAAGCGTTTTCAAGGAGGATCCTGGTAGGATTCTGCAGCCATGACCGCCGGAACTTATTGCTTTTGAGGCCGGTTTATTGAGATGGTCATTGCAGCGATATTGAATGTTGGAGCTTGGGCCATTGCTGTATCATCGTCCAATTGTCAGGGGAAAGTTGAGGATGTTTGGGCCGCCATACGTCACCTAAACTCTGGGGGATAGAATGGATGCATTAGGGCGGCTGGGCGGTTGAGGGATGACATGACACCCACTTAATTCGATACTGTTGAACGCCACAGCACAATTTAGGAGAACTCCATAGTGTATCGAAAATATAAAGAGATAATTAGTACAATAAGTGTAGCTAGAAGGTTTGAGTAATGTTTCTTTTATGTCATGAGAAGTAACGACACCTTCAAATGTCACGAATGATTTACACGGTAGATGGGCGACGTAGCACACAGAGGTGGGGCGCTGCGGCTGTGATTCACTGCACGGGCAGTGGACCTTCACAGCCTCCAACCACCCCCCAGTCCCATCCTAGCAGACCTCTCCAGGCCAGGACTTCTGTAACATCAGCAGCACCACTATCAACTCAAGAACAAAAGGGACGGTAAAGCCGGGTAGGAGCACAAGATTTCCATTCTCAGGTTGCAGCCTTCCTCTTAACATGACATTTCAATGAGGGGTGTTTACTTTGCATTTTCACCCTCAACACTCGTTTCATTTCACCTTAACTGCAGCTTATAATGAATTCTTCAACGGCGAACGCCCGCCAAAGGCGTATTATACAATTATCGCAGCAATGGGGCTTCTCTCTTCCGCCCAACGCTCCAACTCCTCTTAGTCGACCGGCTCATCCAACATCTTTTCGAACACATGACGACGATAATGTCGCCGAAGACCTCTTGAAGAGACGATCTGCTGAGGTGGCTCAATTGCGACCTAAGAGTGGTCTCTCCAGAGCTTTCTCATCCAGCAATCTCAAAAAGGGCAAGCACTGGGATACCAAATACATATGGGAGGTCTTGAACTCGTGGGTCGATAGTTCAGGCTCACCGGGTGTCGCTGAGGCCTTGATTGCGAAATTGGCGGCTGCAGGCGTCGATCTTAGTGGTACACAGTCACAGAAGCAGGGCTTACTGAACAGACGAAAAAGCACGGATAACGGACTCGATCGCACTCGTTTATTGAAAGCCGCCATCGAAAGAGACCAACATGACATGGTCCACGTTCTCATACCGCATGCTGACCCCATCACCCTCGATATCTGTCTACCGGCGGCAATAAGGACGCGAAATCCACGAATTGTCGAAACCCTGTTGAGATGGGGAGCAAACGCCTCAGCAACTGCCGAAGGACAGGATGAATTCCGCAAAGCTTGCGCTGCTCCAGTTCTTTCAGAAATCGCCTCACTTATTCTAAGATCTGAAGGACGACCGTCAGAAATCTGCGTTTCACAAGCGCTTACAGATGCCACTAGAGCACAATGTTTCGACACCGTCTTGCATCTAAGTCGTTCCACAGCCGACTGCAACTACAACAATGCCGAGGCTCTCAAAATCGCCGTTAACAATGAGCGAAGAGATATCGCCATGGCAATTGCGACAGGAAACAAGCCACCTCAGAACCCCGGTCTGGCCGAGGCTTTCCAACAGCTCATCGAGAGCACGACCATGAGTCCCAAGTCGAAACTCGATTTTGCCGAGTTGTTGCTCTGCTGTGGCGCTCAGGGACCCATATTAGAGCGATCACTTGAGATGGCGTGCGACTCCCAATTCTTCGAGATGGCTGACCTTTTGGCTCGTTATGGAGCCTCAATAGAACATAATGACGCTTCTGCTTTGAAAGCTGCCATATCGAAAGGCCAGGTCAATCTTGTGATCTCTCTTCTCAGTGGATCTTCCAAAATTGATCCCTCCCTAGCATCAAGTTGTGTTCCATTGATCCCTCAGCAAGCGGATCCTGGGGTGCGACAAGCATTGCTTTATTCATTACTGAAAAGAGGCGCCAATGGTGCTGTTTTGAACGATTGTCTGATCCACGCTGCCAAATCTGGCGATATTCAATCAGTTGAGCTTCTCCTCAACCCTCATTTTCGCGAACCACCCAGCCAAGAGCCAAATGGCCACGGAAAGCCACGCATTAGTAACCGCCATGCTGTCGCATCGCCTGATCACCAGAGAGGAGAAGCCTTGCGCTATGCGGTCTCGGCAGGGAATACAGACATGGCTGCCACGATTCTTGCCGCGAGGCCCTCGAACGAGACACTTACCGCGATCTTTCCTTTGGTCAAGAGTCTCCCCAACACAGAACGGTATCGTATGGTTGATATGTTCTTGAGGGGAGCAATGACCGGCCCAGCTTTGCATATTGCTTTGCAAGACGCGATTGCCGAGGATCCATCACAGCGGGACGATGCCCTCATCAATCTTTTACTCAAGTATGGCGCGGACATCAATTACGACGAAGGCGTTGGACTCCACACCATTATTAACCAGATGGACGTTCAACTGTTCCATACCCTCATGCAAAGCGCATCGCCTCAAACAGCTGCCGCAAGACTCGCCGACGTCATGAAGATTGATAACCACCAGATGCGATATGAGATGTTGAAGGTGCTATTCCAAGCGCGGGCGAGTGTTGGCGTAAAGCAGGTGGCAGAGGCATTATTGGAAACTCTCGAGGAGAGACCTGTTGATATGTCACTACTGGAGCTTATTTTAAGACAGGGCAAAGCAGACATCAACGGCCTCAAGGGAGAGATTCTGAGGAAGGCGACACAGAATTCAGATTTCAAGGTTCTTGACCTGGTCCTTGGTTTAGGCAAACATGACACGGACACGATACCGATCTGTCTTGAGAGCTTAGGCACACTTCCTCCAACCGATAACAAGGGATGGAAGCTTGACGTGATTGTAGGCAAGGCACCCAGGAAACTCAACCTGGACAGTCTCTTGGTACAAGAAGTTCAAGTCCTTGCCCAGGATGAAACAGGCCGTGCCTCTTTTTCAACGCTGCATAAGCTTCTAGAACTTGGTGCAGACCCGAATACCCACAAAGCTAGAGCACTGTGCTCTGCTGTTGCTGCGGCTCGAGAGCTTGTAGTCGATGCCTTCTTTGGTTGCCAAAAGCCACCAACGCCGGCATCCCTGGCATCTGCACTCCCCCAAGCCCTGAAGATCACAGACCCAATGAATCGATTGGCATTTACGAAAAGAATAGTCGAAGCTGGAGCACCTCCTCGCGAAGTAAACAGAGCCTTGATCCACGCCATCGACCACTTCATTACAGATATCACCTTGATTAATATTTTGGCCGGCTTCGCAGATGCCTCTGATGGGGAGGCTCTTGCACTGGCTGTTTCCAAGGAAGCACCTGAAATCCTTGATCTGCTGCTTTCTCTCATCAAGCATTCTTCCGAGAGCAGAGACTCTTGTTTGGAGAAAGCAATGAAGATCACCGATTGGACAAACAGGCTCAATATCTGCAAACGCTTGGCAAAGGCAGGCGTCACGACCCAAGCAGCTTCCAACGCCCTACTTATCGCGGCGCGCGATGGAGACCTCGAACTTGGAGATGTACTGATTGCTTATGGAGCCAGTATCTCTACTCACGGAGGCCAGGCTATCATAGAAGCATGCCGCGGAGGTTCTGTTGAGGTCCTCGATGTACTGCTCAAGTCCAATGCTGATACGCAAAAGGCGACTTTGGAACGTGGTTTCCAGGCTGCTACCGAAGTTGGAGACTTGAACAAGCGCGCGATGATCTTTCAGCGTCTGCTGAAGATGGGGTTATCCGGAGAGGTTGTAGATATCCAGCTTGTATCTGCTGCGAAGTCTGGTGAGGACGGACATGAAGTGCTGCGTGTGCTGCTGGCAGCGGGCGCTGATCCAAACTTTAGCAATGGCGAGGCAGTTGTTGCGGCCACAAGGCTTGCGTTTGTCAGTAGTCTTGAGTTGCTTTTGGGTTTGTGGCACCAAGGTGGCAATCAGGTATGTTGGTGCTCCGTGACATACAAGCAGTGAATATCCGCGGTAACGACATCCTACTAACATTGATACAGAAAAAAGCATCCCCTCCCACTTTAATCAGGGCCCTGAAAGCCTGCTGGAAACTGGAACAGGATACCAGGCTGCGCATCATTGAAGGGCTGTTCAAAGCAGGCATGTCGGCTGTGGATGAAGTTCACATCGCATTGAGCAAGGCTGTTGGAGAGGATGAGCCAGATGAGCGACTCATCAAACTCTTGCTTGAGTCTGGGGCATCACCTTTTACGAATGGCTGCTATGCTCTTATTCAGGCTGTCCAAGGCGCCAAGGTGTCAGCAGTTGAACTGGTATTGACTTGCGATTTCAGCGAGGACGACATACGAGCGGCTTTCTCAAGTGGATTCTCGGATGCATTGTTCAGCACATGGTTCTCTGCAAACGGACTTGCGACTGCGAAAATGCTTCTCGCTAAAGGTGCCAAGGGTGAGAGCGTGACTCGAGCTCTTGTGCAGGTCATGAAGGACAGTACGGAGGAGACGGAGGGTTTGGCTGATGCATTTGTTGAACTCTTTGTTTCTTATGGTGCCAGTGTTGACTTTCAGGATGGAGAGCCTCTCGTTTGCGCGGCTTCAAAAGGTAATGCTTTTTGGACTGAAAGATTGCTTTCTTGCAAACCATCACCGCAAACCCTCACGCTTGCTTTCGAGCGTGTTTTCGATACCGCGAGAACACCTGAGGAGGTGTTGAAGCTATTTGAGCTGTTCTCAGGATACAGGGATGGGGAATCTGGACTTGATGTCATGACCCGAAGCGCAGGATCTGATCCCATTCTGATCAAGGCAATTTCGCAGTACCCACGCTCAGTAGAGCTGTTGCAGGTATTGCTGGATGCTGGTTTTTATCACGACCAAACTACGACATACTGCATTCACGAAAGCGTAGAAGAGCCTGAAGAGATGACCGTGCTACTTTGGGCGATTGCTCAACCTCAGAAGAAAGTCAGCTCAGCACTGATTAAGATGTTGATTGAACGTGGAGCAAACGTCAACTTTGAAACGGCTATCACCCGATCTACACCACTTATGCTTGCCATCCAAACTCGTCGACCGGATATTGTTAAGGAACTACTCATCGAAGGAGCTAACGTCGATATTACCGATGCTATGGGACGAACACCTCTTGCGATGGCAACCGATATTGGAGGCGATCTCTCAACTCGTATGATGGGCAATCTACTCGCTATTGATCAGTCAAAGGACGACGGATCACTTCATAACGCTGCAAGAGAGCTCAACCTGGCGGCCGTAACAGTTCTCGTGGAACATGGTCATCATCCCGACTTCCCTAGCCCACTGCACGATGGAAGATCTGCTCTAGGCGAGGTTTGTCGTCATGGTGCAGGTTCTTGCTCGGGCAAGCTCACTGCAGATGGAGAGAAGCTTATGCAGAGAGTCATGACCTTTTTGATTGACGCTGGGTCTGACATTAGCTTACACTCACATGGGAAATCGTTGCTGTTACTTTGCTTCGAATCCCCTGACCCTATTGCGACGACTCGAACCTTCTTGAAGGTAGCTATGTGGAAGGAGATCAACAAACCCTACAACCACTACTCCGACGGCGAATTTACCTACTCTCCGACAATGTACGTCCAGAAGGTGCTGCCTGAGTCGGATACTCGGGACCAGCTCCTTACCCTCCTTCGGGCGAACCGAGCAGTAGATGTGTATTACGCCAATTCTGGGGATCAACCTGAAGATGCCATTGGTCTGCCAAGCGATATGTTGGTTCAGGAGCGTGAACGAAAGGCCAGATTGCGACGCATAGCACTCGAGACAGAAGATCATGCCATCGCCCTCGCTCGAGCAAAGGAAGTGGCGAGCGTCGAGAGAGATATCTGGAATAACAAGGCCGAGATCGAGGATGCTCGTCGTCGCAGGCTCCTCAACGAAGACATCAACGCGGCACGACAGAAGGCCGATCTCGAAGAGTCGCTCTTCAACGCTGCACTGAAGAGACGTCTTTCAGAACAACACAAGCTTACACAGTCAAGTCTAGAGCGAACAAAGTTGATCGCTGCAGCCGAACTTTCGGCCGAAGAAGATCGCCAACAGAAGATGCTAGAATGGGAATCCAAGGTCAACTCCGAAAGAGCAGGCAATGCACAAGCGCTCAGCAGCTTACGCATTAGCGAACGAGAAGAATTGGATCGCATCGAGAGAAGTGCAGAGGACAGGATAAAGTCGAGGTTGGAAGCACAGAAGAGGCTAGTAGAGACACAGGAGCGACTGGCAAAGAGGATAGGAAACGTGCCTGGAGGCCCGGACGCCAGGAGGCAGATTGGATTCGTGGAGGAGGTTAACTAACGACTCTACGACCAAAATGGAATTCACTGGCTGGTTGGAAAGGAGTTTGGCGTGCATTCTTTTACACAGGCAGGTTTATACCAATAGTCTTGCGAATAGTGAGATAAGTCATTAACGATATTTCAAATCAAGTCGAATTTTGGACATTCTTTTACATTTGCGCAAGTCATAATCGAGGTCATTGATGTGAACCGCTGTGTATGTACAAAACACTTATATGTTGATACATTATACCTCATGTAGTTATGTCGACGACTGTACACATGTCGACTGATGTCGTCTATATAGACAAATAAAACCTCAATCTGAACTGACAGGCTACCCACGCCAAACACCTATAGCAAAGCAATAACCGCCTTGGATACAAACCCTTCCAGTGCTATGAATCCTGCCGACCAAACATACCAGAGCAAATATAGTAGTGCAAACTCAGTCCTTACGCGCCATCTTGATAGAATCAGCACCAGTCTCAACAACCCGGAAAGCATCAGCATCGCCCTCTCCACTCGCAGCCTTCTCATACGCAGAATCACTTCTGTCACAGAGAATATCGAGATCTGAGTCGCTGAGTACTTCTTCTCCACCAGAGACTTTGTACACTTGTCCGTCCTTGAGCAAAAGCGCGCGCAGAGCTTCAGGGTCTAGATCTTCGCGCATGTCCATCTTTTGACCCATTGTTTTGAAGTTACCCTTTTTGATGACCAGTTTCTCGAGACGGCGTTTTGCGTCTGCGGAGTTGAGAAGGGTCTCTTCGACGGTGTCTTTTGTTGCGAGACGGAACACAACCACGGGACGAGTCTGGCCGATTCTGTGACAGCGATCTTGTGCCTGAAGATCTTGTTGGGGGTTGAAGTCAGAGTCAAATAGAATGACAGTGTCTGCAGAGGCAAGGTTGATTCCCTGACCACCCGCACGTGTCGAAAGAAGAAAGATCTTGTAGTCGGGATCATTGTTGAAGTCGGCGATTTGAGTACGTCGACTATCCTGTGCGACGGAGCCGTCAATGCGACAAGTTTTCCACCCCCTAAGTTCACGGCAGTAATCCTCTAGAATGTCTAGCTGAGTGGTGAACTGTGAAAAGATCAGGACCTTGTGGCCGTCTTCAAAAAGACGAGGCAGAAGACGGTCCAAGAGAAGCATTTTACCCGACGCAGTGACTATGGAATCATCGACGGCAAGATTCGTGGAAGCGTTCCAGGGATTGTAGAAATTGTGCGGCGAGTTGCATACTAATCGCAACTGAGCGAGGGGGTTGCCGAGTTTCTTTTGAGCGATTTGCTTCTCTGCCTTTTGTTAGAACAATCTGAAAAATTGTAGATAAGGGACAAAACTTACTTGCGAGCTCAAGGGTCTCCGCCCGTTTACGCTCCTCAGGAGTCATCGACGCTTTGTCGTCCACCTCTTCGTCAGATTCTATCTCGTCTGCAAGTTTGGCTTCAAACTCATCGTCCGACATCTTCTCTTCGTCCGATCCAGCATCCTTGTAAGTACGAGTCTTTCTTGTTCTTCCGCGCAGACCTATCGGCGTCGACTGACGGCTCGACTTGGTGCTCTTCGCTTCTGGTTCTAAAGCGACGGGGTGACCCTTGCGCTTTGTACCAAGCTTCCCAGGAGTTTCGGTTGATGTAGCGGGCTTTGGGTTCTTGGGTGGTCTTCCTCGACCGCGCTTCGTCATCATCATGGAGAAGGCGTTGGGTGCAGGTTCCTCTGGCGCAACCTCTTTCTTACGAGAGGATTCGCGTACTGGGAGGGACATGGTCTTTGGTGGCGCGCGACTGCTTGATCGAGATGACTTTGCGCTAGGTGTCGCTGAAACACTGGCGTTGAGCTTTTCGATAACCTTGTTCTCGAGATACTGACGAGTATCGACCTTCTTGTTAGTAAGAACGTTGTACAGGTCTGTCTGCTCCTTCGTCATAGGTGCAAATAGCACATACTCCCGCTTCTTGGGGAGATATGAAGCGACATCCGACTTGACACGTCGTAGCAACATGGGTTGCAAGATCAAATGGATCTTCTTGACCAACTCTTGCTTCTTTTGATCAGCGATGAACTCTTCAGTGCCTTGCTCATCTTCAAGATCTGAAAAGTCGAACCAGGACTCGAATGCCTCCCAATCAGTGAAGATGTTCGGTAGGAGGAAGTGAAGCAGTGACCACAACTCTTTCAAGTTGTTCTGAAGAGGTGTACCTGTGATGAGAAGACGAGTAGCTGAGGAGAACTGGCGGAGCTGTTGAAATAGTTTGGCCTCTGCATTTTTCATGCGGTGACCTTCATCAATAATGATGAACTCCCAGTTAATCTTGGACAAGTTGTGCTGATCTCTGAGAACCATTTCATAAGATGTGCAAACAACTGGAAACTTGGCGGTAGGACGTCCTTTGTTGAGGTGCTTCTGCATGTTTGTCCTGAAGATCTTCTCACGGTCATCTTTGGTACCGTGGTACATGGTCACAGGGATGGAGGGAGTCCATTTGTGAAACTCATCCATCCAGTTGCTGAGCGTGCTGAGAGGCGCAACGATCAGATGAGGGCCAAGGTAGTTCTCTTGCTCACGGAGCAACGCGATCAGTGCAATAGTCTGTACAGTTTTTCCTGCGACAAGTTAGCTTTATGAGATCCCGATGATCGCAGGCCTAAACCTACCGAGACCCATCTCATCGGCCAAGATACCGGACATGCCCTGAGAACAAATCTCATACATCCAAGTCAAACCCTCCAGTTGGTAGTCGCGCATAGTACCGTTGATCATACACTTGGGCTGCTGCGCCATCTTCAAGTTATGTTCGCCAAGGGTCGTTCCATCAAGACTGCTTCCCACACGACCCAGAACCTGAGTCTTCTTAGTGAGAATATCCGAGAAGGCAGCTGACTTAGCCAGCAAGTCGTCAAGCTCTCTAGCTTTGGCCTCTCGCTCAGACTTAGTCTCCGCCTTCTTCTTTTTCTTCTTCTTAAGAAGAACCTGACGACGTTTCTCTTCGTTCTTCTCATTTTCTGCGCGCGCTTCCTGTTCCTCTTTCACCAGCGCATCATCCGCGCCCTCGAGATCGTCGTTTGTCTCAGGCGGCGAGCTGGGCACGCTGGTTGGAAGACGAGAGTTTGAGCTCGGCGAGCTCACGGTACTCGGTGTCGCCATTTTTGACAGAAGTTTTCAAAAACAATAATTATATATAAGATAAAATGAGAGCAAGTATAAGAGAGAAAGAAAAATGAGCGTCAGGGGCTGAACTCAGCTCCCGAGGTTGGTTGGTGGTTGCGGCGATCCGCTAGTGGGAAGAATGATGTAGTTGACTCGCCTCAAACAAGGAGAAGAGGAAAAAAAGAAAAGAGCAGAGAGTTAACCAATTGAAGACACGAGCAGTGAATCAAGAGGACCAGACAGAAGTGGCCAAGAGAGAAATAGACAAGAATCTGTATATACAGTAGTCAATGTCCCAATTGACTTCTATTGTTTCTCAAGCAACAATGTCAAGGGTCGAGAAAAAAAAGGGCGTACCGCGTAAAGAGCTGCCAGGCAACCGACGCGAGAAAGGGGCGATGTCACGAGTTAGCGTGTCTGATTTTGACAGCCACAATTCTTCTTCCCACTCAACGCCACACCAATGACAACGCCCCCTTCCCCGCCAGTACCTCAACCCAATTACCCCTCCACCCCACCAAGAGAAAATATCAAGAACATCCCATCTCGATAACATCAATCTTTAAGTGAAGCTATACCCAAGCTTCACACAGCCACCACGTTATCCCTTCGCCTATTCCGCCAGGCATCCAGAAGCCTCCCAGCTTTCCGTCCTCTTACAATCTTCAGAATGGCTTCTTTCGCTTCTCAGACTTACACTCCCACCGAGGAGGCCGAGATCCAGCAGTGGCTCACCACTTCTGAGCGTCTCAAGTCCCCCGAGGACAAGTCCACTATCCTCGAGACTCTCAACAACCACCTCTCCAGCCGATCTACCCTCCTCGGCAGCAAGCCCTCCAAGGCCGACGTCGCCATCTACGAGACTCTTGCTCCCGTTGTTGCTCAGTGGTCCCCCGAGCAGCGCACCGGCGAGAAGGGTCACCCCCACATCGTTCGCCATGTCGACTTCGTCCAGAACTCTCCCCTCTTCGGCCTCGATGTCAAGGATGAGAACAAGGTCAAGGTTAACCAGGATGAGGTCCTCTACGTGAAGCCTCCCGTTGACGCCAAGGCCGAGAAGGAGAAGAAGAAGAAGGCCGCCGCTGATGCTTCTGCTGCCGGTGGTGAGGCTTCTCTCGTTGACCGCACCAAGGAGAAGGTCAAGGAGGTTGTTGAGGGTGCCAAGGAAAAGCTCGCTACCGATAAGCCCAAGAAGGAGAAGAAGGAGAAGGCTCCCAAGCAGAAGGCCCCCGCCGCCCCTGCTGCTCCTCTGTCCCCTGCCCTGATTGACCTCCGTGTCGGTCACATTCTCAAGGCTATCAACCACCCCGACGCCGACTCCCTCTACGTCTCCACCATTGCCGTCGGCGACAAGCCCGGCAACGAGGACTACGTCGAGTACGAGGGCCAGATCTGCCGAACCGTCTGCTCCGGTCTCAACGGCCTCGTCCCTCTCGAGTCCATGCAAGGCCGCAAGGTCGTTGTCGTCTGCAACCTTAAGCCTGTCAAGATGCGCGGCATCAAGTCCTGCGCCATGGTTCTCGCCGCCTCCCCCAAGATCAAGGAGGGTGAGGTCGACGACCACAAGGGACCCGTCGAGCTTGTCACTCCTCCCGAGGGCTCCAAGGCCGGTGACCGTGTTTGGTTCGAGGGTTGGGAGGGCCAGCCTGAGGGTGTCCTTAACCCCAAGAAGAAGGTCTGGGAGACTTTCCAGCCTGGTTTCACCACCACTGATGGTCTTGAGGTCGCTTTCGATGCTGCTGCTGTTGAGCAATTGGGCAAGACTGGAACTGGTCGTCTTGTTACTGAGAGCGGTGGTGTCTGCACTGTTCCTAGCCTCAAGGATGCTGTTGTGCGATAAATGTATAGATGGACTACGTATCTTAAAAGTGTAGATAAACAAAAATGTGAAAGACAAAACTGTATGTCAAATGATACTCAAAGGCTTGATTACTAGAACGTGCTGTGAATATGCGGTAATTCCTACACAGGGTGTTATTTGGACAACTAAGATTGTGATAAATGCTGTTTTAAAACCACGATCCTAGAGTGTCAAATTAACCCTTCCACGGGAAGTATGAGGCGATACCATCATGTCATTTCAGGTCATTCAGACCAAGTCTTAATTGATTTTGCATCTCTACCCCCTAGAATGCATGTATATGGTTATAATACAGAAACCAGCATAGTCGCAACCACGCTCCTCTATGCCCAATGCTTTTTGTTATCCCGAAAAATAACTCTCTAAACGCCAAACAAATCTACGTATGTGCAACGCCCCCCCAAACATCGTCTTCATCAATAGTAATACATTATAAGAATCCTGGATCAGGAAAAGAAGTATTGACTCTCTCGCAGACTCCTAACATCAAAGTCACCCTATTCACTATATTAGCGTCACATCCACAGAAAAAGAGGGAGGGGATCGACATACCTTTGCAGGTATCTTCGGGAAGGTCAAGGGACGCCAGAGAGAGATGACCTTCTTCTTTTCGACCCTGCAGTCCTTCTTGGGGATGATGACTTCGGCTTCGAAGTTAGTATGCTTCAGCCGCTTGATGAGCCGAGCACTGAGCGCGTCAGTAGAAATACCGTCAGGATCCATTTCCTGCACGGCCTCCTTGACGGCCTCCTTGAGGTTGGCTTCTGAGGCGGGGATTTCTCCCAAACCAGCACTCTCGGAATCGGCCGCAATTTCATGATGTTCATCGGCTTCCATATCTTCGTAGATCGAAGCAGGTGTGACAATCTTGCGTGCAGCCTCCAAGTCCCATGGGTTTCCTGAGCGAAGAAGGCTGTTGCGCTTGTGCTCGAGCAAGAGTTCTTCCTTCTGGCCCAGCTTACTCTTCTTGCGGAAATCCCGGATTGCTTCCCCAACAGGAGAATCCGCAGGGATGGTGCACAAGTAGATCGAGTTCTTGTATCGTGCTTGGAACTCTGTTGCCAAGCGCCCAACAACATCTTCCTCGTGGATTCGGATGAAAGCATCCCGGAGAACGCCATTTAGGACGTCGACATCAGCGGCATGAGTCCAGAATGAGTCGTGAACAGCAGCAAAGTTCAACCCCAACTCATTACACCTGATCGCGGAGAGAAGCATATGGCTCGCGTCCAGTGAGTGGATGAAGTTAGGAGGGAATCCTTGAAGCTGTTTCCTTCGATCAACGGGGTCAGTTCTACCAAACGTAGGGTAGTGGATGGCCTGCAAACAAGTGCGAATCTCTCTGCTAGCAGCCTTTCGGTACGGCTGCACAACAGGCATTCGAAGGGGTGTGGTCCAGACGATTGTTGACCGGAATTGCGAACTCAAGTCATTCAATTCCTTCTTCTGGGCCGTAGCGGTAATCTTTGAGGTGGACTTTTCATCGACCTTCTCTTCCGCGATCTGGTCGAGTTGAGCTTCTGTCAAAGCTTTACAGGCTCGTGCGCCAATCTCGCCTAGCCAGTACTGGATATCGTGGGCACCACGGAACATAGTTCCGAGGGCTGCAAAAATGTGCTTGGCAATATAGGTGGCAGTGACAAGATTGGGGATTCCGGTCTCCTTGAACATATTGGGGTAGATGGCGTCCAGCTGCTTGCAAACTTGTTGTTTAGCACCAGAAAAGGTAACGCCGTAGACATTGGTCATAACGGTCTGCTTCACAACCTTTCTCGTGATCTTACCCATGCAGATCTGGCCAAGCTGGTTGCCGGCTTCGGCGTCCTTAGCAATCGACTCCTTTACAAGGTTCGCGACAGCCATATAAACATCAGCTGGTCGGTCACCCGGTGTGAGATTGACCTGCTGAGCACCCCAGGTATCACCACCCAGGGCTGCATAATGCTGCAGTCCGTTACAGGTACCATCCTGATGCACTGGCAGACTGGAGACATATTTAGTAGGATCTTCAAGGTCATACGCAGCCTTTAACTCGAAACAAGCAGCCAAGCATTGCCAAGGATCCTCGGCCTTCAACCACCAACGACTGCCGTTCAGAGGGTTCTCAACACTCTCAATAATATTGGGCAAATTGTCGGTAGTGAATTGCTCTCTCTCGCTGAAAGAGGCCTTGTCGTAACCGTACAAGTTAGCCATATGGATCTTGAGCCATCGAAGACCCTTCTCGCCGAGTTCCTTGCCCTCGGCAAACTTCAACAGGGCACGAGTGTGATCAGCTCCCATGTGGTTCAAGTATGTTGGAAGAGGGTAGGCGCGGCCTCGATAATCCATGTTGTGGGGGAAGTAAATGACTTGCTTACGGAATGCGCGTGCAATCTCCAGCTGCAAGTTCATGTAACACCTTTGAGAATGGAGGGCAGATCGCTCGTTCTCGACCTGCTTTACACCACGATACCATGCCCGGCGAAGGAGAGGATCAGAGCTGGCGGGCTCCTCTGGGTAAGGTAGATCAGGATTGAGAGTGGGCATGTTGGCAATCGGTTGGCCTGTATTCCAGGCTTCTACCATCACATCAAGTACAGGGCTGTTGATCCTCCATGGTGTCTTTCCCAACACGTCTAGACCCGCGAAAACTTGATCCATATCTCCGCGCTTAATGGCGGCTTTGGTGTAGAGCTTCTGCTCAGCATCTCCCGATTTGAGACGAATCAGCGAAGCTTTGCTTGATAAGAAGCCTCCCTCGCTGATACGTCTCCAAGGCTTAGGCTCGGCAACCATAGGAAGGTGCTTAGCGAGGAAATCACCCATGGGTTCTCGCTTCAGGCGTTGAACTAGGTGTGAGTTGAGGAACAGCATTCCGACCTTTTTGCCTTTTCTGGGTGCGTACAAATGAGAGAACGCAGGTTGAAGCTGGCTGATTATCTCCTTGGAGATCGGGTGTTCCTTTTCAACTTTAATTTTTGCAGTCTCGAGCAAACTCTTGACCAAGATCGCACCAACTCGAATGCGGACTTGGGTGGACCATGAGCTCTGAGCAGGATGCCTGACATCGGTGGGCCCATCAGCATCTGCGATGGTCTTTTCCTCACCTGCCTGGGCCGCCTCGGCTTCAGCCTGTGGCTTTTCTCCGGTGAAGTTGACCTTGCGGGTTCGGCGACGCTCTCGTTCGGTTTTCTCGCGGACCTGCGAGTTGATATCATCCTGCACCACACGAGCCACATCGGTGAGCAAACGCTGAATAACTACACCCTTGTCCGCACCTTGAAGGGCGCTGAAGTTGAGCAGGGTAAGGATCGTGACAGCAGCCAGTCTAGTAGGATCTGCGAGTCGTAAAATTGGACCGTACACGCAGCGTTCCAGGTCCTCTTCGGATTTGTTGGGACTGTCCTCAGAATGCTCAACCTTGATGATCTCCTCTTTTAAGCGAACCTCCATAGATTCAACCCAGTCTTGTAGGCATGCAGCAAGGCTGGACTCGGAGCTCTTATCATTCAGAGCCGTGTTGATGCCCATCTTGTCGAGGTTCTTCTTGGCGTTCCGCCACTTCCCAATAGCGACATCGATGGAGTCTTTCTCTATGCGAGTCTGGAACTCGCGCTGCTCCGCAAGGGAAAGTTTGGAAATGTCCACGTTCTGTAGCTCGCTAATTAGGCCCAGGTTGTTCTTCAGGGCACTCAAACCCTCTCCACGTTGAGGTGTTGGTCGAATTTCGGGATAATTGTCGTTCGCTTGCGAAGCCATATTCTCATCAAACCCTTCCTCCGCTTCTAAATGCTCTTCTTCTGCCATACTGACATATTGAACCTCGTCCGAGTCGGCGGCGGGGGCGAAAGTATAGGTGGGGCAGATTTCCGTAATGACACCAAGATCCTGGTCGCTGAGAATATCGGCCATACTCAACACTCGCAAACCAGCTTCACCAGGAGCCATGCTCATGTAGCGGTTGACGAGGCGTTCCAATCGTAAGCCACGCTCAGAGAGGAGGGAGGCCTTGAGCATGCACGCGATTGTCTCCGCAGTCTGTGGTAGATCCAAGTGTCGTATTTGTAGCTCGTACCATTTGTGCAGCATTTCGGCTTCTTTTCGGTCGGGAGTCGTTCGCATTTGATCGAGAGATACACGTAAATATTGGTTATGTAGGATGATCATTTCTTCGCCAGGAATCAGGCCGGTTGCATTAAGTCGCTTCAGTACCAGAGCTGCTCTCTCAAGCTTGCCTACACGAACACAGGCATCGAAGACTGGAATCATCTCCTCAACTTCACCAGGGACGCCCTTGTTGTTCATCTTGCCAAAAGCTCGGGCTTCTGGAGGTTCGGGGACGGTCAACAAGTTTGATAACGGGTCCAGTGGTCGAATATCGGTATGAGATTGTTGAGGAGCTTGGAAAGGACGTAGGCCGGACCTGGCCAGCTGGTCATGTAGAGCATTGTAGTTGCTAAACTGGAAGTCATCTACAGCTGTGGCGAGACGTCGGTCGTGCAAAAGATTAGGGCCAAACTCTGAGCCGCGTTGCTTTTGAGGTTGAGGTCGGAATTGTTGTGTAACAACACATCGTCGGCCGAGGGTCGATGTCGCAATATGTAATGGTGTCGATCTGGCGGCAAAAATGCCCCTCCGTGTCTGTCGGACGAGCATTGTGATGGATGATATTATCGGATGGTTTTGAGGGGTCGAAGGTGCGTCAGACGACAGACAAACTCAAGAACGGGCATGAATTGCCCAATCGTTGTTGCTGCCGCGTTGTGATGGAGAGCTCGAATCCCAATTTAAGGGTTCGAAAAAAACAAACGATTGAATAAAATCGCTAAGGTCTTATAAAGTAAGATAATAACATTCGATTCTTGAGCTCTTGCCAACCGAGTCTTTCTTAGAAAAAACCGGGAGGCGCATGAGACAGAGGCAAAGTCAAGTCGGTCTCTCCAAATTTTTCAGTGTAAATGGGCGAGGAAGTTTAGAAGCACCCACTAGAGACAGTCACGTGCGGAAGTCGAAGTTGTGGCAAATAAGAAAACAAGGGACTTTTCTATCTCCACTTTTGTACTCTAAGCGGAAGTTATTGGGCGTTTGATATCGTCTTCAAACTCAAGTTGAAGTCGATGATGTATTGGAGTATAGAGGATACAGGCATGTAGGTAATTATCGAGCATACCTCTGCCATATACTTTGAGCCGTAACTGTATGTGATTGTATTTGTATATCATGAAGATATTTTTTTTTCCTTTGGTAGGTCTGAAAATTTGGTAACGGACCCGCAGGCCGTCAGAAGAATTGACCACCGAAAGCATAAGAGATAAAATAATTTGGTTACTTTAGGCAGGCTTAGGCTAGCACCTAGGCTACTTTATTTCTGTAGCCCAAGTCTCAGAGGGCATTTCTTCTGTTGCCCACTAGCGGACTAAGGATTAAAACATCCACCCTAGTATCCCCACATACCACGCTGCGCCGTGACAGTTTCGGTACTGTAGAAGCTGGAGCTCGGCTGTTCCCCACTTCACGACTGGGTTGATCTAACCATGACGATCAATGTCTTTCTAGCTCTTCAACATCTGAGTTTTTGTCGTTCTTTCAACTCACGACGACACTCAAGATGTTGAAACGTCCCGTCGCTGCAGCATTAAGTTGCCGGCAATGTCAATCGGCCATTGTTCGAGCTGTTGTCTCACGTCCAGCGACAAGTCCTTTTCGCACTTTTCCACAGACCACACGACATCTTCCTAGCCTAGCGACGAGGTTTTACTCAGACGCCAAAACGATCGATCCGATAACCGAGAAGAGCGCTTCCATTTCGACTGCGCCTAACGATACTCACGACAATTCTGCTAACGTATCACTGGAGTCCGCTGAATCTGAAGATGTTCCTTGGTTTCTGGAAGTTGAGGCCCCACGACATCCCGAAAGCCAGCATGCCGTCGAGCTGCCAAAGATCCCTGAAGGCGCGCCTGAGGTTATTGAGCCAATGATCAAATACATCTTCGAGGACATGGGATTGGACGATATTTCACTTCTGGACATGCGCGATCTTGATCCTCCTGCTGCTCTTGGTCCCAATTTGATCATGCTTTTTGCGACAGCTCGTAGTGAACGACATCTTCACATCTCGTCCGGTCGCTTTGTACGATGGCTTCGAAAGAATCACAACATTTCTGCCAGAGCTGATGGACTGATTGGACCTGGTGAACTTCGGACAAAGCTGCGTCGACTTCGAAAGAAGGCGAAGCTAATGGGAACCAATACTGCCATTATTCCTGGTGGCGACAACGGTATCTCCACCGGCTGGGTCTGCGTCAACTTTTCTTCCAGTGGTGATGAGATTGATGAAGCGGCCAAGGTCGATGATACTGGTCGCTTCTCTGGTTTCGGCGCGCCCCAGACTGGCACTACAGTGGTGGTTCAGTGCATGACAGATTCTCGAAGAGCAGAGCTTGACCTGGAAACTCTTTGGAAGGGCATCTTGAAGAAGAGCCTAAGAGAGAACAAACAAGCTCGCGGGGAGAAGATAAACAGTCCCGAGGAGCTAGAGCAGCTTCTTGCCACTAAAATCCAATTACCCAAATCAGCATCGGCTTTACAATGGCAGGCTTTGCAGAATGCGTCTCAGCAACGGCGTGCTTATACCACCAGCGCACGACGGCTGTTACAAGACCTTAAGCCAGAAGAAGTGCATCGGGTAGAGCCCGGTTCACGAGAGGCCGATCTCATATATTCAGACGAGGATATAATCGGTTTCGACAACTTACACACCGAAACACATGTAAGAGCCCTAGCCGTCGTCCGCAAGTGGTTTGAGGAAATTCAACTTGCTGGATCTCCTCTTACACCGCACATGATACGTCAAACTGTCAGAAGCGCACTGACAGGAGCTGCACCAGAACTGGCCGCAAAGGAGCGACTCTCCTTGGTCGATCAAATAATTCGGACAGCTGAAGAGAGAGGCATTGAAATTTGGAACCCTTCGATGTTCACGTCTCTTATTGAGGGTTTCTTGACATCACCATCCTACGGCGAGCCAGCGCTCGAAAGAGCTCGAAAGAATATTGAGACCCTCCTCGACCGGTCAAACTTCAGATTTGAAGGCCCGCAGCTTCACCGCATGATGACCGGTTATGCAAATCGAGGAGACTGGACACGTTTCTGGGAGCTATTCCGCAGACCACATCTATTCAATGAACAAAGGCCAACGATGCTTTACACATTGGCTTACAATACACTAGCAAATACTGGAAACCAGATCATGTGTATTGAGAATCTACGCTGGATTTATACTGAAATGCGCAACGAAGTTCGCCCTATCGGGATCGTGGGCAAGGTCTATTATGCTCTCAAAAGGTGCATCAAAATCGCAGACCCAGCATCTAGTTACCTTCTGACGCATGCCACTATGTTTTATCCTGACGGCACAGAAAAGAAGCCCCACGCCCAAGCAAGACTCAGGAACAGAGAGTATCTCGTTCTGCACAGGGAGATTGAAACGCTTCATAAGGAACATACCAAGCAACTTGCGAGAAATCCAAGGTCGTACGAAACTGCCGATACAGTTGAAGAGGATTCGACGGAAAAGGAAGATTCAGTATAGACATCTCAAATACAAATAAAACACCTGTTATTTCCATTTGCCATTTCACAAAAGCCCACATACTGATAACACATGCTTCAGAGTATCAGAAGAAGTGGTCGCCAGGAGAATAAGAGACGAAATAATTCGGTTACCTTATACAATATTAAGCTAGCAATTAGGCTGCTTTATTTCTGTAGCCTACGTCTTGGACAATTCTTCTGACAGGCTACATATACTATCATTACCATCGCATCTCAATCGCATGTAGTATTTATATCCTTGAACTTCTTGGCTCTCGTAGTCAACTCTTCTTAAGAGCCTCTCTCAAAAGCGGCGCAACCTGTTTCCTACTCGCTGCAAGCTCGAGCTGCCTCCATGCAAATCTACTATGACCATGCTGATCCAGCTCTCCATCCTTATACGTCTTAAGCTTCAACTTCTCTCCCGCATCAGCCACGAACCTATCCACCGCCTCACGACCCTCATCGCTGATACCCCAAACAAGAAGATGTCGCTGGAATTCGCCCTCGGGATGCGACGTGGTCATTATACTCGCCACATCAAGCTTGCGCTCCTTGACCCAGTCCTCAAAGGCATCGAGCATAGGCTCCGCGGCACCGGCTTTGCTGATGAGGTAGTCGAAGTTTTGCACGATGCAGCTGATTCCAAGCTTCAGACCTGAACCATTCCATTCCTTGTAATCCTTTCGGAAAATATCACGGAAGCTCAAATCGGAAATGTCCTCCTTCACAGCGGAGATTTCGTCAAAGTAGGCTGTGCGGTCGAAAGTCATGCGCTCCTCCAGGAATGACACGGCCTTGAGATCCCTCTCGCGGACCTTGGCCTCGGCTGTCATGTTTATCGTATCGGAGATGATAGGACCTATAGCAAGTCTGACGAGTTTATCGTTCTCAGTAGCTGCATCGCTGTCCTCCGCATCCTTGGTCGAAAGCTCCTCCCAGATTTGGCGCTCCTCATCCACGACCAGACTCATGCAGCTTCCACAAGTTTCGATGACTCTCGGGCTGGCATCTTTACTCACGACGTCTTCATCCGCGTGGTGGTCGACACAGCCAGTAACTTGTTCGGCATATTTTGTAAGTGGGCCCGTGAGTGAATTATGATCAACCAGCAACCAGCGTGTCTCTTCAGGTTTCAAGTCCGGCAGCTCAGACAAAGTCAAGAGGTCTTTCAGCGTCAGTCCCGCATGTTTGAGAACAGCTGACATCTCAGTGCGAAGGGCCAAATCTTCGCGAGGAAGATTTGAGAGGGGGATGTGTAGAGTGTGAGGAGGGGCATGGCTGCGAAGATAGGCATAAACAACAGCTGAGCAGAGAGAATCAAGATCTGTTTCATGTCAGTAAAAGCCATTTTGGGGTTCCTGCGAACTTACCTGCAGATTCGTTTCCTACAACAAAAGTCAGAGGTACCGTTCGTTGCGCAGCAGGAGCTGTCAAAGCAGCCCTAGCCTTGACCAAAAAGCTGTTCAAAGACAGCCTAGAAGACATATTGGAACAGACAGTCAATCCTTGATTATGTAGGGAGAAAAATGAGTTTGCAAAAAAGCGAGATGCAAAAAAAGACAAAAACAACAAACACAAAACTCACGACAAGAGTCCCTGCATGTACATTTGTGTAGGATGTAAGTTAACTTAAATGGTTCAAGACGTCACTAAGCCAAATTTGCAGGGATGCATGGGATGTCAGCCACAAAAAAGCTGTCACTTGATGCCCCATTCTTTTCTCTAAGAGGATGAGAGGTATCGGTTGGGGAATTTAGCATTGCTGACGGAGCGTTAAATAATGCAGAGGATATATGATACTGCTATAGACACTTTGTTTGTTGGTGGATGGCTATGTTGTAGGATTTGCTGTTCCATTGCATTGAAAGTGGCTGATATGCGGATGTGGGTGATATATGCAGCTTGAATGGCCCTGCCATGTGGATAATGGCCGACATCCATGAGAAGGCAGTCATTTCAACGATGGGGTTGAAAGTTTATGTGTCACGTCAAAGTCGGATGAAGACTGTTTGTGTTGCAAGACAGAGCTGGCTGTCTGTCTCAGCCACCGTCTTAGATGACTTGTTGTAAAAGTGTCAGAGCGTCAGAAGTCCAAGGTTACGAAATAATTTGGTCACTTAATGCGGTTAAGATCAATATGTAGACAATGTACTTTATTTTGGCGGCCTTTCCCCTCCCACCACAAGGACGGCTTGTCAGCTAGCCCACGGCACTTCAATAGCACAAAACGCATGCTGATACTTCACTCTTTGACTGAACCTACACACATTTATGATAGACTTTTTATTCATTTTACTCAACACAATACGTATTGATATATTGGGCTTAGAGATTGCCAGATACTCCATAAAAGAGCGCTAATTCAGGTTTCATGACATCTCCAAGGTACGGTAACCTCTATGACTATCGCTCTCACCGCCTACTTGATTCAGTAACAATATGTCATATTTGTAATTCTGCCTATCCTCCCCTCCCCTCCACCCCCGCTACCGGTCCCGCCGTTACACGAGCAGGAAGCCCAGGGTCCATCCTCACCCAGGTCTTGGCCTCTGGCCTTGCAGCGATCCTGTTTCTTTTTCATTTTCGCAAAGAGTCATATTCCTGATTTTGATTTCATTCCCTCACCCACCAAACCTTCCATCCAAAATGCCTCCTCTTCGCCTCGCCATCCTCGAAGCCGACACGCCCCAGCCTCAAACCCGCGATCGCTA
Source organism: Fusarium camptoceras (assembly GCA_004367475.1). Classification (NCBI taxonomy): domain Eukaryota; kingdom Fungi; phylum Ascomycota; class Sordariomycetes; order Hypocreales; family Nectriaceae; genus Fusarium; species Fusarium camptoceras. The sequence continues at coordinate 72,172 of QGED01000104.1, read as the reverse complement.
TGGCGGCTACACGGGCGTTTTCACCGCACTCCTCGAAGCAGCCGCAAAGCCCCAGAAGCTTTCCGATCTCGTCACCATCAAGGGCTACGATGTTGTGAATGATCTGCACTGCTACCCTTCCCTCGACGACATCGATGCGATTCTGATCACTGGCTCTCGCCACACGGCGTTCGATAACGATCCTTGGATTCTTAAGCTTGTTGAGTTCACGAAGAAGGCTATTCAGTCGAATCGCGTACGTGTCGTGGGCGTGTGCTTTGGACATCAGATTGTAGGCCGGGCTGAGGGCGCCAAGTGCGGGAGGAGTAATAGGGGATGGGAAGTTGCTGTCACCGAGGTTGATTTGACAGCCAAGGGCAAGGAGATCTTCGGGTTGGACAAGATGGTAAGTTCCGGTTTGCGCCATTGTTTGTGCGACGGTAAGACTGACTGTTGTGTCACAGCGCATTCACCAAATGCATCGCGACATTGTCGACGCATTTCCCAAGAACTCTGTTCCTCTGGGCTCCAACGAAATCTGCGAGGTTCAAGGATTCTACTCACCCGGAAAGTACATCACAGTGCAAGGACACCCCGAGTTCAATGAGGAGATCATCTCAGAAATCCTCTTCAACCGTCATACCGTTGGTATCTTCACGGACGAAGTTTACAATGATGCCATGAAGCGTGCGCCTCTGCCCCATGATGGAGTTGCCATTGCCAAGGCCTTCCTCAAGTTCTGGAGAGAAGGTTAGGGAAATTGAAAGAAGAACTGCAAATTGTGTATTAGTATAAAAGAGGAGGATCAGCGTTCGAATTAGATAGAACGATATACACGATGCACGAATCTGCCTCGGTAGACTAATGAAACAAACGACTTTAGACAAACTTTGTACCATAAATTTCGATATCAATTCGAATGCTCATATTTTCCCTATAACATCTAAAATTCACCTGGTATAGTCACCCAAGCTAACGCCTATCAATGCAAAATTCTGCGCCTGTCGTGGATGTAATCATCAGGACATATCGTTTTCCAACCGGGGTATCATCCTCCTCGCTTTAATTGCTGTCTTCTTATGACAAAATCCCCACCCATATACATGATCTTTATCAATCGTCTCTGTCCCACCAGTCAGGAGCCGCCCTGGAAGCTTTGCGAGCATCTTGGCCAGCTTGTCGCTCCATCTCCCATTCGGCCTGTTCTTGTTCTCTTCTCGCCTTCGCGAATCGCGAATCAAGTGTCATCTCCTCTCTGGTTCGTCCGACCCGTGCACCAACATCGGGCGCTTCCTGTCTTCGTTTCCAAAATCGTAGATTGAAACGCTTAAAGGTTTGGTTAAAAGTCTGACTATGCCTCCATGGCCTCTCTTTTAAACAAAAGACCACAGAATCAGCTAGACCATGCAAACAAAGAAACACGATACTGGCTAGTCTCATGCCATAAGGTGCTCCTTTGCCATATCCTGTAAGCTGAACAATAAATGGTAAGATCCAGATGACGACGTATACTATAGGATAGATAAAAAGCAATCGGAGCTGTCGCAGAATCTTCTCGCGTGTCTTGACAGTTCCCGGTGCGTTGATATCACTCTGAGTTAAGACAAGGTCGTTTTCCGCGCTCTTGGGGCGTTCGGGTTTGCGGTTGAGTATGGTAAATAGATTGGGTATAGATGGTGTCTTGGAAGTTCCGGTTGTAGGGAGATAAGAGGCGTTTCGCATCATGGCTGCAGGTCGAGTGGGTGCAGGATCATGTGTTTGTTGTTGGAACCCAGGTTTTGTGTAGGTGGCTAGAGGTGCAATCACATCATCGGAACCACATCGTGTAGTCCCCGTTGAGTTTTGAGAATCAACCTCCACGTGCTCTTCCTGAGCGGTGAGGTCAGTACCAAAGTTAGATATCCACATCTGTGCTGATCCCCGACGAGCCGTCCGCGCTGAATGCAGCTTGCTAGCATATGCACTTCCAGGTGTGTCCGTTTGGAATGAGTTGAGTGTGGCCAGGGAGGGTCTGGTGGGACGGTCTTCGGTGATGGTACAAGAGTTTCGTCGAGAGGCGTTGGATGATGGTATGAGTCCGTGATATTTAATTGTCGGTGTAGGAGGAACAGTGGCGCTCGGCTGTTGGATCGGGTCAAGACTCTCGAAGCCAGACATCTTTGAGAGAGTGTTCCCAGAACTATTGCTTTCCGCACCAAATCGACTCATAAGTACACGGACGTAAACGTATACGCCTATGCATAGGAAAAGGATAATGGCAAAAGCCAAGTAGCGAGGAATCCATGAGAGGGCAAGTCGTTTCCACATGGGATTGAATGGCAAATAACAGAATTGGCCAGTGTTGATGTAGCCGGGGCTCTCGATGAATGCCAGTGAGGCCATCACGACGGGAAGAATGGCGGCAAGGGCGTAAGCCGCTTTTCGATAAGGATAGAGGCCCTGCTCTCCACGGAAGATGAACAATGCGGTGTGCACGGAGATGAGAGCAACAGAGACGTCGGATGCCTCAATACTTAATGCAAGAAAGAATCCGCTGACTTGACAAAATGTTTCGTCGGTTTCGATTTTACCAGCGACCAATTCCACAGCGGGGAAGACGAGTAACCAGAATGTCTTGAACATGTCGCTGTAGATGAGCAGCATAATAAGACTTCAATTTGTGTCAGAAAGATAACCTTTGAAAATTGTTTGTGGCGACTCACTCATGGCGAAAACTTCGTCTCATACGAAAGAACCAGAAAGAAGTGACTATTGTTGCGAGGATGCTGAAGGACGCAGCGGCCAGAGTCGCAACGTGTATCGCATACGTTTGATAAGGAGTTAATGTGGCCATGGTGAAATGCTTTACTCGTCGTGGCTCGAGAGCCTGCAATGAGGTTGTCCATGGCGAAAGTGAAAAGTCCAGGGCCTCGTCTGGATGAAGCCAGGGAGGCATGGTGGAGATGATGATGATATGTATGTGGATATTAGAACTGTCGGCCCGTTATTCGCGGAATAGGTACGTAATAGTGCTTCTGATCGCTAGCGTTGTAGACCTGCTGATATCTTGGCGTCCGGTATAATAATGCTGTGTTATATTAAAGGGCGAAGGGGAAGTGGTCGGTAAGATATGACGGGTCAACACCACCATGGCGAGTGACAGTCGCAGGTTGAGACTCGAGAGACAAACCTCTGTCGCTTGGAACGTGGATGAGTCGAGGGTTTAGGTCCTTATCAAACAAAGGGACTCTAACATTCTCAAAAAGACCAAGAGGTTATCCGAAACTTTACAGGCCCCGAAGCTAAGTGAGACACGTTAATGTAATCATGACCGATGAGGTCTAAAGCCAAGATTGTCCTGTTCCGCTCTAGTTGATAGGTTGATATGACCTCTTGGTGTTGCGCCTCCGAGAATTTGACTTTGATCTTCGTTCCTGCCGTTTCTCAATTAACTATGTACTATCCGTACCTCCGCGCACATTTGGGAAGGTGCAGCGCAGCACTGATTCATCCGGAGGCGGCAAAGTGAAACTTCAGTCACGGCAGGCGCATTGGGTGAATAACGAGACCTCCTCTTTGCTTTGTTTTTGAGCCTCGGATTCCCCAACACTACTAACCCACTACCAACAACAAGCAATGAAAATTACCCGATTAGTTGCACACTATCCTCTGGCGCCTTTCTTTTGGCAAGGCCTCGACTCTCAACAAACTCGCTTAGAGAATCATGTCATCCGTCAAGGGATGCCAAGCAAAAAACGGGATAAATCAGAGACACGGGATGTCTAGAGTCAGTAGGTTGAACGAGATTGGATTCATTCCATTATCTCATACTGACGAGTCGCTTCGGGGGGCAAATTGGGCAGAGAGCACCAACGTATCATCTAGTACAGCAAAAAGAATATGTGCAAACATGGCCGACGACATTGCATCGCATTGTCCACACCGCAACAAACATGTCTCCTCTCGTCTCGCGGTCAATATCAAGTGACAGCTCAACTCGAAAAACCCTGTTCGCTAGCAGCGCGCTACGTAAGGGCAAGATCTACTTCAGGGCGAAGCGAATCCATTCATGGCCCTTTCCGCGTGCCACGTCCGTCAAGGCGCCGCCATCCGTCTTGGGGGCTAATCCTAATTCACAGGCGATTGGGCGAGACCTTCTCAGCCTCTCGATCTCACGCGATGCACTCCATTTGCGGCCAATCGAAAATTGTTCTCGCCTGTTGAATACCACTCAAAGCCCCCCAGCTCGGCAAAGGTAGTAGCGCAGAGTGGGTGTCCAGGCTCAAGATGAAAGTTTGACAAATCTGACTTAACTTGCATGTCACTATAGATGGACAGTGGCAGCGGGATGGCCAAGCAGCCCAAAGTCTGTTTTCTTGTTCCTGAACCTCAACCGGCCCAGGCGCGAAGTGCTTTATCGGCTGATCAAAGGTCAACATGAATGATACCAAGGCCCCGGCTACGGCATAAGTATTCTTACTCACCATCCCTGACCCAACTCGGCTGGGCCTTTGAATGCCCGGGTCCCCGATTTTCTATCCATCGCCTAGATCGCCAATCGTGGTTGTCTCCGCAATTTTACGAAGATCGCCGCAGGGTTCTTGGCCTTTGAAACCTCATACGACCAACACAACATGGCACCGGATATTGCTCTTGGCACTGAGAGCAAACAATCATCCACCAACAATTATTGCTTTTATCGAGTATTGAATTGAAACATTCATCTCTTCTCAATGCGCCTATTTCCTTGGTTCCTGCATATACCCGAACCTCCGAGTGGCAAACTTACAACCAACTAACAGAATTTGACCTGGTGACCCCGACCTGGCCAGGAACCGAGTCGCGGGTCCTTGGATTTCGAAGACATGATTCAAGGTGATCTAACTGGTCTAGCCAGAATCTATTATATGTGGAGGGCAGGCAATAACGCTTAGGGCTGACAAAGTCTTTGACAAAACACTTTCCTACCACTGCATGTCCTATGGAAGGACCGAAACTTGCGTATAGCTTTGTCTGCCTCCGCTCAAACTACCGTTTGCCACGAGGTTGGCGTCAAATACGTGACGCCGTCCCTTTGCTATTAATCAGTACCCCTGTTTTTACGACTCAGGAACCCACCTTTCGTGCATTGAGGCTCTCACGAACGGAGCAGCCGTTCCTTTCGTCCACTTCCCATGACCTTGAACTGATGTCAAGAGATATCGCGTTCCGAAGCTGAAAATTTGCAGCCGAATCTGCCATGCCGCTCTGGACTTTACGGGGATAAGTTCGGGTCCATTTCTGGTATCAATGCCGTAAGCGAGGTATCCGTCGCGCGGCGCTATACGTGGTGCATTCCAGTCACAATCTTGGCCCTGGGTTTATCTTCCTCGCTACCGACTCGGCCTAGAGCTCTACAGCAAGGGACGCTTTCTATTATTCTACTGTAACGTTGCTGCTCGCTAACACTCGTCTGTCGAAACCCTCGCATCTTTGCCCACGTTCCAGGGATACCGGTCATTGTTCTTACTTCCTCACAGGAGAGTTTGCCGATCAATTTCTGATTCACCCTCTTGTCATGTCTGAATGGATAATAAAGGTCTTGTTTCAAAGATTCCATCTGACATGACGGCATGAGGGGCTGAGTTGCACTATTTGAATACTGTTGCGTCAACTATTGTCGATCTAAAGATCTGCAAGGCTACCTTCGAGTGCGAGGCTGTGGTTGTCAACTCAAGCATCTACCATCGAGACATCTGGTATGAATGACATCCTCGATTCAAGAGATATCTCACTCGATTCCATATCTTGAAGGATTCGGGGAATACGCTCTCTTTCATGCCTCTTTGGGATCGAACGCCGGGCGCGTTCCGTTACGGAACCGTGATATGAATGTGGACTTACAGTCCTATGCCAAGGTTAAAGATAGCTCTTCAGCCCACGTGCCCGAGCGTTGTTGACATTCTGCAGTCTAGATCCCGGTCCTGATCAAGAACAGCTGTCTTGGCATTGCCCGATTGAAGCACTGGGCACATTTCGGCATAGCCCGTTGCCTGGCATGTGTAGTAATCGAATAAATCCCCGCGCGCTTCACGCATGCGGAGAAGTATAAACCAGGGCGCAGACAAATAGATCATTGTTTGGAAGATAAGCTTTGGTCAATTCGGGGATAAATGTGAGATGCACTGTCGCTAGATTCGCTTCTGCGATCGCTGGTTCGGGAGTTCGGGAGTGATGTTGTCTTGCTCTCCGCGGTCTCGGATCAATACATACCAGACTCGTCTGTAACCAACAAAGAGCGCTAATGGTGGCGATAACCGTAACAATATCCAAATGACACCGATGCTTTCGTCTATATGAATCAGGCAAACATGAGTCACGGTAATGAATTGGGTTTCTTCAAGCCCACGTCGCCATGAACAAGGATAGTTGTTTGACTACTGAATCTAGATTGTAACTGGGGAAACTGAGTGAAGTTACTCTTGTGTTCTGAAGTCAAGGACAGTTTATCATACCGTGAAATAGGTCTAGGCAAGCCTCGGATGTCTAAGGACAGAGCAAGTGCTATTCCATTCACTTTGGCATTCTGAAGCTGGATGTGACTTGAGTTCTTACCAAAGTCAAGTAACTTTTGGACATCATACTCGAGACTTGTATTATAGAGTCTCGTACTCGAAGATAATCAAGTGAACAATAAAAAACCAACAACTTTTCATGTTCTCATCTAATCATTCCAGTCTATTCTTTATCATTCATATACATGTCGAAATTTATGTCAACTCCAAACAAAACCTCATCTAATACAAATCAGCAACTCCAAACCTATCTGAAAACTCTCTTCTATGACCACTGTCTTTCCAATAACATAAGAAAGATGTCTATCAAAAACCTCCTCGCATATCTGAATACTATCTTCAGTTCTTACCCTATCTACTTCCATTCTCCCAATTCTTGCTTTCCTCGGACAAGGTTGATAGGGGTTTCCGAGGAATCTGAGGTCTCTGACGCTTCTGGGTTCGCCCCCGACCTGGAACTTGGATGCTCCTGAGTACTGTAGATGCTCCAAGTGATTCCTCCCTGGGGCCTGGGTCCGTAACTCTGAGGATATGAATCCCTGTGCCCAGTTCGGGACTGGGGCTGTCTTCGTGCTCTGTATCTCGACCGCCGAATTGCGGATTGATAGAGACAGGTACGTTGTCTCTGGAAAGACAGGTTGTGCTGATGTCGTTGTTGAGAGGTTGACGGCTCGGTTGTTGAGAAGGGTTTACCAAGTCTCGGGGGCTTGTCTGACTCTGGGTCGGTTCGGCCGAATGAGTTTGTTGAATATCCGTCTCGTCGACTACTCGCCCTTCCTCGGTCTTGGCATCGTTTCGGGGAGGATATGCTAAATCATGCCTGGGTAAACGAGGACGACTGCCGTGCATGTTGATCGAGGGGTTTGTCTGTGGAGTATTCTTGTCGTTGACTACTCGTCCGTCCTTGGCGTTGGCATGTTGGGTGGTACTATCGAGAAGGGTCACCGTTGCTCGGCGCCAAGCCTCAGACAATGTGTTCTTGGGTACTACAAGTGCTTCTTGTCCGAGCTTCGGTTGACTCGCAGCTCGTTGGCGGAAGTCGGGAAGCTCTGACAAGCGTATCCGAGTAGTAGAGGTGCTGTCGAGTTCAGCTGGAGACTTTGGAAGGTTCTCTCGGGAAATAGGGGTGGCTTCGAGTTCTACAAATCGACGATCTTTGAGTTGCGGATCGGTAGTGTTGGTAGTGATAGGAGTGTTTACGTCGGAATCATGACAGTCTTTGATAGGGTCGTTGCCAGGGAGCTGTTGGCTTCGTTCGCATTGCGGTGGAGGAAAAGGCAAGTCTTTCTGAAATGCCCTTGAAGAACCAGGGCTAGGGCTGCTCAAGTTGATCGATAGGTTGATCTGGCTCTGAGTCAATTCAGCCGAATGAGTCTGTGGGATTTCTGATTTGACTGCTATTTGCCCGTCCTCGATCTGGAAATCGCGTCGGGTTGTAGGAGCTTCTTTTTCGGCGGGAGGCGGCGGAACCGTTACCTGCCCGTTTTTCGTCTCGATATCGTGTCGCTCTGTACTAGGAGCTGCTTTTTTAGCGACTGGTGGAGGAGGCAATCCTGCGAATTGGCTTGGGGGACATATGGAATAGTTGTTGACAGGCTCGGCGGTTCTCTTGTCTGCACCTTCATCCGATGGGAAAGCCTTCTTAGTCTTTCCGTTCTTCTTGATACTGGCGTCCGTTTTGGCCATTGATTCCTCATGGGCCTTCTGGGATTTTGACTTGGCCACGGACCACAGTATATAGATAGCAGTGAGAACGATGAAGGACGGAAGAATAAGCCACAACAGTTCAAGTTTTGGACCACCTCCCTCCTTCGGTGGGGCTGATGTAGGTTTGGGGCTTGAGGTCATGGTGGCATCAGAAGTTGATGTAGTTAAGAATGAAGTCGTGAAGCTTGAGGCGGTGGTTGAAACTGCTGTAGTTGAGCTGACACTCGTGCTTGTAGTGGGATCCATACTACTACTGGACGTGTAACTTGGTTTCGGTTCATACTCATAGTCCTCACCAAAAAAAACATTTAGCGTTCCTGGTATTGGCGCTCAACTTCGCCGCTCTCAACTGCTTCGCCGGACATCCGCCATTGCAAGGATCCACAGCACAACATCCCATGAACGAAGATGTCGACCACGAGCAAGCATGCCATGCAACATCGATATTGTCGTTGATACAAGACTGAGGAGAGATGTACTCCTCGTATGCCTTGTCGAAAGTCGCCGACTTGAGATGTTGGTCTGGACAGAGACCCTTTCGGGTACCGCAGGGGTTGATGGCGCAGCATCCGATGAAGCGTTCTGGATCATTTTTGCAGACGTAGAAGTTGGTGCCGGAGGGGCAGGTAAGACCTAAGTCTTCGGTTGGGTCGTGGTCGTGCATTGTGAGGATGATGTCTTGTGGTAGTTGTTTCAGTTAAAGACAGAAGCCGAGCTTACTGGTATGACTGGAGAGGTTATTGTGAAAGAGACGAGATCGTCCTGAAACTCAGGAGAAGTCCAACTATTCTATATCTCACCTCTTATACCTGCACTGAGTTACCAAGCCTTTGTCCTCAGACTACACTATATCGTCCATACGGACTCACCGACCAATATTCTACAAGCCGAAGGCATATTCTCAAAGAAAATATGTAGCTTCACAAAGATATCATTATCCCAGACCGCCTTGGTGGTGTTCTGAAGACCCTTTTATACCCCTGTAACAAGACACACAGTTTGTGAACTAGTTCGACATGTAGTATGATTGGAAGACCCAAATCTGAGAAATGATAAGAGTAGAGGCGAGGCATGGGTATACCGCAAGACGATTCAGATAATCAAGCAGATGATTGAAGTTGGATGCTTACTCATTGGGGACATTCTGTAAGGCTGGTAGAAAAGGGGCGCGCCCATTCTTTATTCTCCGCCATTGTACAACAGGCGGACTATAAATTATGGGAAAAGAGCGTGACCGTTCTAGAACTTCAAGTATCATTTTGATTCGTCGGAGAGTGCAAACAGCTGCGTTTGTCATATTGTCTTGTGTTCCCTGAGACTAATGCATGTTACCGGTTTATGAGACTTCACAACGATACGTTTGAGCAAACCATGCAAGACAACAACGGAAGGGATATCCTTTGAGTGCTAGAAAGACTACCCATCTGGTTTTAACGTTCTCCTGCTCTCTGAAGCCTATAGTTGATGTGAAGTGTGTATTATCAATCTGATATCTGTGCTATGTGAAATATCTGGGGAAAGAGGGAAATATGAGCTATCTTCTGCTCGCTCTGAGATCGTCATCTCTCTGTATCTTGGTATATCAAACCAAATAGGCCATCTCGAAGTTGCCAGCTAATGTTTCGCCTTAACTCCGTATTCGAAATCGCCATGTAAATAACTGCCCTCCGATCTCTGAAGATGGCGATGAATCTTCTGAGAAGTCCAAAAAAGAAATAAAATGCCACAACTTTCACCTCAAATGTGCCTGTCCACCACGTCTGTGTCGCAACTATTTCCCGATCGCTTCTTGCAACTTTCGCTCCTCCATCTCCCGTTTCATTTCCTGGATCAGAGAGCCGCTGTCCTGGGTGGAAAAGAGCATCCGGAGTTGCATTTCCCCTGAGAAATGTGGAACGTGTTGATCGTCCTGTAGCGCTGCAGCTACAATAGCCTCTTTCGCCTTCTGGATTTCATAGACTCGCTCGTCTATGCTACCGAGAGCCAGGATACGCACAAGATAGGTCTCCTTTTTCTGCCCCAACCGATAGACCCTCTTGAACGCTTGCTCTTCCACCGTTGTATTCCACTAGATATCAACGATGATAGCCCTGTTGGCTACTTGTAGGTTCAAAGACTGGCCTCCGCATTTCATCGAAGTCACCTGGAATATGTCAGATGCTTACATATAGCAAATTTGAAAAGGTCTTACCAGGACTTTACAGTCGGGATCTTCCTTGAACTTTTCGAGGGCCATGCCCTTTTTCTTGTTCGTGGCCATTTGATTGTAGTAAACGAAGTTGATTCCCAAGGCTTCAAGAACGCATCCCAGGGCCTTTGCTGTCCGAGTCCATTCGACGAAAACTATTGTTGGTGAGCAAGGGAAAGGTTCGATTTGAACATATTTAACTTACCAATGATCTTGTCTTCAGGCGCTTGACGCTGCCAAGTCAGGATAACCGATGCCGTGCTCTTTACCTTTGTACCTAGAGGCATCTTGACTGGATCGAAGCAGATATCGCTACGGCCGCAAGCCGCATGAAAGAACGAAGTGTGTTGTTGGGGGTTACCCGACCATCGTGTTCCAATGCTGTCTTGTCCAGACTCTCTGAAACCTTTCAACGCCTTGATTGCCTTCTCAATACAATCAAGAGCCTTCACAGTAACTCCCATATCGAGTTCGGCAGAGCACTCAGGATGTGGACAATCCGGTGGCTTTCTTCTAGTCAGCTTCAATCAAGTTCGAAAACCATGGCACGTATCTCCACTCACAGGCGATTTTTTCCCCTTTTTCCGCATCAAATTGTAGCTGCGGATAGTGGATATAAGACAGTTCTCGCAAAAGACATGTTCGCACTAGTAATGTGAGTAGTTATTTGTAGTAGTTAGAAGGTCACTTACGTTTAAACCTTGTGTCGGTTCCACTGGAGGATTCCTCTTACGACAAAGTCCACATGTGATATCCTTGAGCTTGTTCTCGTTGCTGACCAGCTCTACCATCTTGATCATGTCGTCGGAGCCACCAAACATATTCCCAACTTTTGCTTGAAGGAGTTTCAATCCCTGGGCGTACTCAGGAAGAATTGCAGCATGTAGTTTCTCCTGATCATCGTCGTTTGTTGACTGCGAAACCTCTGTTCGGAGTTTATCAATGGACGACTGAACCTCTCCCTTGCGATCGCTCTCTCGAAGAAATTGTTCAAAGTTGAAGGCATGGGAAGACAACTGACGTAGCCTGGTACACCGAGCGGTTTGGATTGCGAATTCAGTTTGCGCATCCACCTTGGTAGGCAGGTTTTCCTCCATTTTCACATCCTCCTCGTCTTTAGTTGGATCCTCATTGACATTGGGAACATCCTCATCTTCGTCTTCGTCATCGTCATCTAGAACCTGGTCGGCGGCGCTTTCTTCGTCTTCCGCTTCTTCGTTGTCGGATAGATCAGCTCTGTATTTATCGTCTACCACCCTGTGAAATATATCAGCTTGTATTACATTGATAGATTAGCAGGAAGCCGACTTGTTGAGGATGCTTTCCCAGGTGGAGAGCGGGACCCAAAGATCATGAGTATGGGCTTTCGGGAGTGGAACCAAGGTTTGTCCCAGAAGTTTGTCGTCCTGCTTTCTATTTCAAGTTAGATAGCGCCAGTGCGATGCACAATACATATCATACCGCCTGTACATGATCATGCTAACGAGAGCCTCAAAGTTCTGAGCTGCTTGGTCCTGGCACAGGAGTTAGACTGTATGGGAAAAGCAGAGATTTCTAATTGCAAAGCTTACTGATTTCTCATACTGCTTTCTGAAACTTGCCCGGTCGTACGAAAAATGAGATCCAATGAATCTCAGGTAAGGATAGAATTCTAAACGTTGTGAGAAAGCACGGCGAACCATTGTATACAACGTACCTGAGACCGAGTTGGACAGTGGTGTACCACTCACTACCCATCGATACTTTGCTCGTAGTTCCCAGCAAGCACGAGTAGCTGAATCGCATTAGAAATGACATACGCGTTTCTCAGACAAAACTTACTGCTGGAGTCGTGCCTTTTGATGGCGTGGGCTTCATCCAGTATGATCCTGTACCACCTGATGCGGAATAGTGCACCAAGTTTTCGACGCAAAGCTCCCATGAATCCTCCTTCATCGCCGGCCCATTGTCCTTTGAGTTCCTTGTACTCATTTTTGCTGGGAAACTGGGACAAGAGATCTCTGTACGTTGCAATGCTGGATGTTGTCAATTCTTGTATGAATGTATAGTACGATAGCAACTTACACCACTCTTCTCCGTTCCCAGAACTTTTTGTCCTTCTTCTTTTCCTGGGCCTTGATATTCTTGTGATAGATCTCAGTCCAATCCGGTAAAGATGACTTGGCCGACTTTGTAACTGGGCTGCTACCGTGCTGGCAAATTTCGTTGTACCATTGCTTAGCCGCCTGTGGGCTATCAGCAATAATCAGTGTCGCCTTGCAAAATTCCCGGATATCTTCTTTATCTGGAGGATGTCCGACGATGGCAGATATGCATGTTATTGTCTTTCCCAGACCCATGTCATCCGCCAGAAGACCACCTGGTGGGTGAAGCCCCTTGGCTTCTCTCATAACCATCCAGGATGAAGCGATAAGCTGGTAGCTAAACAGAGGTGTAGACATGCCTTTGAGTATCCATTTGCCATCTTGAGCTGCAACCTTTCTGTAGCCGAAACTCTTCGGGGCACTCTTCACATCCCTCTTTTGGGCCGCAGTTCGTCGTGTGTCGAACTCTTTGGGAATACCCGCCATGATTTGTTTGAATTGTGCTTCATGGGTGGAAGCCCTAATGTCCTGCATTGCTGGAGCACTGTTGTCCTCCTCGCCACCGACTTGAGAAGTTTCCAGAGTGCTTAAAATACCCCCAGGGTGGCTTTCAGCTCCAGTCTTTTGAGATTTGTTTGGTTTGTCTAGGCGTTCATCAACCTTGCGCTTCTTTTCCTCCTTCTCAGCTTCTTTCTCCTGAACATGCTGCCAGTATGCTCGAGCATTCTTAGCAACAAATCTCTTTGTTTTCGGCTGGGCGGGAGGTGCCTGTTTAGTATCTGTGACTTTTTCTTCAGGGCCTTGGATATTCGCGATTTCTTGATGCAATTCTTTCATCCTTTGACATTCCTTGTCATCCAAATTTTCGCCCTTGAACTTTTTAATCAATAGTCGATTTAGTTCGTTCTCCAGCGATTCTTTCTTGGACGCTGTGTCTTGGATATTGGGCTTTTTGACGTCGTCCTCAGCATCGCTGTCGTTGGAAAGGCAATCGTCATCGAAAGAGTCGTTGTCCGAATCATCTTTTGGGTCATAATCGGCATCTTCCTTATCTTCATTGTCCACCTTAGGCTCATCTTCGTCCTCTGAGTCTGCTTCAAGAACTACCTCATCCTGAAAATCAGCTGCCGTAATCTCAGCTTTCACTTTTTCAGGTGTTGTCGAAGTGTCTGTGGAACTATCAACGTCCTCTTGTTTGACTTGGATAGTTGAGGATTGGCTTGTTGCCTCAGGAGCAGCAGTTAATGTGCTTTGCGAGTTGCAACCGTCTTCGTCGGGTTCTTGAATGGTCGCAGGCGCTTCCGTTGTCCTAGTGCTTTGTTCTTGAGAGTTATCCGAGCAAGTGATATCCTGTGTTCCTTTCATCTTGGTGTCCTGATGGCTGGCAACATCCGATAACGCAGCGTCTTTCTCCGTGTCATGTTCCATCTTGACGCAAGTGGAATCCTGGGGCGTGACAGTGTTCGGGTCCAAGGAACCTGAGCCCTCCTTGGGTTCAGATGTTACTTCCATGGAGAATGTCGTGATCCTGATAAGTTAATCAGCTGATGATTCATTGGTATCATAAATGAAGATAAAAAGACAAGTAAACGTACTAGAACATGTGAGTGGTAAGCATGGGTGATGGAATAACAAACGAAGAAGTAAAATGAAGGTTCAATGCAAGGCGAAGATGCAAAATGATAGACTACCTAATATATAGGTCGCTTAGGTGTACTGAGGGAGAGTACTTCCTGAAGAAAGAAGCAATGCAAAATCCCGGATTCTATTCAAGGAGTGTAAGAGAGCTTGCAAGATAGTGGGCAGGTATCGCGATTCCAAGCCGAACGATGGCTTGAGGTGATGAGTATGTGAAGAATGAAATGAGATGAAATACTGAATGGGAGTAGAAGGTTGTGTAGTGTGCGATGTAGGATGGATGAGGCAAGAGAGGAGACCAGAGTTGTGGTGGTAGTATGGTGGGAGGGAGAGGGAAGAGAAGAGAGAATTAAATTTGAGATAGAGGATTTAAATAAAGGAGATCAGAGGTAGGCAGTGATTCATTGCTTCTCGCAGGCAGTGCTAGCCTTGGTCTCAATGAGTGTGACAAAAAGGGGAGCGCTGCCTAAGTGTGTGAAGTACCCTCCAGTTTTCAAGCATAGTCCATGCAATATGCTGGATCCTCGCAAGGCCGGCGCAATCAGAACAACTGCATGCCCTTCTCTTCTCGACAGTTTCCCGGAATAAAATTTCATTATCGTAAACAGTTTACTGAACAATCTCAACTACAACCACTTCACAAAATTGAATCTAATCCTTTCAGTTATCCTTCTCAATCACTATCCCTTACGAAACTCTTCTCCATTTATTTCCTCTTCAAATCTGGTGGAACATAGACTTGAGAACTACTAGAATAATAAATTTATTCAAATTCAATATCTCCTCTGGGAAGTAAGTAATTCTACTTACCCCTGGACCTCTGGAATGTTTAACCAACAAATGAATATTTGACTTACGAAATGGACACAAAGTACATCTTGTATATACTGTATAGTAGTGTGTAGTAGATGTATCTTCTGCTTTTATACCAGAATGAAAGACTTAGCATCTGAGGTCTTGTATATACAATGCGATTAATTAGTTGCGCGTATAAGACGGGGGCGGCTAAGTTAAAAAAGTATATGATACGTATCAACAGGTGAGCTATGTTACTATCCTCTATAGACCGTACTTGATGCTTAAACTATACTTGTCTACCAACATTTGAGTGTGATGGCTGTCACCATGAGTAATAGTTGTCACTGAAGAGTGGTGGTGGTCACTATCGGCAGAAACTTGAGGGTATCTTGAACAGCTGGTATAGCCCGTTAGAATGACTCGATATGTTTAAGACGAACAGCCCATCGAAGATTTCAAGACCTATTGACCCCTTTAACAGACCTTCAACGGCTCTTCAAGACCCTAAAGCCCTCGTACGAGTCCTATTAAGAAGAGAGAGGATGCCCGCATGGTAGGCAAATGTCTTCTTCCTTTGCCTTCCCTTTATGTTATACCTCTTCTTGGTAGGTCTCTTCTTCTTCAATTCTTCGATTTTCATTGAGAGTTTGAGCTTTACCATCCACAGGGGGCAGGTAGGTAACAGATGAAATCCATATCTTGTGTGTCAGAATAAAGTAGCCTAAATGCTGGTCTGAACAGACAGAAGATGATCCAGTTATTTTTTCACCTGTGTTTTCCAAGGCCAATTCTTCTGACACACTCACGGGGGCGTAATTCTGTCTGTCATACTTGGGACTCATACGATATTTGGATAGCAACTCCTCTCTATGGACTTACAATAGCGACTTTTTTCCACTACCTGATGATATGGTTACCACTAACACCAGAGTCATGTTTCATCCGGTTCAGCAGATAGTTCCATCGTGAACTACAAGCAAAATATGTATCTGGCAACCGGAAGATTTGTTTGGTGGCGGGTTAACAGATTAATCCAAGTTCAATGTCTAGATAAAAGTCACTATTCCTCATATGCCGTTATGTCCTGACAGCAACATAACGAATGTAGTCAACTGTCCAGACTACCCTACACACCCACACCCACAACCGTTGCCAAACACGATGAAACAACCAAGACAGCTGAGAAACAATAACGCAGTGTCAACCAACAAACCCACCAAAAATTTGACGCAACCAACAGAGTGCATCGGCCAACGTTCTAGCGTGCGCGGAACAAATCACCGGCGCGTTTCACGATACGCAGAATACTCGAAGGATTTAAACCCGGGGAGGAAGGAAAAAGTCAGATCGTCTCGACTCATGCAGATTTCATTCAGCACTACTGTAGGGGAAAAAAAAAAGACTCAACAGGAACAGGAAGGTCGGGCTGAATCGTGATGGTGGGTTGGATTAGTCGTGGCATTGCAGGTACAGCACTGTACAATTTTAGTAATGTAAGGCTACACAGAGAAAGGCTATTAGGTATCCGTATGCATGAATGAGTACGACATGTGATGGAGCGTGAGGCTCTGGCACGTGCTGATGGACCCTCCACGATATCCTAACAGCCTAATCGAAAGGATGTCTGTGCGAGTGGAAAAAGCCAAGACTATCCGTACTTAGTTGATTCAATTAGATCAAGAAAAAGCAGTGCAGAAGCAGACTGATACTGATACAAGACCTGATACCTTGGCTGTCCGAGCAAACAAAAGCAATAACCAACAATAAGATCACCAGATAAGATACGGGGCGTCTTTTATTCGATACGCGAATGCAACCAAGAAAAGAAAGAATGACATGGTATCCAGATACGAGGTAGCATTGCATGTGCTATGGATTGCGATTGCTGCACGTAGGTATGGATTGCAGTAATTAATTATTAGCATAATGCAAATAATTAAATGGGCATTTAAAATCCCAGGGCATGTCAAGGTTTAAGGCAAAAGATTGGAGGAAAAAGCAAAGAAAAGGACCCAAACTGCCGGAGATGTTCGACAAGGATTACGCACACAGCTCAACTCAACAGGGAGGGCTTGAGACAAGGGTCCGCACTAATTAATTCCTTCGTCCCTGTATCCGTACAGTACCTTTGTTGACGGGCCGATGTTATCGACGCATTTGGCGATGAGAACTTGCCGTGGACATATAATTTATTATTCATGAGTGATGATGCTATGGCATACCTGTCGTCTATTTTTGCTTGCAATGATTGTCACAAGGATACGTCGATCGGGGGGGACGGGAGTGAGGCTGTGGCGGGGGAGTTTCTTGTCACCTCGGCCATTTGTAAAAGACAAGACGGCAGAGAGGAATTGAATGCCAATGTATCTCAACCTTATCTGAAATCTACTGACTAACTACCTACCTGCCTACCTAGTACTAACTGTTGACCTGCCAAAAGAGATCGAGGGTATGTCATCTTTAATCATATTTAAATTGAAGTCGACATCCAAGATGAGAGCAAGGGTCTCTAATGTTTCAGATGAATTGACTGGACAGGCTCGAGACACTCTCCACCTTCTTTTTCTTTAGCGGCAACCCGACCACATGCTGCGTGTCTTGGTCTTGGTTTTGGTTTTGGTCTTGGTCTTGGTGTGTACCCTGATCCTTGCCGATCTCTAGCTCTTCCTTTCCTCAACCCAATCCAAGTGTTCGCATCCATCCCATCAACCACAACGCATGACAAAACATAATCTCTTTTTATCACCGCACCTTCCGTGAAATAAAGTTTTCCTAGAATTATTCCATTTAGTAGTCTAAGGCGAGCAATGAAAAAGAGGCGAAAACGTTGAGTAATGACGAAACTTTCTCCCATGCTTCCGGGATCGTGGATCGCCGTGTCTTTTTTCCCTTTCTCACTTGTGTCTTTTGGGAAGACTGCCCGCAACCGGATCGGCGCCTCTTGTCAGCCACCGCACGCTCTGGACCCGGGACCGATCCGTTGGGCTGTCGCTGTTAGCTTCGATAATTAGTTTTTAGTTTCTGCATTAGCATGGCAGGGTCTAAGAGTCAAGTCAAGTCAAGTCAATACAGGACAGGACAGGACGGAGCAGGTCAGGACGATGCAAGACAAAAGAGAGGGTCTTTTTTTCGAGTCCCAGTTGTTTGGCTACAGCAAGATCCATTTCTTTAGTAACGTGAAAGTCTGTCTCAGCTGGGTTTACTGGGTCTGCCCAGTAAAAAATGTCCCGTGTGCACCTTGTGTAGCCACTAAAAAGAAGCCGGGATGGAAGGTCTCAGTTGTCATTGTAGTGGAGCCTTCAGACTTCGGCCAAGAGGTTGCACGAACCCGACTTGGCCCGCCCCCGCAAGCTTACCTTAGTTCTTTAGCTGTCGGTCCACTAAATTGCCTGTCGAGTCAGTCCTGGTCTCAAGTCAAGGTAGTATTAAGCGATCATGGGCTGCACATGCTCTGGAAGTTCTGGTCCTGTTCCGCGACTCGCCAAAGCAAAGTTGGTTCGTACCTGAAAACTGACAGTCCAGTGCATATACGGTTGCAGTGACCTCTTGCCTCTTCTACCTAGGCACTGACAGACCCATTCTTTTCTTCTGTCCCTCCTTCCTTCCTTCTCTCGTCTTCTGTCCAATCTAATACCCAACTTCAACTTGTGCCTCCCCATTTACAATCCTGCATCTCTTTTACTCTACCACTCATATTCTTCAATGATTATGCATTGTCGCTCTCAATAACAACGACTTACAACAGTTTCTCCATCACATGAGAGTTCTCCGACTTTAATCCATTGCAGCGCTTAGGCATCCACCTGTCATAATACCGCACTGCGGCTGCTTGTGTCGCATCACATCACATTCCAACTACCACGACAAACCCACCCAAGACTCGTCTTCTCCTACGTGGAGAGACAATAATTTGAAACAATGCCTACTCTTAATGCGCATCGAACTTTCGAACCACCGCCAATGCCTTCTCTCGTCGATTTTGAGCGTCGCCGTTCAACCACATCTTCGCTCTCGCACCATTCCGACTCTCTAGGAGGTCTCCAGTCACCACCACCTAGAAGCAGATCAAGTCGACCCAAGAGCGCCAAATTCTCATCATACCGACTACGCAGCAACTCTGGACTCACACTACACACTAATGAAGACGTTCTGCGACAGTATACCGATTATCACCCTGACGGTACACCACGTGCTGGACTCTACAGCAATGGCGTGGGGCAATGGTCTGGTGAGAGGTTGAGGAGTATCGACTCGGTTGCATCTTCGTCAAGAAGTCAAAGATCCAGTATCGCCTATACTGAGTCGGACAGCTCTGGCGAGTTGCCTATTCC
The DNA here is from genome assembly GCA_004367475.1 of Fusarium camptoceras. Classification (NCBI taxonomy): domain Eukaryota; kingdom Fungi; phylum Ascomycota; class Sordariomycetes; order Hypocreales; family Nectriaceae; genus Fusarium; species Fusarium camptoceras. The sequence continues at coordinate 52,914 of QGED01000104.1, read as the reverse complement.
TGATCTTGTCGGTCGCGAAATGTTTGATATGGTCATGGCCGACCATGCTGCCAGTGGACAATTGTGGAAGTTTGCTGCCGACCGGGGTGTTGGCCAGAACGTTGACTATCTTATGAAGGTGAGATGGGAAGTCATAATACTTGCTTCAATTCTAACCAAATAACAGATTCGCGACTATATCGCATCTCTAGAACAAGTTGTCATTCAGCTATCGACAATCTCAACCTCATACACATCCATCACAGCGACCTCACCACTTGGACTTCCCTCACCAATGTCCAAGGCTCTCAACACCAACATCAAGCATCTCACAACATCTCTTATCCCAAGCTTGGAAAACATGTTTCTCGAGTCGAAAGCATACATCGAGCAGCGCATCGTTAGAGAGATCTTTCCCGATTTTGTCAAGCAACAGCTATCGCAATGCACCAGTCTGGCTTTGTCCCTTGATGCTGAAGGCGACTCGCCACTGAACCCCTATCCAGGATTGAAGGGTTCCTTCTGTCTTAGCGACCCTTCAAGATCCGGAAACCCGATCATGTTTGCCTCTGATGAATTCGAGGAATTGACAGGATATTCGCGAACCGAGGTCTTAGCACACAACTGCCGATTCCTTCAGGGGCCACAAACCGACAGGGATCGCATTGCTAACATGCGGTCAGCCATCTGGCGGAACGATGAATGTACAGAACTACTCCTGAATTTCCGAAAGGATGGAACGCCGTTCTGGAATCTTCTATTCTTGTGCCCGATGCTCGACAGCACGGGTAAGACAAAGTTCTTCATGGGTGCTCAGATTGATGTGTCGTCTTCTATACACGGTACCGACGATGTTCTTAAGATCTTGTCTTACGGCGCTCTAGAGGAGGAAAGGGCCACTGAACGCTGCAGTTCCCGATGGGCCAGCGAGACATTGCACGACGAGCCCGAACACGACGAAGCATACGAAGCCAAGAACCATAACCATTTCAAGGCGGCGAAGAAAGGCGGTTTCTTCAAGTCGTTTAAGAAAGCGCCTCCACCTCCTCTCTCGCCACCCCTGAGCCCCCGTCGCAGTTCCGACAGACCCCGGTCATCAGCCGGACCCACGGCCTCCGACAAGACCTTGAGTACGCGAAGTGTCATCAGGAGATTTTCCAATCAGCCTGAAATGCTGATGTCAACTTATGCTCGGTACATGATTCTCGAACACGTTCCATCTTATCCTAAATCTCTCGGCGCGATGCCACTTGATCAGGAGATGAAGTACCCGCCAAAGTTGTGCGTTTCCTTCTATTCCAAGGAAATGCTTGAGGCACTCGATCTTGGCCAGGCCGCTGAAGCCATTGTGGGCAAGGATATCTTTGATATCATGACCGAACAGGCTACACTGCCTTCTGTCACGAAAGCGTTCAAGTCAACAGTCCGAGATCTAGTTGTTCGCGACGGAAAGTCAGTCTCACTCGACCTCGCGCTTGCAAACCATATTCCCCGCCGAGCCAACACAGCAAGGACAATAAGCAGCGACAGCGGTGACGCATCTCCCAAGAAGCCAGCCAAGTTAATGAGCCACTGGACACCCCTCAAAGATGCGGAGGGTCACGTCAAGTATGTGGTCATGATTGTTTCACCAGTCTAATAAACGAAATTCTGGAATATAAAAACGATGGTATGATGTATAGGCGTTTAATATGGATGGTTATCTTTTTTGTATGTTGTGTTGGCGGCTTGTTTGAACTTTTATATACCTGTATGTACTTAACGGCCTGGAGAATGAAGTCATGAATATAATTCACAATGTCATTATACCGCTCAAGAACGTGTTCCTTGTTTCAATCTCACTTGAACTGTGAAGTCAATGTTAACTATTACCGTCACTGCCGGCTACCTACTTCTCATACCCTCGGAGATATTTACACGACGTAATCAACATTCCTTCCATAATCGCCAACCTACTACAATAGGACAATACCAGAGATCTTACCAGAACAGTTCTACAACGGTCAGCCAGGAACATAAAAAGGGGTCAGTCACCGTTGCCTTAGAGATGTACACTATGTCAAGCACCGTCCTAACTAAGGAACGCTCGCTAGCCATTCTGACGCATTCATGGCGTTTGGGTTCGAGTGTAGGGCTAGACTTGTGACTAGTCGGGACCGAGAAATTGTCCGATGCTTACCGCGGCTTCGTATTGTTCATGGAGACATTGGTGATTTGGGCTTCGGGCTGAGATTGCTTGTTGAAGCGTTGGTGAGATTGTGATACATAGGACCATGACAATAGGTGCACCGGAAGAAAAAGTTGCTGCAGATACTGTTAAGGGCAACAGATAAATCGCCACGGTACTTTAATTAATAAACGTTGTAATATCCTACTATCAGTACAAACCCAAGACTCCTCCATATCCAGAATAACCATGCAGTCAAATGTACATCCCCAGGTCCCGGCTGTGCAATTACCGCCTCTCCAAAAGGAACTCCATGTATTAAAAGAATCTTCAGATCCAAGGTGCAGTATTTGTTTTCGTCAATTAGCCTTCTGCTTGGAGATACGAGATATGCGCAACCGAGGCCATATACCTCTACTCCACGAGAGTGACAGGTAAAGGAAATGGTGAATCCACCTGCAAGCCCTCCCTGACTTTCGCAATTCTCTCCAGATAGCCAAACTCATTCCTTTCTGATCTTAGGCGAGGAAACTCCATCTGGATACCGGTCCATCTGTACGCTGCCGGGCGTGGACCAGACCATGGCTTGATAGCAATGTCTGGTCCGTTATGCTCCTTCTCTGCAAGGCATTTCGTAAGGTAACGGCCGACAAGCAGCCACTGCACAAGCTTGGGAAATCTTTCAGCTTCTTTCAGTGCAGACCTGACAACAGGCTCGCCTCGCATGCCCACGCCGAGGTATGATAGTCTCGCACCGCTTCGAACAAGAAGCTTGACGCACTCAAACGCCCCGACACTGCAGGCATACATTAGTGCCGACCCCTTTCGCCCATCGCACTCGATGTCAAATCCAGCTTCGATCAACGTCTCCAGTTCCTCAACATGGTCCTCGCGAATAGTCAAAAACCCCACGTTGAGTTTGAAGGGCTCTGGCTCGTAGTTGATAACTCGGGCACGGTATTCTTTCGGAATACGTTTAATCATTGCCTTCAAAGGGGAGACTCCAGGGGCTGGATTGTAGAGTCCGTAGTAACTCTTTGCCAAAAAGCCAGGCTGCTCTTCTGCAAGTCGGTAATAGTTAAAATCTCCGTTCAGAGCATAAGCTCGATTCTTGACCTGGCTGATCATGGTTGTGAGTGTAGCATTGCCCTCTGAATCAGGAACCAAAGGGTCCAAACCATGTCGCAACAACACGTGCATGATGTCAAGGGTGAAATTGTTCCAGTCGTCAAAGTGGTATACAGTAACACTTCTAAGGTCAAACCCGTGCTTAAAAAACACATGAGTCGAATCAAGCTTCCCTTCCACGAATGACGCAACCAAAGGAGATAAGCCATGCTCGTCAAGCAGATATGGGTTGGCACCCCTTTCCAAAAGCAAATCAACCAAGGGCACAAGACGCCACTGCGCAGCAAAATGTAAGGCTGTGTTTGAATCATCATCTTGAGCATCGATCTCTGTTCCGCAGTCGATGAGGAGCTTAGCCATCTTGCAAACCTGTTCGTAGTTGATCGTCGCAGGGTCCTTTTTGATGTAAAATTGAACCATACTATGCAAAGGAGTGGCCCCAGCTATAGTATTATCGAGCATTAGTTCAGTCCGAATGTTTAGGACGATGCGCAAGACCCTGCTTGCAACATCATTGTGATCGTTGAAGTGGGACAATTCCGCCAGTCCAAATTTCTTCATCAAAGCCCTGTCGTTGTTAGCAAGATTCTTTAAAGTCAGGTAGGTAACAGAAGAAATTGTCCTCCAAGGCTCAGGAGCTAAAATAAAGTTACCTGAATGCTGATCCAAACTAGCATAAGGTGACCAATTATTTCGTCTCTTAAGCTCTTGGTGACCAATTCTTCTGACACCATGGAGAGGTTTGAGGGTGTTGTTACCAGTATTGTTCAGCATTATCCTGTAGATGTTTGATGAAAATCTGAAGAACGCTGGCCTGATGCTCCGCACTTCCCTCCGGAACAAGTTGTTTGTTGTTGAAAAGAGCATGCAGGGGGGTCACTTTCAAGTGGAACCAAAGTCTCTCCTCTTCAAGGTATGCGTCTAAGCACTTTTCGAAGAAGGTGTATGCTTTTTCAGGAGACATAAACATGTCAAATGCCATGAGTGAATGCAAGTCCGCGGCAGCTTGGAGTAACGCGTTATAGCCGTCAGGCCAGTGGTCAAGGCAGCAGGTCACAAACCCTTTGAAGCCCAAGTCTAGAAGTTCTGTCATTGGCCTCATGAGGTATCTGGACGCTGTATAACTGAGGAGAGTGCAATCTCCACAAGGCATGATGGCAGACTCCAGATCTTTCTTTGAAGTGAGATCGAGAAATGGTCGGAATAGACCACTCTCTTTAAACTGGTAATGGTTAATCGCATGCGATACCATGTCTCCGAGAACTTCTGGATCTGAATCTTGATCTGTATTGTTTTCTGGATCATCGTCAGAGTCATCAGACGCTTCTCCCATGATGATGTCAGACGATATGCTTGATGATTCAGGACTGGGCTCTGGAATAGCAAGATGTTGACCACCAGTAGCACCCGGTTGACGATCATTGATATACTCGGCCATTTCTCGGTTGCGTCCCAACATAGATAAGAAGGCTGGTGTCCTGCCTGACGAGTCCTTGAGCAACAAGTTCGCACCAAACCTGGTCAGAACCTTGATGCAGTCCAAAGATCCAGCTTTGGCAGCCAGATGCGCTGGTGCTTTGCCATGTACTGGACTGACAGTGTTGACCTCTTTAGCTAACGGCGTAGCTTCCAAGAGCGCCATTAAAACATCGCGATGACCTCCGACTGCAGCAAACTGGAGTGCATTGTAGACATCGTCGTATTCAACAGCTTTGAAACGGTGAAGCCAATCAAAACTTGGAGGTGCTCTCTCGATGATAGTCTCAAGCACGACTACATTGCCAATTTTGGCGGCCAGCATAAACCCATTAATGTGATCTGGTGGCGCCAGACTGGCATCTGCGCCGCGGCGAATTAGCAGACGTGCGACATCAGTTCTTGAACTACAAAGTGCTTTGACCAGCATTGATGGTCCCGGTGACTCATGGCATGGAGACCTGAAGGACGGTTGACTATACGTTGATTAGCGAACGTCCTCGAAAGTTGGTGATGAGGTTAAACCTACTTGTTGACTTTAAGGTTGTTGACATCCATTCCGCAGTCAATAAGCTGATCAACTATGTCCGTGGCGATCTTCTCGTCTTCTATACACAAGATCTCGCGGAACGTGTAATGCTGATTCTCAATGATGTCTTGTGGTTTTGTATTGCTGAGCAGCGGTTTGATCATTGAAACATCGATGGGCTCATCGGCCAGGAAGTCTTCGAAAATGGATCTGCCACCAAAACTCTCCCACGGCTTGTGCACGTTGATACCACTCTGAACAAGTAGCTTGGCAATCTCTGGCTTTCGAGCAGTCACAGTCATTGCGAGAAGCACTGCGGCGTCTCTTGATTTGAAGAACTCGCCTGAGCCAGCTTTACTTGGTTCTTCAGGGTTCTCCTGGCTCTCATCCCAGGATGCTTCCAAAACAGCGGCAATAAATGGTAATTTTGAAGGTGTCCAAGTGACAGCACCGCGCGCTTTCTTAGATATTCGTGCAATTGCCCACTCGCCAGTCTCTTTCTCGTGATCTAGGAGAGCGCCCTTTTGAAGCAAGCATGATATGGCCATACGCACAAATCCGTGTAGAAAATACATATTTGTAGGTTGATCAGCTGATGGGCTTTCGACCATTGGAAGGACATCGTCACAGAATCGTGCCCAAAGTCCTCGACCATCATCGTCTTTGGAGCTGAGAACCTCAGGAGTGAGTAGCTGCATATAAGTGTCCCGCGTCATGTTCGGGAAACAAGACGGATGAGCGCTTGGTCTAGTAGTAAATCCTAATCGTTGTCGCGAGAGTTTGGTGTTCGTGATGACTGTCTCTGCTGGCGTCACACCATCGTGGAATGGCCGAGAAGGCTCACCCCTATCAAGAACCAACGAAAGAAGTTTCGAAGAGCCCGATATGTTCAACGCACGAAGGATCGTTTCATTGTTCCTGCTCGTGGTTGGGGCGAGCTGGAATATTCTTTCAAGAAGCGCACAGTCGCCCCATTCCACGGCCCATCGTGCCAACTGTTCGGGATCCTCTGCTTGCAAAGACCCTTGGCGCTTTTCCAGCAAAAACTTGGCTGCCAAAGGACCAACCATCCTGGAACCTTTAGGAAGTACCTGCAATGTGTTTACGTAGGCAAATGCTGCTCTCAATGGCGTATGTCCTTCTTCCTTGCAAACTGCATCAAGGTTGCGTATCTTGTGCGGGTCATTTTCCCACAGAAATTTGAGCATATCAACATCATTCGTAGCGGCGAGAAGATGCCAGATATTGCGACCACCGTTGTCTGTATCATAAGTAGGAGCTGAATGCTTGTGGATCAGCCTCGCAAGGGGACCAACTTCCTCGACGACCATCAGAGGCGTACGACCGCTGGAGTCTCTCGCTCGAATATCAGCACCGGCATTAATAAGCAGGTCCATGATATCGAGCTGCGCGCCCTCTGTAGCCATGTGAAGAATCGTGCCGGCATCCCTGGTACTGTTATATGGAAAATTGGGATCGAACCTGGGATCTTTGATCAACCGCTCCAACAGCGTCACGTTGAAATCCAGTATAGCAGTTCGGATGGCTTCTTCAAAGCTGGCGTCACCTAGCGTGCGGATCATCCCCTTGTCTGTTGTAGGAGCAAATTTGACGTTTGCGTGCTTCATCAACTTGGACACCAGATCTTGTATTTCCGCATACTCTGTACTATCATTTTCGATGTCGAGTAACGTCAGATCGTAGACGTAGGTAAGCAGGCGCGCAAATCTTGCGCGATGAAGCAGACCGCGCCTTGTCACGATCTCACGTTTCAAGAAGTGACGAAATGAAGAATCCAGATAATTCCCTTCTTGAACGACTTGGTAGAAGACAGCCTCATTCTTGCCGAGCAACGCATTCCAAAATGCTAGACCGGCCAGCGACGCCTCTTCGGTCCCGTTCTTCCAGGTGTAACGGTAGGTACGATCTGCGCCCGCGTTGAAAAGGTGGATGGCAGTTGAAACCCGATCAATGTATGACCACTTCGACTGTGAATCTCCAGCAGCAAGCAGTGTGTTCCATGAGTCGGGCTCCGCACGGGTAACAAGGACTTTACTGCCGACGAGAGCGCAGAATAACGGCGTTCCGATAAGGCTGGACTGGTTGACATCAGCACCCATCAAGAGAAGGTCTTGACATAGACTAGATAAGCCAAGGGCAGCAGCAATATGAAGTGAAGAGATAGATCCGTCGCATAGTGCATCTGTGAGTTCGAGTAGAAGCCTTGGAGAAAGGGCCAGAGGTCCCAAGGTGCGTGGATACGTCACCCGGGCATATTCCAAGACCCATTGCACAAAGTTGTATGACTTCTCTATCCGAAAGAGCGTGCAGACTTGAGGCCTGAGAGTCTGCCAGTATTCTTGGGCATACTCTGGCCATCTTGCAGCCGCGACCCTATACTTTGGCTCTGTAATTCGACGTGACTGTAACAGCACAGCCTCCCTATTATACTCTGCTGGTTCGCGATCATTTTCATATGAGTTCAAGATATCAAGCCAATTGGAAACATCTTCGGGTGTTGGTTTGTCGTCGTCGTAATGCTGTTCGGGGGTCTCAACTTCGAAATCATCCTTCTTCTGAACCATAAGCTGCGGGACCGCGTCCGTGGTAAGTATCGAGAACTGAACTGAAATATCCCCAAGGGTATCTGATGACCCAAGGACAAATGCAAGCTTGGAGCGGACGTCTGAGAGCAATGCCCTAGCCGCTTTGACACCATCTGATGTCGCATGGGCGTGAAATGACTTTAAAGCAGAGACCACTATCTCGCATCTATCGATCATCGGCCATTCTGGATCGTTTTCATTTCCCGAGTTCGAGCCTGAAGTACTTGGCGTGACGCCCAATGCACTGTCTCCAGAAGTGTCATCCGCTGTCAATTCTGTGATGAAAGACTCTAGACTGTAAAGTGCACCTCCAAGAAGCCTCAGTTCCACAACCAAGTGTTTTATATCAAGTTTTGAAGCGATGGCTGAGTCAGTTTTTGTGGCGCTTAAATCGGATTCTGATGTTTTAGATGTAGATGATGATGTCTTGAGGTGGGCGCTGATGGCCGCGCAAGCTTCAAATGTGGAATCTTTCAACGAATGAATCGTCTTTAGAAGCACTGGAGGTGACATTTTGCTGGTGGTGTTTCCGACCTAGACCTGCCGATCATGTTGCAATACAAATTAGTGATACTTCTATAAGAAGCAAAAGTGGCGGATAAATCATCGATTAATTGTGAATATTTATTGATGAAGTGAAGATGTCATGCTGAAGGTTGAATGAAGTTCAAGGAAGTCGAGCCCAAGGCTGTCGATGTCATCACAGCTTGGACCAATCAGTGCGTGTACAGTGGAGCTTGGGCCCCTTTCCCTTCGCTAGCGCCTGACAGCCTCGCAGCTGATACACAGTAGAAACATTCCATTGTCCTCCAAGATTTAGAGTATCACAATAGAGGAAGCTGCCATAAAATGCTCGAGTCATTCCGTCTCTTCAGTCGCCGTCCAATTTTTCTGGCGCACTCATGGCTCGGGAAATCGACTGTAGAACCTCCACATCTTCTCTACCCACCAACCTTGTTGTCGCGGAGATTCGGCAATAGCTGGACGAATTGGGAAGACATTGATCACATATATATACTTTTGTTCTAATAACATCGCAAGCACCGCAGAACTTCACGTTCCATCTGTGTGAGTCCCTTTTGTTCGTACAAACTCCATTCTCGGGGAAAAGTAAATTCGCGACCTGCTCTGCAAGCACAACAACAGTGCACGTGACCCCAATGCCTCTGTCTGAGCTGGTGTAGCAATGATATCAAGACTTCAACTACAGCAAAGAAGCATAATTTTAGACCAACTCTATTTGAACGGATAGTATCAACTCAATTTAGAGCCCATGCAAGTCTATCTTGTCTATTACTGTGATCCTGGCGCAGAACGTGTAGATGGAGAACAGTCATTATCTTATGGTTGCGCCTGAAATACTGGTAACACGGGAACTCGGCAGTGACAGTCATCAGATCCAACGGGCGCTAGTCCTCGAAATGGATTTGCAGTTTGAGTCTACAATAATAGCCTCTCATTTTCAATTGACATAAACGCTGTCGCTGGTCGTACCATCTGGAGGATCTCAGTGGAAACCCACAGTAAAATCTGTCTAACTTGATCAAGTCCCAAGGACCCTCAAAGCGAACAAATACTCCGTAGCTGCGCGAGATAAATATCGTATAACTATAAGCACCTTATAATCCTCCCAAAGATCCCTCAGGATCTATCGCCGGCTGACTCACACGGGCGCGATAACGATCCAAAAACACCAACTGCCTCATTAGGAATCATACAAACCCGTCCTCCTATCGTGGCAAAACTACAAAAGCCAAGCCCAAAGCCATCATCATCATCTAATTATTCTCTCGGCAGAAATAATTACCGATCGATCCAAGCGAGATACTCTACTCGTCTAACCATGTCTTCCGTAACCGTCCGTCCCGCCACCCCGGCAGACAGCGACGCCATCGCAAACATCCACTATCAAGCCCTCAGCTCTTACCACGAATTCTACGCTGCCTTCTTTGAGCGTCACCCCCGAGATCTCATCCCGCTCGCCACGCGCAACGGGCTTAAGAACCCGGCCCAGCACTTCTCGGTCGCCGAAGAGGCGGGGGAGATTGTGGGGTTTATCCGGTACAAGGAGCCGAACTCGAACGCGAGCGGCGGTGCTCAGCCAAGCGTCAATGACAAGCCTCAGCCAAGTGTTTGGACCGTCAAAGAGCACATGAAGGATTTTTGGCAATGGTTTGATAAACGCAGTGAGGAGATAGATGAATCTAAGGATAAGGTTCTTGAGGGGAAGGATTACTTTGGTAAGTTGTGGCTGAAAGTCAATTGCTATTCTTTTCCATTGTTGGTTATTTAGTCTGACTTGCGGCGCAGAGGTGATGCATATCATGGTGCACCCGGACCACCAACGAAAGGGTATTGGTGGTCTCCTTCTAAAGACTGTCCTCGATAAAGCCGACGCAGCGAATCTCCCAACCACCATCACTTCATCAAGTGAAGGTTACGGTCTTTATAAGAAGCTCGGCTTTGAGAGTCTAGGTACGTGGCCAATTGATAATGGGGCATGGGCACACAAGATCGCAGAGCATGAGAAAAACATCGGATATACAGATGGAGTCATCGGCCTCGAGGATAAATACAAAGGCATGCACGAGAGCGAAGATAGCATGATCCGGCAGCCCAAGATCCGGACATGAAAATGGCAATAATAAAAACCGTGTTGAGTCATTGGTTGTATCGTCTCAAAATATGGAGCTTTACCGTTCTCTAGTTCGTATTCGTTTTCTCTTTTCCAGAAGGGACGGGAATTGGACACCACTTTAAAGTAAAAAAGGGGGGGTAGGGATCTGTAAGTGCAACCCCCCGCTCCAATCACGATAAGATCAAGATGGGCAAATCCAGGCACAAACGGCTTAGCGAACCACCTTTTGGACCGTGGGACCCTTGTGTGGAGACTTTCAGACGTCGCTGGTCTGTGGTCTGCTCTCCAGGGCGGCGCAAATTAATTGGATTTTTTCTTGATCCCCGCGACAGGACAGAGACACAGACACCGACTGTCGGCGCAAGGCGGCAAGATTTCAGCGGAGCTCCAGCGAGCTCATCTTAATAAAAAAATCTCAAATGGCCTGATTCCGATCTTTCTTTCCCAGGGGTGACTTTCTTATCAATCAATCTCTCTTTCTTTCTTTCTCTCTTCTTCCCTTTCTCTCCCTCCCATCATCATTGTTCACGGATTGTTTTGATATCGCAGATCGCCAATCGCAACCATGGACGCTATACTAGAGATCCTCGACCCGTATGTCTTCGACCACGGATACGCATACTTGTTCCCCCAACAAACACATCTTCAATACGGCGCCAACTCAACGGGCTTCGCGACATCTTCCAAGAACTTCGACGATGAATACTCTCTCAACTTTGGCTCATCGCTGCCTCGCGACGATATTTACCGCCAATGCGCTTCAATTCTCATGATCGCTGGCTTCGGCGCCGCTTTTATCTACGTTATCTCCGCTGCCATCTCATATTACTTTGTTTTTGACCGCCGTCTTGAACACCATCCTCGATTTCTCAAGAACCAGATCAGACAGGAGATTCAGTCTAGTTTCTTCGCCATTCCTATCATCGACCTTCTTACCCTGCCTTTCTTCCTTGGAGAGGTGCGCGGCCATAGTCTGCTGTACACGAGCATCGACGAGTACGGCTGGTCGTGGTTGGCGATTTCTACTCTTCTGTACATGGTCTTTAACGATCTTGGTATCTACTGGATTCACCGTCTCGAGCACCACCCCAGCATTTACAAGTACATCCACAAGCCTCACCACAAGTGGATTAGTGAGTCAACCTCTCGCGCCTTGTCAATTGACCGAGCTAACCTGTCCTCAGTTCCTACTCCCTGGGCTGCCATTGCTTTCCACCCTGTTGACGGCTACGTCCAATCCCTGCCTTACCAGTAAGTCGCGCTTCAAACGGGCCATTGGAGCTATTGCTAACATGAATAGTGTCTTTGTCTACATCTGCCCCATGCAGAAGCACCTTTACATGTTCCTCTTCGTCTGCGTTCAGGTCTGGACCATCCTCATCCACGACGGCGACATGATTACCGGCCACTGGCTCGAGAAGTTTATCAACAGCCCCGCCCACCACACTCTCCACCACATGTACTTCACCTGCAACTATGGCCAGTACTTCACCTGGGCCGACAACTACTGGGACTCTCACCGAGCTCCCATGCCCGAGCTCGATCCCATCCACGAGTCCATTAGAGTCATGCAAGAGAAGGGACTTGCGGACAAGGATGGCAACCCCATCAAGAAGTCCAAGGATGAGTAAATATTCCGCACGAAACGACATGACAAGAATACATCAATAAAACGAACGAGCACGTGTCGAAATACATTACTACGACCGTTTAGGTGCCGGCACCGTTATGACTGGAGTTCCCCTGGCCTTGCAGTTTTACCGACTGTGCAGAGATTCCGGGGTTCTTACGAAAAGGGTTCAATCAACCAGATAGACATTTTAATAGCAGCGTTGCATACGGGGTTTTTGTTTCGACAGGAAATATATTGACTAGAGGATAATAGCATAAGTATAATACCAATCTGATAACCGTGCATATATCCCAAAACCTGTCCTCCGATGCTTCACCAAACTACGCCTCGATTTCTACGCCAACTTTTATATCCACCACCACCGTCCACATGACGAACTTAGACTTCGACCCGGCCCTGGGTGACAGGGTGGGTGTCGATGCCCCAACCGAACCGTCTCTTCATTGCCTTCCAGATCTCGATAAGACCAACGTAGACAACCACACAGCCAGCGACGACACCCCACTCCCAAGTAAGACCCTTATGCTTGAAGACTTCGGTGTTGAGGTAAGGAATGTACACGATGGGGAAGATCATGACGAAGCCAGCAACGACGGACCAAAAGAGGAACTTGTTGTGGTAAATGGTTCTGAACACGGAGAAGGGGCCTGAGGCACGCTCGTCCATGTTGAACAGACTGCGATGGAAATGCTTGACCTCCCAGGCTGTGACCAGCAACAAGAAGGCCAGGGTGGAAAAGGTCGTGGCACGGGCACGGTACACGAGGTCACAGCCCTCGGTTCCGCTCTCATTGCAGTGAGGGACCATGTTGTAGTAACCCTGGCCAGACGCGGCGTAGTTGACAATCATGAAAGCAGCCAAGCAAAGGGAACCTGAGCAGAATCCATAAACAAGCTGATCACGAACCAAATCGAAGGTGAAGACACCACTGCGCAAGCTGCGAGGAGGTCGTCGAAGGATATCAGGGGAAGCCTCCTCCAAACCGAGACCCAAAGCCAGGGGCGATGAGGTCACGAGGTTGGCCCAAAGAATCTCCAGAGGAGACAGGGGGAAGACAGCGTATCCGCTGGTATCCTTAAAGGCCAGACCGATAAGCAACAGCACAACTTGAGCCAGGTTGGAGGTGAGAAGATGGAGAAGGAACTACATCGGTTAGCGATCATATCGAAAGGGAGAACCTTGTACAAGCATACCTTCTGGATATTGTCGGCAAGACGTCGACCTTCCTGGATACCAGTAACGATAGAGGCAAAGTTGTCGTCAGTCAGGACCATGTCAGCAGCCTCTTTGGCGACATCGCTACCACGGTCTCCCATGGCAATACCGACATCAGCCTGCTTGAGGGCTGGGGAATCGTTGACACCGTCACCAGTCATGATACAGAAAGCCTTGCGACGATGAAGAGCCTCAATCATGCGGACCTTGGTCAGCGGGCTACAACGAGCGAGAACGACAGGGAGTTCATCGAGAGCATCAATCTGGTCGTCGCTGAGAGCGCCAAAGTCGGCAGCCGCCATAACGGTGTTGGACTTGAGACGAATGTCCTTGTTGAGGATACCAACTTCATAAGCGATGGCAGTGGCTGTCTTGATGTGATCACCAGTAACCATGTGGACAGTAACACCAGCAGCGCGACATTGGGCCACGGCACCAGCAGTCTCAGGGCGGGGAGGGTCGTAAAGACCAGCGAGACCGACGAACTGGAGGTCGTTCTCGACCTTGGCACGATCATGGCAGTCCTGGACATCGCCGTTCATAGGCTTGGTCGCAATGCAAAGCACTCGCAGTCCTTGGCTAGCGAGTTCTTCAGCCTTAAGAAGAATCTCCTTCTTAAACTCTTCCGTCTCGGTGAGCTTAGTCAGGAGGATCTCAACGGCACCCTTGGTATAGACGTTTCGAGTTTGCTCAACTTCATTGCCGTAAACGACACTCATGAGCTTGCAGGACGAATCGAAAGGATGCTCGGCCACCAGGATATCACCTGAAGAGGTGCTGCGACCGAATCTCATGGCGAAAACCTTGAGAGCGATTTCGGTCGGCTCACCAATGGCCTTCCATTCAGTATCCTCAGATGTGATGATACTGCTAGAATCGGTCTCTGGCTCCTTCTTACCGTCACTGACTGTGGCGTTGTTGCAGAGTGTGAGAACCTTAAGGAAGGTGTTGAGATAGCTTCCAGCCAGATCGGCGGACCACTTGACAGTACCACTGTAAGGGTCATAGGGGTTAGCGGTACCTTCTACGGTACCTTCAAGATCGCCGCGGAGCCAGACCTTTCGGGTGATCATGCGTCCTTGAGTCAAAGTACCAGTCTTGTCGGAGCAGATGTTGGTGACACCACCAACGGCCTCAAGGGAAGGCATCTGTCGAACGATGACATTACCGCGAACCATTGCCTTGGTGGCAACGGCCATGGTGACAGTCAAGACGGCAAGGAGAGACTCGGGAATAACAGCCACACCAACGCAGATTCCGTAGAGAAGTACCTCATCGGTGATCTGCCAAAGACTGACGGAAAAGACGATAACGGCGAGGAGAATGGCGAAGGCGAAAAGCAACAGGGCAAACTTGCTGAGAGTGACCTGAAGAGGGGTGCCTTCGAGACCAAGGATTCTGCGGCTGAACTGGTAGGATCTCCAAACGAGGCGACCGAAGCCGCTTCTCTCGGTATCATCGTTCTTGTTCTTGCGCAGGAGTTCGGCAATTTGACCGACCTCGGTCTCCATACCGGTTGCGATTACAATACCGGTAGCGCGTCCACGGGTGACGGAACTTCCGGAGTAGGCCAGGTTGATACGGTCTCCCATGGGCATATCAGGGTCGGTAAAGATAACATCAGGCTTCTTGCTGATGGCGATCGATTCACCGGTGAGAAGTGCCTCGTCGGTAGAGACATTGATACCCTGGATCAAACGCAAATCGGCTGGAACAACATCGCCAGTGGCAAGGGAGACAATATCACCCTTGACAAGAGTTTCGGCCTTGACGGTTTCACTCTGGCCATCTCGGATGACCTTACACTTGGGAGTGGACAGGGCGTAGAGTGACTGAATAGTCTGCTCAGCGCGGTAATCCTGGATCAATCTAGATGGATATTAGCATACTGTGAGAACTGACGGTGGCTAGATGAGATTCGGACTGTCAGCTTCAGGGTATGGCACAGGATTCGACCTCAGTGCTTGGGGCTTCAGGCCTTACGCATGGCAAAATCACAGGCTTCACCATATGGCAGCAGGAACAAGGAACGGGACAGAAAAGGGTGTAGCAAAGTGCAACAACGAAGTGGGGAGTTGTAGCAACAGCAAGCGACGGCTCGAGCTGATTTAGCTGAGCTTTTTGACGCAGCAAAGACATACCCGACAACGATGTTGAGAACAATGACGGCAGCCACGACGGCACCCTCAATGTAATCCTTAATAGCAAAGGACAAAGCGGTCACGGCGATGAGGACGACAGTCAAGGCATTGGCAACCTGCTGGATGAAGATCTCATAAAGCGAAATCCCCTTGGCGCCTTTGATAGAATTAGGGCCATCCCGAGCAAGTCGGGCGGCAGCCTCCTCGCTGCTCAAACCATCGTCAACATCAGACTTGAGGTCTTGAGCGACGCGATGAGCAGAGAGCGTATGGGGAAGAATTGGCTTCTCTATAGCTAGGTCGGGGGGTTCCGCTATAGGAGGCTGGTCGTCCTGACCGGTAGCGACGGTCGACGAGTCCGACGTGGTAGTGGCGTGAACTGCACCATTCGCGGATTTAGATTCGGTTTCTCCCATCGAATGGGTGTTGGTATAAGCGAAAGCTGAGGGGGAGAGTTAAAGGTTGACTGGTGTAAGATTCAGCCAGAACAGGGTAACTGGGTAAACTTGGAAGAAAGTTGTAGATGTAAGATAAAAGAGGTCTGAGATAGAGATCGCGAGAAACACGATTTCTGGGTAAAGAAGAAAGGAAAGGTCGTGGAAGGAAGTCGAGGGGTGGCACCTTTTATCTGTAAATGGGAAGGAGTGTAGAAGGGACCCGGAGAGATATCGGAAAGAGCAACAGCACGATTCGAGAAGAGAGGCTCTGCCTTCCTTCGAAGATGGGAGTCCGCACCTATCCCAAACTTGAAGTCCGCTAAGCTTGGGGAGTCAGAGGGATCCAATCAAGACGATACATCAAGACAGGGAAGGTACAATACGTACACTACCGCCAAAGTGAAGCTGGACGGGATGCTGGTGGGGGTGCCCCGCATTCAATTAACACTGTGCCATTGAATGATACTAAGAAGTACATTCAAGAGACATGATTATCATTATGGGAGTGTCAAGTTACATCTCATTTGAACAGTAAAAATAACAAACTGGAGAATTAAAAGATGTTCTCCTTCCATTAATCACTGCAGCAGTTAAGCACCCAACGTTTTCTTTGGCATTGTCTCAAACAAGCTTTAGCCAACCTCTCCAAGATGATCGTCAAGATTGAGTTTGGTGGAGCCAAAACAGCTTCACTGATCCTGTTAAGCTGAGGACTTGAGCGAGACAACAACTCGACCCGAACCAACAAAGAACAACCGTGTACCCCCATGTACCGCTCCTTGGCATGCAGTATCTCGTGGCAGCCAGGCGAATCAGCGCTTACCCTGCCAAGGTCACGAGGGGTTGCAAGGGCGCGTGTCGGTCGGATCATCATCTTTTTCCTTGGACTGTCCCTTGTTGCTATTCCGTACGGACTAGGTAATCTCTGCTCGCGTCATCTGTCAGTAGCCGACGGAGATAATTGTTATCGCGAGAGGTGATCTGTCTTTGTGGTACTTGGATAGGAGTGTTTGTCTCTGGCATATGCAGGGGAATACAAATGAAGACAACCAGATTGGACAAGAGCACATGATTGTGTACCAAAGCAGACAAACACAATCACTTCTACCTGGTGCTATCATTTCGAAGCAGTTACTGTGCCAGCTTTTCTGTTGCTACTGTCCGTTAGCGTCTGTCGTCAGCAGGGTCTGATGGACTGACGATAACTCACCATTAATCGCAATGAGCACGACGTTAGTTAGCCGATGACCAATCATATAGCACGTTTTGACCTCGCCTTCTCTTAATGAGAGAATGCTTGTTTGAACTTGGCATGGCTTGGGCTTGGCATACAACGACATACATACTGGCTGTGCTTCGCCTCGGCCAAGACGATTCCCTATCACCTGCTATGACAAGAATGGCCTGGTCTCTTGGCAGTGTGTAATGAATGTCACTGCAGTACTGATATTCTTTTTGCGGAAACCTGAATCGTACACTGTTTGTCTTTATGCTTGTTTTGTACCTCGATGACCTATTTCAGACCGCATATCCTTGCTTCTCATTTGTTGCCGTGGCCTTTTTATCCTTGGGCCCTGTTTTTGGAGGCTCTTGGCCCAAAATTTACGCTAACATTTAAGCTTAAGCATTGGGGTGGCCAGTAGAGCCAGGGATCTTCCTCAAAAACCGCCGGGCTTGAAACGGTCCAACCATTGATTGACTTCACGGTTTCATACTGTGGAATCCTAATCCTGGAACCATTGTCTTGCTTCTCTCTCAATTGCCATCACTGACCTCATGGACTCCAATTAGCCGTCATGGCACCGACACGGATACCTTCAACCGAAGGGGCCATCCGCACAGCCACAAAGGCAAATCGCAAAAAACAGGGACTTAAACAATGCCATGGAGACAAAAGAATCAGTGCATTATCAGGCTAGATCCTCGTCTTGTTTTTTCTATAACCACTTAATCAGTGTTAGTTTTTAATGTAACTCACCTGCCACGTAATGAATCACAGTGGCTAGAGTGGGGATAACTCTTTTCAGATCGACGGACAAGGAAAGCTTGTTCACTGTGTGAATGTCATCGTCACTTGGCAAGATTAAAAAAAAGGCCGGGCATCTCGGTGCTGTGTTTTGAACTCCGGACCGGTCCTGCACCGGGATATAGCAACCTTGTCCGTAGCCGTAACGGAGAATGGACGGGATCTGTCATTTAAACAACATGCCCACAGCTAAATAGCCAATGGCGGTTCATGTTAATGATAACCCTAGTATCGTGAATCGTTTTGAACGGGGTAAAGTCCGGGGAAGAAAATGGATCCGAACACTCACCAGAGTCTAGACTGTCTTGCTTCCCCGGATATGAACATCCAATGGTCCCTCAACAGGCTCAACAGGCCTTCAAAATGTCTCTTTCGCCGAGCCAACAGCTCGTATCTCCGCTATTGACTTCAAATCGGCCCTGTATCTGCAGTATCGGCCGATTGTCATGGCGCGAGTATCTGCTTTCTCCAGTAGGCTCCTCCGTACGGCGTCTCATCCACGTTCTTGGCTTCATCTAATGCCCCCATCTACCGTTTATCGTGCGGGGTATGGGGCATTAGCACATGTTCTGGTATCACGAATTGAGTAAGATATCTACAGGAAAAGCAACGAACTTCGGAACAATTAGGGATCACCCATGAGACTCGTGTTGCGATGAGACATGATGGCTTTTCGGGATGGGCGATACCGATTACTAACTTTCAGGAGATGGGGACTTGACATCAAGTCGTAGATACAGTACCAGTGGTTGTCTGATTGATGGGAATCTCATATAAGCAAGTAGCACACATCCAGTATGTGAGGGGTCCCTTCATCGTCATAACCACTTGGACCTTGGCTTTGACTACGATACTCTACATAATTATCTAGAAAGATGGCTCTATGAATGAAGTAACATCGTGTACCGCTCCACGATGTTGAGAATACTCTCCTATTGCACTGACCCCTGGAAATGTCTCTTCGGCAAGAACACCGAGAACACTGGCAGCAACACGGTGATACAGAATACTTGACCTGTAGGTCGAGTCCAAGCTCTTAAACATCCACTTCTTTCTGACTCGATGGCACGACAAACCCATACTAGACTGCCCGTACGGAGTGTGCAGTTTACGACATGATCACTCTGTTCCATATCAAATTTGAATCACAAGGTAACGTGAAAGCAACGCGACAAAATCAGGTTATTTACCGGCGATACGTAAAACCACTGCCACACACACACATGCTGCAACTGACTAGAGTAACTGCCAAATAGAGTAACACTCCCAACTCTATATGACTGACCAGCTTCTCGCCAAGCAATAGTAGAAACAAGTCCATTATCCGAGGAGATTGATGAACGGCTCCGGCCACTTCCCCCACACGAGCGGCTGATCACCCAACCGTCCACTGACTGGCGCAAGCAACTTGATCTTACGCCTCTCCTCATCCACATCCGAAACATACAGAAAGCCCATCACACTCGCAGCTCGGACAACATCAGGCGCCTCCTTGGGCGCAGCGTGCATGACAGCGAGCGTCCAGTGCTGCATGGGCGTAGACGGATCTTCCTTGGCAATACTCTGAGGATTTTCTAGAAAAGTCAGTAAGTTTGTTCCGTAGGAGGCAGAGGGGGCATTCACCTTCGGGGGTATGGTAGACTGTAACGTTATCAAAGTCGACTTGTTGGATCAGGGGGCTGAGGGTTCGCTTGGTGTCGCCGAAGAAGTATTCCTTGATAGCGGCTTCTCTAACATGCTGGAGGAATACTTCGTCGCGGACGACTACACCATCGGATTTGTCAATAGGCACGACGCTGATGGGTTCGCCGAGGCTTGTTCGCTCAGTGCTGAATTTTCTGGATAGCTCGGCGGTGATACCTGGGGAGCCAACCACGATGATGACATTGACTGGCCCTGTTAGCTTCTGCCCTCCACAATGTTCACAGTTGGGGTGCCAGAAAAATTGACATCCAAGGCTTAGGCTACAGAGATCAAATAGCCTATGCTCGCATAAGGTGGCCGAATTATCTCGTCTCCCATGCACCCGGTGGCCAATTCTTCCGATACCCTGACGTTCACGTACCTGAGAATTCGTCGACGATGTGTGCTACTAGCTCGTATCCATCTTTGCTCTGCTCAGGAAGACCCATGCCATCGATGATAACACCCGAACTCTTAACGTCGGGGTCCTCGCTCAAGCGCGCGCTCACACTTCCAGCAAGCTTGCTCGTAAGCTCGCGATAGAAATCCGGATCTTCATCAGGTGAAGCCTTTCCGTAATAGAACACCAGAGGTAGCTTCACGGGCACACTGCTCGGTCCACTGGTATGCGTGCTTCCCCAGCCATCCACAGCTTCAGGGTCCATGATAGTCGCAAGAACACTGGCACTCAATGTACCAGGCAAACTGAGCAGGCCTTCTTTCGGATTCGTGTTGACCACCAAAGGTTGATAGCCCATTCTCGTCGCATAACTCGCCAAGGTCCGCGCGACCGTCGTCTTTCCTACATCCGCAGGTCCAACGACAAGCACCCTCGGTCCTTCCTTGCCCTCTCGCTCCGCCTTCTGTCGCATATCATTAAGCTGTCCATGGAGGTTCATGTGCGCATTGGCAGGGTTATCAGTCGGGTTCGCATATTCGGCCACAGACTCAACGTCGCAATGCCCGTCAACCTCAAACTCACAGCCGTGCCAGGTGAGGATCTTCGACTTGACGCCCGCGAAGGTGTAGGCGTTCTTAGGACCTAGCTCGACGCCATCTTTTTCAGCTGTGCCGGAGAGGAGCTTGACGATTACGGGGGAGGCGAGGGAGGTTTGGAAGCGCCATTCGCATGCGGGTCGGAGGGTGACGACGCGGGTGGTTGAAGTGGTGGTGGGCTTTGTTCAGATATCAGTAAGTTTGTTTGATGATGTATGTGTTGGCTAGGTGTTTACCTGTGTGGGAATCTGGCCCAAGCCTGGAATTGACATGGTCGCTACATCGACTTTTTGTATGAAAGAGAAGGCCGTCGCGATTGTAGGTGAGAGGTACGTGGGGCCGGTGGAAGCTTTCCAGAAGCTCGGAGCAGGGGTCAAGGTTGCGAGGTGTTGACATAAATACTAGAGTGGTTTAATGGTATAAAGTGACATGTAATTTTATCAACTATCTCTGTGATTAAACCACGGTTACCTCAGCTACCCTAAGCCTTTTCTGGTTCTCTATTTGACAAATACATTTCCCTTGTTCCCAATCACTTTTCTTCTTCTTCTTCTTCTTCTTCCTTCTTAGATGCATTATCATCTATCCCATTTTGAAGATCATTCACCGATGGAGCAGGTCGATCATTCTCTTTCGGCTCCTTGTAGTACCTCATCATCTCTTGAGGGAGATAAACGTAGAATGACGGGACGATATTCTCAATGCCCTTGACAAATCGCAACCCCGCATCCAACTCACAAATGCTTGCTTCAATTCTCATTCCTGGTACCATGTTGACCAGAAGGGCATCATCAAAGAAAAGCGTCATGGTCGCCTCCTTAATCGGCCATGTAGTGGGAGGTCTCTCCCAATCGTCCTCAATGACGCCCTGCTTGAAGATGGCCTTGCCAACAGGTGCATGGTAAGCTGCCTTGTCGCCGATAACCAGAGACTTGACTCGCTTGACGATGTCATCGCTAGGATGGAATACCTGAACCAGCTCCAGCGTGCACTCGAACTCTCGAGTAATGGTAGGTCGCTTAGTAGTCAACTTTTCGAACAAGTCAGGCTCATCCATAAGGGCAAAAGCCGTGAAGAAGACAGAAGTAGGATCGAAATCATCAGGTCGCTTGAAGTCCAAGAATGACCACGACTCCTCTGTGATGGCTTCGGGACAGAAAAGCTCAGCGGCAGCAAGGTTGAAATGACCAGGAAGTGCAGCGCAGAGCTCTCGAATCATGGGCCACTCTTCAGCAGCAGTTTTGCAAACTTCCATCGCAGCCTTGACATCGTCTTCATACTCGGGACAAACGTTGTGCTGAAGGACGTATCGGAGAAAGTTCTCGACAGTGCTGATACCCTCCATCATTCCCACATACTCAAAGGAAGTAAGGTGAACGAGAGTGACCGAAAAGAAACCAGCTGCGACGCC
The DNA here is from genome assembly GCA_004367475.1 of Fusarium camptoceras. NCBI lineage: Eukaryota > Fungi > Ascomycota > Sordariomycetes > Hypocreales > Nectriaceae > Fusarium > Fusarium camptoceras. Next base: position 30,849 of record QGED01000104.1, on the reverse strand, counting down.
AGGAAAGTCGACTGACCAAGCCTCCCTGTCTCCGTTGTAGTATCTCTGTCCAGCAGCGGAACTGGCCCAGATGATGTCTTTGGCGGTCGCTTCCCGACGTTCAGCGGGGGTGAGTTCCTTGAGTTCCTTCTGGCTAAGACCACCGAAGGTGTTGGGCTGACAGTCGACGCCTCCAAGGAAAAGGTATTCCTCGAAGTACAGGACTCGAGTGCCCTGGATACGGCGTCTAGAGCGGAAACGCTGGATGCATGCTTGCATGCGCCTGAAGATGTCAGTAGTGAATCTTTACCCGGGTGCTGTTCGTCTCACTCTGCAAATGGAACATCGCTGCAGAAATTAGCTTTTGTCTCATAGCCTCTGGGAATATCGCAACTTACGGAGCATAGATCTCATTCGTTTCCTCCTTAGCCTCATTAGGGGTCATGGGCGGATCAGCATAGAACTCTAGGCCTTCGTCAGTACATGTCCATCATACAAATAGCAGTCGGGCGCATGCCTTCGAAACCGGTTCCTCGATTCTTGGGAAGGGCTCCAGGTCCACGTTGGGAGACTGTTTTCTTTCTGCTCCTCGATTTGCCTTGCTTCGCGACACCTTGAAGCGAAGCAGGTAGCGTAGGCGGCGGAAGGTATGGTTCTTCCTTTTCGCCCTTCATGTTCTCCTTGTCATCGAAGCGGGGGGAGACTTCGTTAGCTGGATTATCCATCTTGACAAGCACGTGGTGTAAAGATGATTGATGGCGTTGAAGGATAGAAGTCGTGATGAAATTTGCTGGAGTAGAAAGAGCCAGACTCCGTGATTCACTGGCGCGACGAGTTGTCGAGGGGGATGCTTCAGTTATTTACAAGAAGCAATGAACATAACGAGCGGAGTATAAAATGGACGAGAGCTCGTTCTCTTGTTTTGCGAAGAGTTCTTGCTTCAATTTTTGGACCGGCAGCTGGCAGCTGCTGGCAGCCACTGTTTGTTTCAAGCGCGGCCAGACATCAACGGCAAGCTGCTCCTAAACTGCATGTTCGCGACAATCATGGGATATTCCTCCAGTGATTGTATTCCAAAACAGTCCATTGTCCATCTGGTCGAGTTTTGGCATAATGCAATCCAGCTCGAGATAAAACACACTTTGCAGTGCACCTTTGCTTTATTTACACATCACACAATGGGTTCTGCCATCAATGCAACACCGAGGATGCCTTTTCATTGCAGTATTAGATTTCAGGAATTCAGAGCAGTGTAAAGAACATATTGGCTCGCTCATAGCTCTGCGCGTAGCTCTAGGTCTAAAAACTCCAAAAAGCCAGACTCATAGGACACAAGTGAATATGCAATTTAGATGATCGTACAATTAACGACGCATGGATCCAGAGGTAATATTCATTCTATCTACGAATACATACGAAATAAGGGGATGATATCTTAGACGTACTCAGCCTGCTAGCTGGGCGTCAGGGTGTCAGAAGAATTGGCCACCAAAATCATAACAGACAAAATAAGTTGGTCACCCTATGATAGCTTAGACTGGCACTTGGGCTACTTTATTATAGTAGCCTAAGCCTTAGAGGACATTCATTTTGTTACCCACCTGCTGGGCTCTAAGCAAGGCGGATTCTCATGATAGCCTCTTCTCGTTAGTGCAAGCACCAATAAACCACGCCGGCGAATACGGGCCGGCCCATACCGACCCAGGAGGGTGCAAAGAGTATTATCGGAAGCTAGGTGAATTTCCATTTCTGTAAGAGAAGGATTTTCACGAAACGGCACAGCAATCTCGATCTCATTGGAGGTCAGTTGATGGGGGTAGAGGTCACGGGGAGACTTGGCGTCGCTCGCCTAAGCTGAGCGATAAATCGATACAGAGGGTGTGATAAAGTGAGTGAGAGTTTGGGCTTTGAGGTCGTACAAGTTTGTGACTATATTCATGTGGATTGCCTATGCTGTGATTCTGATATCTGCACTTCGGATTTGATAGCATCTAAGCCATGATAGCAAAGTGCTAATGCATGCAGCACGTTAGGCTAAAGGCGTTTTTCTTTTTCTTTCTCTTTCCGTGTTTGCTTCTGTGTCTCAGACTTGTAATTCTTGGTGCATCAATTACATGCGTCATGAGCGAAATGACGAATCTCTTGTCATTCTTCATCAGACCCTTGTGGTCATACGTTGACTCAGCAGAATCGCATAGTAAGAATATGATCGTCAGAATGTGAAACGCCAGCGAATAGACAAGATAACACATGAACAAATTCGTGATCAGAATGTTTTGTGTTCCTTGCATATCGCCCTCTCTGTTGGGTCTGATGATGACTGTTTGCGACGTGTAGCCAGTCGAGAAGGATAGTATCCGAGTCAGACAGACTAGGCGTACACTTGACCCATGTTCCATCTTGGAAATGACCGAAGTTCAAAAGAATGCCCAGCCTGAGTCTCACTTGTTAGCCAGGGAGGACCCTGGATAGACCACTCTGACAGGCCACAGGCCGTATGCTGGCTGTGGCTCAGCGAGGCAGAGTACCGCCCGCCAGAGTTCAATTTGACTGCTGTTTGGCCAGTGACTTACAGATATTGCCGCCCAGCGCTTGGGGTATTGGTTTGTTCAGGGGCCTCGCATCGCGCTTCGGGCCTCGTCTCGCCATCGCTTGAGGTAAGTATCCACGGAGTCTGGGCTGTGCGATATAGGACTTTCTATTCACTGAAGTTTCCGAAGAGTTTCCCAGCCATGATCGGCCTCTTTTTGATTAAGTGCTTACAGTAGAGTTGCTGGTTGATAACTGCCAGTTGATCGGGTGGCATATATCCAGTGAATAACAACCTTACAGTCCCTTGGAAACTATAATATATTAAAACCGTTGAAACGAGATTGTCTGTTGGTTTTGCACCGCCATCCTTCATCTAACGTTACCATCGGCTTTTCCTGTTGCTGTTGCATCCGCCACAATACTCACTGCACTGCACTCAGTAGTCTCAGTGCACCTTGAGCCTGGGATCCAATATCAAATTTGGATACTACAAAATTGCCACTCGGATCCTCTTCCCGTTAATCAATTCAACTCACTCCCAAATTGCCTGTGGACGAAACGGAATCGACCCCTCTGAACAAAGCCCAAACTTGTGCCTTGACGTGTCGCACCTTGATCAAAACAGTCAAGACCGGCGTCCTCCTGCGCTGATCATTTTCTCTTGGTGCTCCTTGAATCGTTCGCTTCTTTGACACCCCTGAATTCTTGGAATAACTACATCATCTGCCTTGATCAAGGAAGCTCGTCTTTTGTTCTTTTCTTCTTCCTTATCTCTATTATAAGAACAAACAACGTCAGCGGCAATATTTTTTTGTTGGTCTTGGTCTCATATTTTTTCCTTGGTTGAAAACTCACTTGGCGCTCTCTCCACTCAAAACTAAGCATTCCCAGCGCTTCGCCTTGTGCTGAGCTGACTGAGCCACTCACTGCCCCTCGAATCCATCGCTCTTCGACTTCATCAATCCAGAATTCCATTTCCTTTCAGCAACTGCACATCTCCCCACACTCCTCTTCACCGCCCTGTTCCCTCTTAAACTTCTTATATCCTCTTTCGTCTGTCGCTTCTGGAAGTTGATATTCATCTTTTCCCCCGCATTTATCCATCCTTTCTTGCCATTCAAATCTTACCGTTACACCGACGACCGGCGTGCGCAAACCCACCGCCACACTTTCTTTCTTACACTGTCAGTCCCATCAACGATGATGGGATCCAAACAAATGCCTGATCGCAAAGAGCTTCGCAATTACAACTACGCTGTCGCTGGCCAGTAAGTAACTTGATTCTTTTCGCCTTGCATTTGCGCTTCTTATTGAGCAACTTTTGTTCTCCTTGAATTGCGCTACTGTTCTTTCTTGGCGTCTGCGTCACAATGCCTCGCTCCCCCGCGTGCTCTGCACAAAGCTAATTCTGTCGATTACAGTGCCGGCACACTCTGTACCCCTGACGGCGAGCTGTTCATTAAGCCATGCACCCAATCCGAAATCGAATTCTACGAATCTGCCAATGAAAGATATCCCGAGTTCGCCGATATCATGCCCTTGTTCTTGGGCTCCCTCATGCTTACCGACCCTACGGAACAAACAATAGACGAAGCCGTTGCCGGTGTTGTTTCGCACGCTGGGGACTTGAAGACCTCAAAAGAAGATATTGTTGCATCAGTCACTGAACAAGTTGCCCATGCTACCGAAACATTTCAAAAGGAGCAAAAAAAGGAGGGTGGTGCAGCCTGGGTTCCTGCCAAGGACAACAAGATCAAGACAGACAAGGCGGTTGTACTGGACAATGCCTCCTTTGGCTTCAAGTGCCCCAACATTCTTGACGTAAAGCTGGGCATTAGACTATGGGCCGACGACGCACCTGAACAAAAGAAGCAACGATTCAACAAGATCTCGGCTGAGACAACACACGGCAGTTTGGGATTCAGGATAGCAGGCATGCGAGTTTACCGTGGGTCCGAGGATCCTTCAGAGTTGGACGAGGAGGACTACAAGATCTACGATAAGGATTACGGCCGAACAACAGTGAAGGAAGAGAACATTATCAACGAATTTCGAAAGTTCATTTTCAACAAAAGCGCGGGTGTAGACGAGGATCTTGGCAAGGCTGTCTGCGCTGCCTTTGTCCGGGATCTCGAAAGAGTTGAGGAAATCCTTTCGAAACATGAAAGCCGAATGTATTCTTCCTCGCTGCTTTTCTGCTTCGAGGGCGATGGCCAAGCTCTCCGAAGTGCCATCGAGGAGAACAACGCACTTATCGATGCAGAGGCCGGTATCGGTCAAGCAGCTCGCACGACCAAGAGGGTTGATAGCGGCATCGCTCTGGACGACGAAGACGAGCTCGACGAAGACTCCGACCTCGAAGCCTCCCTACCACAAATCTACTCCCTCAAGCTCATCGACTTTGCCCATGCCCAATGGACACCCGGCCAAGGTCCTGACGAGAACACTCTCACCGGCGTACGGAGTCTTTTGCGCATCTTCCGAGAGATGTCATAGCGTGACGACAAGAGCAAGACATTGACACCTTTGATGATCATGACCAAAAGCGACGATTCCCATCAGATGAAATGGACAAATCTGAGGATGGAATTTTTAAGAAAGCATTTGCTTAGAGGGAACGGCAGAATACTCGATACCCCTTTGTGCTTAAGGATCGAAAGGGAAACAATGTAGAAAATGGCTGCTTAGCAGCTCGGCGCATGGTGTACTGTGGCAATTGATGACTTTATTATTTGATGTTCAAAGCACGATTCTCCTTGTCTTGAGGTTTCGTAGGCTCTCAGCCATGGTTGGCGTTTAGTTCGGGCTTGGTTCATAGTTCGAGGTATGTAAAATAGACGGCGACAGCCTATGTCCATACGTACAAGCAGCTTTTGTCTGTTCATACCATGTCTCAATTGTAACTGCGACAACACGTATTGTGCAGGGAATAAAGCACATTCAAAGGCAGAATGCATCACTATCAAATTTGAATCACAATTATATTAGGTGTCATCACGTTGTATGAATTCACGATTACCGAATCTGTCAATGAAAAGGTTCCATAGTAATAAGCCTGACTAACCCTGTAGCCCGAGAGGGTTAAGGTCCAACTCGCCATCCATCACAAGAGAAGACATAAAACCCCAAGACACCCATGTGCAAAACTCCAGTTGTATATTAAACAGGGAACGTCGAATAAGGATATCATAAACATCGTATGTGAGCACAGCTATTCGCCAATACCCATCATTCCATTCCGTACACCAACCCACAATGCAAAACTCAGCCAATCCTCCCTAGTTCAGAGTCCACCACCAGCAAAAAAGACATCGTGAAAGGATGCAAAAGAGAAATTATCTGATGAGACTGGGACTCGAACCCAGGAGGATTGCTCCACCAGGAAATTGGTGTTAAGGTTAACCTTAACCTGGCGCCATAACCAACTCGGCCATCTCACCCAAGGTCCTTAGACCCGCTTGTTGAGAACTACTGCGCAAAATTGTATCAAGTCGTCTTGATGGCTATGGAGACGGGTTTGAAACCGCCTACAGCTACTATTTCCGTGTTTTTTTTGTCGTCAGATCATTCCATTGAGCACCTAGTCCTTGGACTGAATCTTGTGGTCTCCCGCAACGACATCGGCGTATGAAGGAGGAACACCTTGATCATTAGAGCTGCCCTCGCCGTTATTCGTGACACCCTGCTGTTGAGGCGCGGGGCGAGAAGAGCTGGAAGCTTGCTGGGTGGTGCCGTAGTTCACGTTGCCGGCGTTGCCATGGTGAGGCTTAGGCTGAGGCTTAGGCTGCTGGTTCTGGTTGCCGTGCTGATGAGGGCCTGGCGGGCACTGGACGTAGACGTATGTGACGCGGTTGCCCTCACGGTCTTGGGGCAGAGACTCGTACTCGTAGGGTGGCTCGGGATACTTGGCAATGAGATACCATGCGTGGATCAGGCCAGGGATGTAACCAAGACAGCAGAGGAGGATGTTAATGAGGGAGTCTGCGCTGCAGAGACCACACTTGACCCATACTGAACTGCAGTGTTAGTGATGCGCGAGTTGGTCAAAGCGATGGAGACTTACCGGGCAGTGGGGGGAAAAGAATGGCGAGGAAAGCAAGGAAGAAGTCTGCGGAACACATTGTTGCGCGATAGTGAGCGATCAGGATTATGAAGTGAGGGAATCACAAATTTGTTCAAAAGTTGAATTGAAGGGTCTTTGTGTGTTGATTTGAGGAAGTTTGGAAGAGAGAGTGTAAAGTTGAAGAGGGCGTGTGACCAGGCTGACAATGACGCTGCTGGGAGATCTTCTGCGACAGAAGTTAGGTCACCTGGAGGTGGCGTTCCTGGGGGAGGGGCTTGCGTAAGAGGTGCTGCGGCAAGGATAATGTGAGTCTTTGATTGGTCACAAGGAGAAATGTCAGTCTAGAACCCCGCCGACAGCCACAGTCGGGTCATCACTGAAGCAATGAGGGTTCAACGGTTGGAGGCAGCCCAAATGTATTCTCAACAATACTGAGTCGAGTAAACAAAGGATTATGAGTTATCGCTAGGCTTCCGTATTGCTAATCTTAGGCGTGATTTAGGAACGGTTTAGCGACAGTGAATAGCTCGCTTCTTATCAAAACTGATATCGTATCTTCTGCACTACGTCACTGCACTTACATGATGATCTTAAGCAAGATATGTACCAGGCAGAAGTGAAGAACCTTCTTACACGCATGATGCAAAACACATCTGCAACGCGATCGCTTATCACGACTGTGAGTTGGTGTTGTTTTACTCAGCACTTACGAGAGCGTTCAAAGGAGTAAAGGAGGTACGGTGCAGTGAGTCTATTGACTCTTTGAGCATGCTCGTCCCCGTTGCCGAATGTTGTGAAAAAGCTGAGCCCATGGGCTTTAGGTTCCCGTCATTGAGACTTAAAGTCCCCGTTCGTCCAACTTGTACGGTTAAACCCAACTGCTATTGTAAATTTTGCCTTGCCGACAAGAACCTATTCATATCCTCTCAGCGCAATGTGCTAAATTGATTCATATTCAGCATTCTAATTGGTCAATTTGCCATTACTGAAGTTATTCCTACGATGGTAGAAAGGCTAGCCTGCACGTGATGATAAGATAGCATGTGGGTCTCTTAGCTATGTGCATGGAAATGTCGTGGAAAGGATTCCTTTTGCGCCATCAACACAATTCGCGATGGATGATTTGCTGAATCTCGAGCTTCTTTCCCTTGTTTCAAAGGTGACATCAGAAGTGCAGAATCATTTGGGTGTTGGTGAAAAGACCGTAGCCGAATTCTTAATTGCACAACGTACAGCATGCAATAGTTTCGACGAATTCCGCGACAACCTCGAGGCGTCTACACCTGGATTGCCTCCCAGTCTTGTTGAAAGTATAGATCGACTGGTACTTGCTTTACACCCCAAGTTCAAGGGGAAAGCAAAGCAGGAACAGAAAGAGCACCATTCCAGAACCCTTCAAGAGAAGGAGAAGGTCTTCAGCGGTCTTTCGTTACCTGACAAGGAACCTGCGCGCGACGATGGAGCCGATGCTATTGACGACACCCTTGCGCTCTTGGAGGGCCTAGAACCAAAGGCTAAGAAGGAAAAGCCTACGAGAAAACGAAGCCGAAGCCCTGAAAACGATCACAAAGAGTCGAGGAGAAGGAGAAGAGACAGATCCCGTTCACGAGAGCGACGAAAGCGAGATAAATATCGATCAAGGTCACGATCGCAAGATCGAGGCGACGAAGATTGGCGCGATGGATACCGCGATTCTCGCAAAGATCGACGAGGTCGCAGGCGACACGACGATGACGACCGATTCCGAAACGCCCCAGCACCTGAGATTGACGACTCGCCGCAACTTCATAAGATCTATCAAGGTCATGTTACTGGTCTGAAGGATTTCGGTGCTTTTGTCAACTTGCACAATGTGAAGGGAAGAGTTGATGGTTTGGTTCACGTGTCCAGAATGTCTGCTGGACAGCGCGTCAACCACCCTTCTGATATATTGTCGCAAGGGCAGGAGGTTTGGGTCAAGGTCACAAATCTTGACAAGGACCAGAACGGCCGTGACCGTGTGGGACTGTCGATGAAAGATGTTGATCAGGAGACCGGCCAGGACTTTGAGCCACAAGCTCGTATGACGACAGGTGCCAACATGGAAGCTCTGGGAGGAGGTTCAAGAGATGGATTTGCAGAGCCCAGCGGAGCGCCGCGAGATAACCTGGGACCCCCACGACGGCAAAAGAAGCGAATGACCTCTCCTGAAAGATGGGAGATCCGACAACTGATCGCATCTGGTGTGGCCAAGGCATCTGATTACCCTGACCTAGAGGAAGACTACAACGCGACTCTTCGTGGTGATGGCGAATTGGAGCTGGAGGAGGATGTCGATATTGAAGTTCGAGAGGAAGAACCACCTTTCCTGGCTGGGCAGACCAAGCAGTCTCTTGAGTTGTCTCCCATCCGCGTTGTCAAGGCACCTGATGGCTCTATGAACCGAGCAGCAATGTCAGGTACCAACTTGGCAAAGGAGCGAAAGGAACTCAAACAGCAAGAAGCGGACGCCGCTGCTAAAGATGAACCCAAGGAGAATCTCGCCCAGCAATGGCAAGATCCCATGGCTGATCCCGACAGGAGGAAGTTTGCTAGCGATTTGCGAAACGCCAGAAAGAACCAGCCCTCTGAAGATGTCCCAGAATGGAAGAAAGCCGTTATTCCCAAGGGTCAATCTCTGGGTAAGCGTACGAACTTGAGCATCAAGGAGCAACGAGAGTCTTTGCCTGTATTCGCCTTCCGCACCCAGTTGATCAAGGCTGTTCACGAAAACCAGATCCTGATTGTTGTTGGAGAGACAGGATCCGGAAAGACTACACAGTTGACACAATACCTTGCTGAAGCTGGCTTCGCCAATGACGGTATGATCGGTTGTACGCAACCCCGTCGTGTTGCTGCCATGTCCGTCGCCAAGCGTGTAGCTGAGGAAGTTGGCTGCAAGCTTGGTGAAGAGGTCGGATACACCATTCGATTTGAGGACTGCACCAGCCCCCAAACTAAGATCAAATACATGACAGACGGTATGCTTCAGAGAGAGATTCTGGTTGATCCTGACATGTCGCGATACTCCTGTATCATGCTTGACGAGGCTCACGAACGTACCATCGCTACTGATGTACTATTTGCTTTACTCAAGAAAACCTTGAAGCGTCGCCCTGATATGAAGGTCATTGTCACATCAGCGACACTCGATGCCGACAAATTCTCCGCATACTTCAACGAATGTCCTATCTTTACTATTCCTGGTCGAACCTTTCCTGTTGAAGTCCTCTACTCCAGAGAACCCGAATCCGATTACCTGGATACTGCACTTGTCACAGTCATGCAGATCCATCTTACCGAACCCAAGGGTGACATTCTTCTCTTCTTAACAGGACAAGAAGAAATTGACACAGCTTGCGAAGTGTTGTTCGAGAGAATGAAAGCGTTAGGACCTAACGTGCCCGACTTGATCATTCTACCCGTCTACGCGTCTCTTCCAACCGAAATGCAAAGTCGAATTTTCGATCCTGCCCCTCCTGGCAGCCGAAAGGTTGTCATCGCCACCAATATTGCAGAGACTTCCATTACCATTGACGAGATTTACTACGTCGTCGATCCCGGTTTCGTGAAGCAGAACGCCTACGATCCCAAGCTCGGTATGGACTCACTGGTTGTCACACCCATTTCTCAGGCCCAAGCGAACCAGCGAGCTGGTCGTGCAGGCCGAACAGGTCCCGGAAAGTGTTTCCGTCTGTACACAGAAGCAGCATATCAATCTGAAATGCTTCCGACTACTATCCCCGAAATTCAACGACAGAACTTGTCTACCACGATTCTTATGCTCAAGGCCATGGGTATCAACGATCTTCTCCACTTCGACTTTATGGACCCGCCTCCAATTAATACTATGCTTACCGCGTTGGAGGAGCTGTACGCCCTCAGTGCCCTTGATGACGAAGGTCTGCTCACACGATTGGGACGAAAAATGGCCGACTTCCCTATGGAACCTTCGCTCGCCAAGGTTCTTATCGCTGCCGTCGATCTCGGATGTGCCGAGGAAGTGCTCAGCATTGTGTCCATGTTGAACATCCCAACCGTCTTCTACCGCCCTAAGGAGAAGCAATCTCAAGCCGATCAAAAGAAGGCCAAGTTCCACGACCCCCACGGCGACCATCTCACATTCCTCAACGTATATAATTCTTGGAAGACGAGCGGTTACTCAGCACCGTGGTGTTTCGAGAACTTCATCCAAGCGCGATCAATGCGTCGAGCCAAGGATGTCCGCGACCAAATCGTCAAGATTATGGACCGATACAAGCACCCCATCAAATCCTGCGGCCGCCAAACAGAAATGGTCCGTCGCGCCCTCTGCGCAGGTTTCTTCCGCAACGCCGCTCGCAAGGACCCCCAGGAAGGCTACAAGACCCTTATTGAGGGTACTCCGGTCTACCTGCACCCCAGCTCCGCGCTTTTTGGCAAGCAAGCCGAGTGGGTCATTTACCACGAACTTGTACTCACCAGTAAGGAGTACATGCACTGCACGACGAGTATTGAGCCCAAGTGGCTTGTTGAAGCTGCGCCGACGTTCTTCAAGGTTGCGCCTACGGATAGGCTGAGTAAGAGGAAGAAGGCAGAGAGGATCCAGCCGCTTTATAATAAGTTTGCTACGGAGGATGATTGGCGACTTAGTGCGCAGAGGAAGGGTGGTAGAGGTGGTGGTGGTGGAGGTACCTGGGGTTAGTTGGGATATAGCATCGTATACTGCATCGTTCTAGTTAAAAGGAGTCACTATAGGGTTATAATTATCTTTATCGAAGTTAATAAACATTTTAGATATTGGCATCAATCCGTTCAAGTCTGCAAGGATATGAAATGCTGGTCTTCAACCATTTCCACCTATCTGGCACTGCACTATGACAAGGTGGATAACCACAACACACGCTCATCTATCTCACTGCAACATAAAAGATGTGCTTCTTTCATCGTCTCCCTAAAGCCTGGCAAGGAAGACGAAACATGTACGCAGCGATTCTAAGGTCAACATGAGTGAAGGCAAAACGAATAGCAAAGCCGGTGATATTGGCACAGCTGCAACGTGACATAGCACCCACGTAAAACATGGAAATGGATACAGCAGTGGCAGTAACAGAACTGATAGAGTCAATCAGACAAAGCGAAGACAGTTTCTATACTGCGGTCGTGGCCTGAAGTTGTAATGTTGCCGCCAAGTCTGTTTCGAAGCGAGTCAACCGACTCCTTTGAATTTACAACACATATCAAGTGTAAATTGTAGAAGGCTGAGGAGATTCAATCGATAATGGAACTCGTACAATTAGGATAAATGCTGTGTTTCGGGCTAGAGATGCTGATGCTGTCATACGCAAGACGTGTGGTTAGCTGATAGACCACACCAATAGCCATTCGCTTATAACGAATAAGGATCAGAAAGATATACTGAATCTGTTCGCTTCCCCTACTACTGGAAGTACCTTGAGAGGTAATCATTGTATAGGATATATCTATCTAATCACCCTTGTGGTTAATTCTCAGTGCTGCTATCGCGGTATCCGATATTGAGTGTTCACCTGACTCTCCTATCCATAAAGGTCCTTTTAGCTCAAAGATAGAAAAATACCTCTTCTATCTCCCTTTACTCGTGCATTTTAGACGTATTATTTCATCACGTCACTAATATCATGCAAGTGTCCATATCTGGGTCTGAGAACCCGGATAGACAACCACGAACCTTGATGGTCAACCCTGATGTCTTTCCCGCACCAAACAACACCAAAAAAGAGGTGATCCAAGGATATCGAGTATCAAATTGTACATTAGATTGCTGCAATACATCATCAAAGCGTTCCATTGCCGCTTCTGGCGAAAGGGACCCTGTGGTTGCTGGTTAAGGTTGAGTCGGTGTGAGATTTTGTATAAGAATGAGGCCGTCCGGTTATTGAATGGAAGGACTAAAGCAAGTACTTGACTTGCTTAAAAGGAGGGTATTGCCTTTTGAAGTTGCGAGAGCTGCGGGAGAGTCGCTCCTTCCTGCTCTGCAATCAATACCTGCCTTCTGGGAGATTGCTCCTTCTCTTGCTATAAGCCTATGGCTCAACTTAGACCATATGAGGAAGGCTCAACTCGAACTTGGCCTTCCCTTGAGAAATAACAACTTACCAGCTCGATCTTCCTTCGTGACTACGAATGTTCGGCGAGGTCCGACATCTTCGAGACTTACTCTCCTTTTGTTCCAGTTTCCCTCTCATCCTCCTACCGGACCCGACTTCAGCTTCCCCGATTGCAAGCGGCAGTATTTCCCTCATCGGCAACACTCGCATGGTTCAAAGACCTGATGGCCCCATTCTCACGGACGCCTTACGCCTGAACCTGGCGACGGCGCGAAGATTACTCCTCGAAGTCTTTCCCCCCACGAGAGAGCATCCCGGTTCGACAGTCCGTGTTGTAAGCTATCAGGCCGAGTTTCCGAGGCTGTTTCATCCCACGCCATGATCCCAGTCTCGAATACTTTTTGAAGAAAGCATTACGGATCGATTCAACACTGGTTGGGGGAACATCTCGGATTACCCGTTTGGAGACAATGTCTGCCAGGATGTTGGAGTCTTGCCGAGAGTGAAGACTGACTTGTGGTGTAGCGAGTAGTTGATGTTGATGAAGTGATGATGTTGTGACAGAAGTCTGTGAGTAGCAGGGTGAAGAGAAGACACTTGTCTTCGGATGATCCGAGTATGATCAAATCCGCCAAAGATGCATGGTGTTGAAGTTGTGCGATGCTTAGCACGCACTTGTCGCCCAGCATGATCGTGTGACGCTCACGCGTAGAGGTAAGTGCTATTTCTCTCCTTGCTATCTCGCTTTATCACGGCCCATCGCTGGCTCTTCGATAACTGTCCCTACGATGTCTTCTACCATCATCTCGGAAGCTTTGAAGAGTTACCGCGTTAGACGTGGGTCAGCTCCCTTCCCATCCGGTCAATAGCTTCTTCTTCAGGCTCCCACGCCTGCACCCACCCCCTCCGATAGCCTGATGGTTTGTCATGACTAAAGGTCTATCGTACACGGGCGTATTAGTTCTACACTTGTTAGCCAACTTGCAAGCCCTGGAGATAGTTCGTCTCGGTGTTTCCAAGCATACACTTTGTTTCCCTTGCTATCATCTACACATTGCCTGCAGGAGCCAATGACTTCAGTCCTACTCCTACCCAACGCCCCTACCCAATCCTGCTAAAGATGCATGCGTGGGATGCATGCATGAATGGTTCCGAGGCCATTGTCTCTGAACGGCCCACGTTCCGTGCTTTTGTGGTTCCCCATTCACGTTTATGTTTCGATTATCCCTCATGTTTCCAATCCAGCCGTCTCACTTGAGGGTGCTTATGCCTCTGCAATGCATATCCCTATCACATTTGGGCTGAACTCCTTGATAGGCTTGATTATCACACTGGTTCGTCACGTTCACACATCATGGTGTGAGCTAGTCTATCTTTATATGGCAGTGCATCTGCCGCATGATTATTACGGTCAAAGGCTATTATTTCGGCGGCAAACGTCCTTGGTTGTCGTTGATGGACTTTCCCATGTTGATCCTCTGCGAAAGACATAGAAGTCTGCTATTGGTTGCCTCACATATAGTCTTGCTGTTTTTGTTTCAGACCCCACTCCATTAGCAGATCCAAGTTAAGTCGAATATTCTCACATGTTCATACTGCACCCATTCCCATCTCACTCTCTTACACCAACTCACTCCGTGTATCCACACCGAGAGATCGGGTTCCCTTTATTCGTCCACGTACAAGACGAGACTTCTTTAACATGCAGTACTTGGAACTACCCCGTTTTTTACACGCAGGGTCTTGAAGAGTGGTACTTATCGCTCGGTATTGGATCCTTCTCCTCATCATACTCACCGGTGTGGGTGAGAGTATGGAACCCATTTTTATCGGTTTCCGGCTTGAGCCGTCGCCGTTCCCCATCCCCGTCGCCGGTCTAATTGAACCCCCACCTTTGCGCTTCACTCTAACGTTAGTCTTCGACTTCTATGGAAGCATGACTTGCTTCAAACACCGCCTTGTTCCTGGCAGCTAGTTCATACTACTGGAAGCCTGTCTAAGCTAGGACACCGAAACATTATCGGCATATCGCTTTAGGACCACACTGCAGTACATCGAATGGAAGTACGTGGCGAATGCCATCTTCCTCCAACTAGATCCATCCACAAGGTCAGCGGCAGGCCTCAGCAGCATGCCAATCATGCCGGTTATGGAAAGCAGCTACCAGTTGCATACTCGAAGCTTCATGTTGAAGAACCCTAGACTATGAGCCATTCGATTTCATGTGGATCACCACCGCATTACTACTATATCATCAGCCAAAGGAAATCTCGACATTATATCGCCTCATAGGATTCTAGAGAAGTGGTCGCATTTCGGTACGGCGCGAGGCGATACTCACGGAGCTTGAGCTTGGGTTGGAGCTTTGCTATGGTGGAGAGCTTGTTCTGCACCGCAGGCTCGGCGCAACCACTATGCATAATCTCGGCCAATTGAAGTGACATGTATTCCACATCGCACATGGGCATGCGGGGTGGAGATGCCTTGGTAGGTCACTTCGGAAGGAGGACCCTTGACCGGAGTCGGTTGCATTACTCCCCCAAGTCGGGCAACATGTTGATATACACAGAGTGGAGTTACACTCACCTTTGTTCACGCCCATACCCACGTCCGGCCATGCGACAATCAGGCAACTGATGCTTGATAAAGGACTTCGAGTGTCGATGACTAGGGTCAGTAGAGACCTCGCTCAAGTATAAGAAGGACGTTTGATCCCGCCTTAACTCGACTTTTGTTCTTCATCCAACAAGCTCTTCAATCTTCAACACACACTCAACACATTTTTTATCACCTTTTCGAAGTTTTCCTTCACCAACAACCTTCAAAATGTCTCCCTGGTGAGCACCTCCCATTGAGCATTGTATTATCAAACCCCGAGATTGCAATGCCTAAGCAACAATGAACAACTAGCTAACAACTACAGCTCTTGCTGCAACCACGACACCACTGCCTGCAACACTTGCTCTTGCTGCAAGGTGAGCCCTCTCCATCTAAGAATTTGGGACCAGACAGCATCTAACGAGACAACAGCACTAAATTCCTTCACATCCATCCAACACGACAACACTCGGCTTAATAAATACAAGCTCGTGGCCCTTTGACGACAATGTTGCCTCAGGATACGGTATGAGAAACATGTTCTGAAGCGAGCTCAAAGCGAGAAGTTCGGAAAGACAATGCAATGGAAATGGAGTAGAAGCGGCATAAACATGCGGGTAACCAGCTGTGACGGCCAAGTTTTTCGATGGTAGCGCAGTGGTAGATAACGAATTGAAGCTTGCATGCCTTGAATATGCGGCGTTTCCTTTGATCACATGTGACATCTTGACTCGCGATAACTTCAAAGTGTTTACTTCTATGTACACTAACATGCACTTTCATGCAAAGCGACAACTGACTATCTCGCAGGGTTAGTGAGGCTTAATAGAGTTTCCTAGCTCTTGAGCTAGATAACGTCACACGCCAAAATCTGTAGCAAATGATCTTTGGGACTATAGTCTACAGTATCTCGCATAACCGCTGCAGCCGTGATGCATTATGCTACAGGTTAGAAAGTTGAGTTGAAACCTGACCCCTCACTTGAGCCGTTGTCGAACATGCAGTCAATCGTTGGATATCGGTACTGGGATTTGGCGCTTGTGTTTTTTCTACACAGGTGAGCGCATCGGGCCGGGCCAAGATATGATGGGTTCTAGGTGATATGAGAGAGGAGAGAGGAGAGGGTATTCGTAGATGATGTTCAGGATTGATTATCGCGATAATAATAGCAAAAAGCAATGTTTCCCCGCTTCGAGATGCGCACGCACGCACAAGATCTACAGCAAGGGGTTTTCTCGTTTCTGCAAGCAATACCTACCTACAGGCAGATTAACCCGTATCATGGACAAAGCGCTGCTGATCTTGATCGCGCTGGCTCTTAATTATCCTCAATGATCAAGAAAAAGCGAGTGTTTTCTTAGATACAGATGCTGCCTTGAGGCATTGCTTGATCGGCCCTCAAAAATTAGGGCATCAAAATAAAGCAGCGCAAATACCGCCTAATGTGACAGATTATTTCGTCTTGTACTATGGATAGTGTCAGAAATGAGAAAGATATGCTGAGTAAGAAAATGGATCCGCGCAAATAGTCTACCCGCTGAATGCAGATCTGATCAGACGATATAGTGGAGGTTGCATACTCAGCCCAATCCTTTGTGTAAGATTTATTACCTATACTGCGCCATTGCGAGGATTCGATTGCATTTGAGGTGACATGACATGACATGTTTCAAAGTATTTTGATACGTCATAATGCACAATCATGAATCCCTCATGGATCTTCAACTAAAAAATCAGGCTCTGCCTATGTGCCAAGTTACTGCGCCACTGTCAGCCTTGCCAGAAATTATTCCCATCCAAGAGAGATAAATGTTTTGAACTATTGGTCCCTTGTCTCAGTTGGCGGGCGGAAAAATCCTTGTCGTCGTCATCTCGATTATACATGATAATTTCGAGATTGACAAGCAAACATTTATAAATACTCTCCTTCTTTTTCTCTTTGACACGTCTTGGCCCCCAAAATTGGTCTTGGTTAGTCTCCGCCTCACGAGCCAGAGCCTGAGCCAGAGCCAGAGCCAGAGCCAACCTGCGCCGCGTTTTGTCTTGTTGGTATCCGTCCGTAGCGCTGAGCTGTTCCTTCTCGAAAGAAGTAACCGCCTTTCCAATACTTGGCAGGTCTTTTTATAGACTGACCCAAGATCCACAGCCTGCTTGTCGCTCACTATACCTACATCGCCTTGTTCTATTCTATATCTACATCTTCATCTTCATCTTCATCTTCATCTTCTCTTTCTCTCCCTTTATTTATTTCCCCTATACCCATTCATTCAAAAGTCAACGCCACTAATTATAGAATCCCTGTTCTTTTTTTCCAATCGGTGGAACTGCGAATCAGTTCAATTTGCTGGCGCGCCAAGAGTGGAGAACCGGATTCCAGGAGCCGAAACGGGGGTTGTTAGACACCGGTTTGTCCCCGAGATCACGGAGGTCTTCAATCACACGAGACTCAAAGGAGAAGGAGACTCAAGATGCCGGAAACATTAGACCCCGGAACTCCAACTATCACGCCGCCCGTGTCGCCGGGCGGCGGCGTCGAGAGGCGGCGCTCAAGAAACCCTCTCAAGAACATGATGCAGCATCTCACTGTGGATCCCCCTCCGGAGGACGATGTTCGTGAGCCAAGGAGAGCTTCACTCATTCGACGTATCAGTTGGGGGAGGAAGAGTCGCAGTCCTTCAGCTCATTCTGATAGATCAGGTGGTCAGCCTCAGGACCCAAACCTGTGCACTGCTTGTGCTGGTTGGGCTGCTGATATTGACTCTACCTTCGATACCATGGATGATTTCTTTACAAGAGGTCTGAATCCGACATCGGCAGATACTCTTGAGAACAAGGAGAGCACTTTGGGGCGATTGAAGGATCTCGAGGAGAATCGCTTCATGACGAAATGTCCGCTTTGCAAGCTATTCCTCTCAGTGCATATCCCTAGTGAGGGAGAAGGAGATTTATATCTCTCTGGCTTCTCAGCTAGAGATACGAATTATCTCATCGACAACCACACCATGTTTGATCAAGGCCACTCGTCCAAGAGTAAGACCAAGGGCGTCAGCCCAGCCTTCCTAGGCGTTGTTCCCAAAAAGAGCGGCGATGGTGCTTTGAGCTGGGATGTGAGCGCCGATTGGTTCCGTGGCTCAGGTATGCTTTACAGAACATTTCCTGAAAGTGCGCCGACAAATGAACTTCTCAGCGCAAAGTCAGAAGGAAGACATTCACGCGCGAATTCTATAAGCGGCGATAACAGCGGATGGCAGAAGAAGGGTATTTGGGGTCGCGAGCTGGAGACGATGATTGATATGGGTATTGGACAGGACTGGCTACGGTTTTGCGAATTTTATCACCAGGGACGATGTGGCCGACGACCAATTGGACGTGAGATGCCAGGATTCAAGCTTGTCGACTGCGCAAAGAATCCCCCGCAAGTTGTTACTGCGTCTATCTCAGAGCGATATGCTGCGTTGAGTTATGTCTGGGGAGGGAACACGAAGACAGATACATGGCCCAAGGTTGTGTGGGATGCTGTTATTGCGTCCAAGGATCTTGGGATAAGATATCTCTGGGTTGATCGTCTTTGCATGGAGCAGTTGCAACCAATTGAACGGGCCACACAGATTGCCAGGATGGACGAAATCTTCGAGGGTGCGATTCTGGCGATTATCGCAGCTTGTGGTGAAGATGCGGATTATGGTCTACCGGGTGTAGGCTCAAGAGCACGACAACAGCAACCAAAGTACGAATTCGTCAATTCCAACATCACACTCGTATCAAGTCTTCAAGATCCGAGAATAGCCATCAAAGAGTCAAAGTGGTACCAACGAGGCTGGACATACCAAGAAGGACTCCTCGCGCGGCGTCGTCTAATCTTTACGGATCAGCAGATGTACTGGGAATGCGAAGGCATGTGCTGCCCCGAATCGCTTATCCTACCGCTCGAATTCTACCATGATATGGAAGAGCAGCGCATGTGCGACTTTATGAGACCTGGTCTGTTCAACGGTGTGTCGTTTGTGGATGGAAGCTGGGAGCGCTGGAAGAGGCTTCCTGGTAAGGCGGAAGAGCCGAGTACATTGAGTATCTTCCGAGAGGCGGACCAACATGTTGTGAACTACACAAAACGCGATCTAACGTATGACCAAGATTCGCTGAATGCGTTTCTGGGAATGTTGAGACGTCATGAGACGACTGTTGGTCGTGGGAAAATGTTCAACATTCTGGGTGTCCCGCTCTGGGCGCCGCAGGGGGATCAAGGTCCTGCAGTGACAGGACTCCCACGCACACGCGACATCTTTGCTCTGTCGACATGTTTCTGGCACCATAAGGAGGGTGTCATAGCGACAAGGCGTCCGCACATGCCCAGCTGGACATGGGCAGGCTGGAAAGGCCCCGTCGATCTATACTCGTCCATCACGGTAGTCGATCCAGACAGCAAAGCCATCCAGCGCAAGTACAACCACCATCACTACGTCAGCGCCACCCATGTCTCTCGCAACGACCCCAACTCCATCCGCTGGACATACTCTCCCAACATCGTCCTTGTCAACCTCGATGGAAGCGTAGCCTACGACTTTGGCGCCTCATCAGCAGTCACAGGCATGCCCCCTGCACCACCAAACCTGCACCTCCGCCCCTACGGCATTCACGTTCCCAACCCGTTCGTGCTAGATCGTGTAAAAGCACGGTCTCACCCCGATGGATGGATCTTTAACCGTGTGAGCGTCGACGTAAGGATGAGCCGTGGTGCGGTGTCGATGAGGGAGTATATCGAAAGGCATGCACGAGGCGAACAGATGAGTGTGCTGTGGTTCGTGGAAGAGGCGCTGGTTATGCTTCTTGTTGTGGAGAGGGTTGAACGGGAGGGTAGGATTGTGTGGGAGAGGGTTGGAAGAATGAGGATGGGATTTCCTGAGGAGGCGAGGGAGGTTGTCAAGAGATGTGGTCGGTTGGAAAATTTGGTGGCAGAGTTGCCTCTGAGACGGTTGGGAGAGGATATTGTTATTGAGTAAATTTAGATATGGAGGTGTAATATTATGGTATTAGGTCTTGACATCTAGGGAATGGAGTCTAGATTCCTTCTGTTTCGTCTTGTCCCCCGTTTTCCAAGTAACTCCAAACGCCTTGCTTGTCCCGTTATCTTTCCATACTCGTACGATGTGCCGTGCCCTCTAACATCAACCACTGTGCTTTGAGGGTGAATCTGACCGCCATGGCTGCCAAAACTCAAACTCTCCATGCATGTCGCTGGGCAAGCGTACTCCATGCGTGACATCAGGGGGAATGTACCTCACATCCCCAACCTGAACAATCTCATCATCAAAAGCGCTCATGTGTGGAATAGGAGTCGCGATGCGTGGGGCAGCGTCGCTAGCCAAGTCAGTACAGCCCAAAGGTGCAAGCTTTGTCATAGTTACGAGATTTATCCAGAGCTATAAACATTGCTTGTACTGTTGGGGGTTTGGATTGTACGTACTGGGATCGCATGAATTGTTCTTGGCTTTGTTCCTGGCTTGGAGGATGTGCTGGGGGTGAGCAGGGAGAGGGGTTCCGTTTGCTGGGGATGGGTTTCTCCTTGGAGATGGGATCCTCCTTGGAAGATTTGCACATACAGTTGCCCATTGCGGTTGTTGTTTCGTAGTTTGGTGGTATCGAGATGTGGTTTGGTGGTGAAGAAGGGACGGGGGGTTGGAAGAGGACAGCTATTTCAATTATGGCATATTGGGTTTCTATAGATACTTAATTGGATGGAGTTTGTGGGATTCGTAGAGTTATGTTGTGTAGATTAAGTTTGTTACAAGAAATAGAATTGAGCACCGAGGGTATGGATCCTCATCGCCATTCAGAAGAAGGCTTGTGAGATTATCTTCAGCCATCAACCAGTCCTCTCGTGGGTGATTGAAAGCTTGTTATCAATGAGTGGAAGTATGCGATCAAGTGATGCGTGTAAGGTTGGAAGTCTTTCTTCCACTCTCAGATACAACAGTAGAGTTAGGGAATGGCACAGGACCTATTACCTTGTTCGCCCTTTAGTACTGGGTAGACTATATTTTGGTGACTGGCTCATGTGCATGGGATAAACTTAATCAGATAGAAGTGACCTATTTGTGCTGAAGTGAGTGGTGGCAAGCAACATCATCCTTCTGTTTATATACAGACACGAAAGGCATTACTTCGCTTGGTGGAAAGATGATGTCCGTAGCGGCTGAAGAATATTCGAGCAACACATTTAATAGAAAGTCTGCTTTGACAATTCTCGCATTGCATTTACACAATGAAAGTCAATGCTGATAAAGCGACAAGAGGTTCAGTGCCTGACATCAGTGAGTAGATGTCTTCTGAGGTGTCATCGATCCAGATTTAATAGAAGTGAGAGGAGAGAAGTCCAGTAATTTATGGAACAAAAGAATCGAAGGCATTGTGTAAAGCCTTCATCTCTAATTGAACGTCAATCATGAGGCTCATGCTGATTGATAGTCGGGTTTCGGAGAGAAAGCCGATAGACGTCAAATTGGGCCACCGGGTACAAGGCCGTGGCAAATACCTCGCGCCAAGATGAACCGACCCGAGCGATCATGACGGCTGCAAGGTGAGGAGTCCGATTGCGGGGCCGAATTCTTGACTTATACAAGAATCGTGATGAATATATAGACTACAACTACAACAGTATCAGCCTCATTTCATACAGCAACACCAAGAGTATCTTATCTACAGCCATCATGAGTGACCTAGCAGCAATGGAGTCAGAGACTCCCAACATTCCAGCCCCAAGAGGTTAGTCTCATTCTCTCACTGAACCAACTCATCTAACACACCCAGATATCCAACTTCCCTCGAATGTCCCAAGTCTCGATCAAATCCTCTCGGCAAACGACTTTGCTTTGGCCGCCCAGAAGGCTCTTACACCAAAAGCATGGGCATTTTACTCTTCCGCCGCCACGGATCTGGTCACATGGACAAAGAACCGTGAACTCATCCGCAGAGTCATGCTCAGACCAAGAATCCTAAGAAATGTATCTGAAGTAAAGATTAACCGAAGAATTTTGGGCTTGGACAGTAAGGCTCCGTTTATTATGTGTCCGGCTGCTATGGCTACGCTGGCGCATCCAGATGGTGAACTTGGTTGGAGTAGAGCTGCTGCCAGTGAAGGAATCTTTGAGATTGTAAGTTTTACAGTGAACATATGGGGTATGAGTTACTAATAGGATCAGATCTCGAGTAACGCGTCTTACTCCCTCCCTAGCATAATCGGCGCAGCTCCAAAAGGCCATCCCTTCTTCCTCCAACTCTACGTCAACTCCCACCGCGCCAAAACCACCGAGCTCCTCAACCGCGCACGCTCACTAGGTATAAAAGCCATCTTCGTAACAGTCGACGCACCTGTTCCCGGCAAACGCGAAGCCGATGAGCGCGCACCGCAAGCCGTGGTGATCAAATCCGAGATGAGCGGTAGTGAGAGCAGTAAAGATGGCAAAGGCAGTGGTCTGGGACGGTTGATGGGGCAGTATATTGATAAGAGTCTAAGTTGGGACGATTTGGAGTGGATTCGACGTGAGAGCTCTGTGCCGATTGTTTTGAAGGGTGTTCAGACTGTCGAGGATGTTAAGTTGGCGGTTGAGTATGGGGTTGATGGTGTTATGTTGAGTAATCATGGTGGAAGATCGCTTGATGGGTAAGTCTATGCACTTATCGTCCGAGAGACACATGTGCTAACAAAGAGCAGTGCGCAAGCTTCGATTTTGATCCTTCTTGAAGTCCGGAAGCGCTTCCCCGAAGCTTTCGACCATCTCGAGATCTTCATCGACGGTGGCTTTGAGCGTGGATCGGATATCCTGAAGGCTATTGCTCTGGGCGCTACTGCTGTTGGAATTGCAAGACCATTCTTATACTCGTTGGTATATGGTCAGAAAGGTGTTGAGCATCTCTCACAGAGTAAGTTACATCTTCTGACGGTGACCGACATCCACTGACAATCTTTCTAGTTCTCAAGGATGAGCTCGAAACATCGATGAGACTTGCTGGTCTTACGAGTCTAGATCAGGCAACTCCCGATCTGGTGAATACTTTGGATATAGATCATCTCGTCACATCCGGACGGATTGAACCAACCTCTGTGTCTCGAAAAGTCCGATCATCAAAGCTATAGAGCAATACTTGACAAGCGTCCTTAAAAGTACTAGAGCTGGATACATAGATATACCTCAGATACAATTAATAACAAAAGCTATCTCTAAGCCTTAAGTCTCGCCTGAAAAGCCTTAACAGCATCAACCAACTCACCATCCTCCTTCAGTCCAAGTCCCTTCGCCCGACTAGCATCAAACCACGGAGGCCAGCTCTTAACAATCTTATACAAAGCCTCATCTTCCTCCTCCTTAACATACCCAACCGCCTCTTTTCCGCCCACTTTCTCAACAGCGTCGAGAATATCTTGGACAGAAACTGTAATACCCGGCAAATTCACAATTCTCGAGTCCCCGAATTTCTCAGCGGGTATATCCTTGATCGTAATGAGGTTCTGGATAACCGTCGCAGGACTGCAGATCCACATAGAGATGCTCTTTGGGACGGGAAGCACATTGGGAATGCCTTGGAGGGACTCTCGTACTATTCCGGACGCAAAACTTGATGCTGCAGCTGATGGCTTGCCTGGTCTTACCACCACAGTAGGCAGTCTCACAATTCGTCCATCAATCAACCCCCTTCTCGAGAAATCATTCACCAACAATTCCGCGATGAGTTTCTCAGCTCCATAAGAAGACTTTGGCTGAGGAAGAGTCTTCTCAGTGACATACCCCTCATCCGGTCCATAAACCGCACAAGAACTTGAGAAAACAACTTTAACACCCGGTAGTTTATTCCTCAAAGCGTCGAGGACATGGCGTACTGAGTCGACGTTGACTTTTAGGCCCAGATCGAGATTCGCTTCTGAACCGCCTGACATGAGGCCATGGAAGAGATACACAGCCTCGAAGCGCTGCGATGTGACGAGTTGCTCTACAACGCTGGGTGAAGTGAGATCTGCGCTGAGAGAGGTGATGCGGGAGTTGTATGCTTCTGGGACGGGTGGTGTTGAGAGGTCGGTTATGGTGAGGTGGATGTTTGGGGAGGAGTCCAAGAGGGGGCCGAGGATCTCTTGGCCGATGAAGCCTCCTGCGCCTGTGATGAGGATATGTTGCGTAGACATGATGAATAGTGTGAGTCGCTTAGATGGTATGAACTAGGCAAGTTTGAGTTGGGGGTTTGGAGTACTTATATAGAAAGAGTCGGATAAGATTGATCCACTATCGCGGGGGTGAGTGAGGTTATCCGTGTCGACGCGGGGTGATGATGCGGAGGTGCCGGACAGAAACCCGGCGCATCAACACTGTGGGGGTTATTCAACCACAGAGAACATCAAGATGCAGGAAGGTGGATATGTTCGTCTCTATGAATTGGAGTAAAGGCCGAGAAACGGGGTAGTCAAAGTGAGTATTAATAGTAGTTGACCACTTATCCGTCTTTTCAGTCTTTGACCATCTGATACGAGAAACATCCTTACTATCCAATTTCTATTACAAGCTCATAATCGAATATTCAGCTATCTACTGCGGCCTCATCCCATAATCGGCCTCAGGATACGTCGGAATAGACTGCCCCGAAGCATCAACAGTAAACATACTGGGATCAAACCTAAACACCGGCGAAAGTCCAAAGCTCATATCATAGTCAAAAAACGTATCCCCATCCATATCAGTATAAACCTGATTCCCCGGCATCATCTGGCCCATATCCACATTATTCTCCATCGCATTATACACCGCAGTCTGTTGCGCAGGATCGGGAGTCGCCAGTGTAGTAGTCATACGCTCCAAT
Source organism: Fusarium camptoceras (assembly GCA_004367475.1). Taxonomy (NCBI): domain Eukaryota; kingdom Fungi; phylum Ascomycota; class Sordariomycetes; order Hypocreales; family Nectriaceae; genus Fusarium; species Fusarium camptoceras. The sequence continues at coordinate 5,748 of QGED01000104.1, read as the reverse complement.
CCTCCCGCCATCAAATTCGCAAGATGCCACTTTCCCGCTTTCAATGAACGGAACTGGCGGACGAGGCTTGTCGTTAGGTCATGCACGCGCTGACGCTCGATGAGATCGCTGCCGTACTTGGCGGCTACCTTTATGAGGAACATGCAGGCGAAGGCTGTCATGGAGAGCATGTAGGATGGCATGCCGACAATGCCGAGGGCGACGTCTGGGTCGGTGATTATTAGGTCGATGATGGCTGTTGCGGCGGTTACGGCTTGCATCGCGCAGTCGAGGAAGTAGTGTGGTATGGGCGCGTCGCCTGAGAGGCCGCGGAAGATGTGCGAGTAGAGGTGGATTTGGGCGAAGTTGTAGTGGAGGATCGTGCCTTTTCTTGGGAACGAGCCGATTTGTGTCCATTGTTCTGCTGACTGTCAGTATAGTTGGGGAAAATGTAACGGTGAACGTACCTGGTAAGTCTTTCATCCAGCGGGTATACCACTGATCGAGCTGCCGTCTGAATTGCAAGATGTGATTCAGGTATACTCGCGGAACCGGCTCCCCCTTGTCTGTACCAAACAGTTCTCGGATATTTCGCAGAATGCTAACCAAGACGACTTGGCCTGTAAGCCTCTTATCCTCCTCATTAGCCACAGGTGACTTCAAGAACTGTTCCCACCCTTGAATCGACGAATCCTCCTGGACAATCGAAGGTCGACCATACAAAGTCGCAAGATGCTGGTCGCAGATATACAGTATATACCACAACCGAGCACAATCCGCCGCCTCTTGACTCTGCTCCTTTATAGCCTGGTTATAGCTATTATGCAGATTACACTCCGCGGCGCGTCGAATAGCGTACCCCGAGAGCATCCATGAAAGATCACTGAGCCAATATGAAGCGATGCACATGGCGCGCAGATAATCACGATCGATACGTCGTTCAAACATGGATTTCTCCATTAAACGTCGGAATTCACCACTGCAGATTCCATAGATGTTATCGGCTTTGGGGTCATGCAACGCGGCTACTGTGAGTGTGGCGGCGGATAAGATTGGACTCTTGCGTCGCAGCTCCTCTAGCGTCATGTATCGACAGCCGATTCCGTACATGTATCGATCTAAACGGTCGCGATACAAGGCGAATAGACTCTCGGCGTCTGCTAATGACAAAGCTCCACGGGCGATGAAGTCATTTATGGCGTTTCCTCGTTGCGCTTCAGGATTGTCGGGTGATCGGAGAGCGCTGAGTTTCGTGAGAGTGTATAGAGAGTGGATAGGCACGTAAGGAAGCCCTTCATCTTCGGGTGTCGCCTTCGGAGAGTTGTCGCACGAGGGGCCACGGAATTCATCTTGAGATACGTTCAGATGATTACTCGTGTTCGGATGGTTATCGTCTTTTGGCGGTGTTCCCTCTGCTTCTCGAGAATTGATGCTTTGTAAGGGCGGTAGTTCTGGGAGGCTGAGTTTGTTCATGACTTGTCGCAAAGCACTGTGCATTTGCTCAAGATCTTGGACTACGGATTCAGAGAACCTAGGTCTGTCAGTTATGCGACATTTCTCATCTCATGTTGAGTTACTCACTGTGACTTTTCATCCATGATCGTCTGGAGACTCTTGCTCAACACACATCCCAGATTCCTCTCGGAACATCTCCTACAAGGCGGACCACTCTCATCCATCAAACATTTAATCTAGTCTCCTTAGTGCTCATCGTCCAACTCACAGTCGCAGGTAATCTCACCTTATGTTTGCGACATGCCGCGCAAGCCTTGATCTTGCGTGAGATCTGAGGAACGGAGGCTTCGGTGGATACCATGCCTGTGATGCTCTGCCGCCCTGATGGATTTCTTCCATGGCCGTTTGGTCGCGCGGGTGTGTCAGGCTGGGATGGTGTCAGTGAGGTCTTGGCTGAATGACTGATTGAGGACGTACTGCAGTCGCATCAGCGCTGGCTGTTCCGGCGGGGTTCGAGTCGGACCACGTTCTTTTGGCCATGATTGAAGCACTCCCAGTGTCTGATTTGTCGATCCGTCTACTCACTTCAGTCGCGCCGTTGGGTAAATGGCTGACTGAGTAATTAGTCAACCCCTTGATCTCTAATCACTCCACAATTCAATGTTGAAGCTCGTAGGTCGGCGCTTCACTTGGCTGTCCGCGGCAGAGAGTAACACCAAGCGAAATTCATGTACAAGTCAAACGAATAAGTTAAGCAAAGGAGGAAGAAAATAAAAAAGACTCTCAGCTTCAGCTCAGTCAAATGTTCGCGATGGCAGTTTAAACGGGGAAATTTCCCCCGACTTGACTAGTGGAGGTTAAGCCAATCATATGCCGAGGATTGGGTTCACGAACTTGGGCTAGGCCTGTCTCTTTTTGCCTCCCCGCAATGTAAGTTAACCGAGTGGAGGAAGGAAAGTGCGGGGTAGCCGAAGGGAACGGGGGATCTTTATGGTCGAAGGAAGGAAGCCAAGAAGAAGCAGTCTCTTAAGTAAATTCGCAGGCTTGATGAGTCTTGAGGTATCCATAGGTAGCTTCCAGCTTCAAATGAATGCAGGTGCTTGATTGGCTCAAGAAGGTTTCGCTACCACAACAGCTTGACTAAAGAAGTCTACGAGAGCTGGAAACATACTCTACTGATTTCCACCCAATTTAACGGAGTAGAATAAGAATATGTAGCGATACACATCACTCTGTGTAGCTGTGTGTTCTCTTCATTGCCGCGAGAAGCAGTGGTCTTTATCCGGGACATGAAAAGCCTTAGCCATCAGAGCAGGAGAAGTGTCGCAATAAATAGACAGGAAGGGTTAGGATATGATGACGAAGAAGGACTAGAGTTAAGATTTGATCAGGCAGGCTGCTTTATACGTTAATTAGTATGTCATCTTTCTTTGCAACTCTGTCGTACAAAATACAACAGTCCCCAGCTGTAAGTCTTGGTCTATAGGGTAGCCACCAGGGGAGTTATCCACCACGCAGATCAAAACGTCGACAGCGTCGATCCGTCAATTTGACCGTTTTCAGCGACGTCACGTCCCCACCGCGGGGCGACAACTGTCTTGTTAGCTTACAGCTTGTAAAAAAGTTCAAGTCAAACCTCAACACCAAACCCTTCCCTCTTATCTTCACCAACTATACGGCTTGCCAAAATGCCAAAGAAACTATCCAAAAACCCTCTGCCTCCGAGCTCTTCAACGCTCTCCTCAACATCCTCTGCCTCAGTAGCTTCCTCCCTCCTCCCATCCTCCATGGCCGACCCATCCCTCCCACTCCCCAAGCTCATCGTCTTCGACCTCGACTATACCCTGTGGCCTTTCTGGATAGACACCCACGTTACACCACCCCTGAAACCGAACGCTTCCCACACAAGCGCCACAGACCGCTACGGCGAAGATTACGGCTTCTTCAGCGATGTACCAGCTATTCTCTACACGCTTCCACGCGCTGGTATAAGAATGGGTGTCGCGTCGCGGACAAGTGCGCCCAGTCTTGCGCGCGACTTGTTAAAGATGCTGCATATTACCGCGCCGGAGGGTAGCGTTAAGGAAAAGCCGAAGAAGGCGCTCGATATGTTTGAGGGTCTGTTGGAGATTTATCCGGGGTGCAAGATTAAGCATTTTGAGAGTTTGCAGAAGAGGACTGGAATCAAGTATGAGGATATGCTGTTCTTTGATGACGAGGCGAGGAATAGAGATACGGAGAGTTTGGGAGTGACGATGTGTCTTGTTAGAGATGGTGTTACGTGGGAGGAGCTTGAGAGGGGGGTTACGCAGTGGAGGAATAAGAGGGGATATATTAAGAGGCCTGATGCCATTGAGTTGGAGTAATTGTTAGATCAGAAGGGCGTGTTTGCTGGGGTTGGAGTTTAATGATAGATCAACAGAATAGACGAGACTTATGCCGGGTCGGGATAGAATAGAACGACTATTACGCTTCAAATAGACTTCAATTGAATCCAAAGAGAATCACGATTATATTACAACCGAAGGCCGCTCTAACGACAGGTTCTCTAATATCTTGCGCCAAACACATACAAGGTATATATCCCATATCCAACATGTTCCATCGGTTTAAAGTACTTCAATCCATCGCGGGGTATGCCATTCTCTTCCATCTCTCTATAAAACAATACTTTTACTTTACGCAGTGGTGGTGGTTTGTGGTACAGCAGGCTTGTCTTCCTGAAGCTTCAACTTCTCGTCAACATCGTTGCTCAGAGATTCGTCGGTCTGAACGCCGTCGCTGTGGGTAGCTCCCTCAGTGGGATAGGCAGTGCCATTAGGGGCGGCGTCGACAGGACCCTCGACTGGTGCGTTGACGCCAGCAATCTTAACCTCAGGCGCCAAACCGAAGGTCTTGGGGATGGTGCAGATTCTCTCGTTTCGAACTTTGCCGTCCTTGGAGCCCTTAGCAACACAGACGAGTCGATCATCACCCTCCTCCTCCCACAGCAAAGGTCCGCTAGGGAAAGTCTTGTGACCGTTCTCGAACACGACAACACCCTCCCAGTTAGGATCAGGGTTTCCAAGCTCTCCAAAGCTGTAATCAAGCTGACCGCCATACTTCTTAGGAATGTTCTTAGGCTCGACGTACTGCTCCAGCACAGACTTGACCTCGTGGCTACCAAGGATAAAGATCTTGGAAACAGTGATGGGATCGAACCAGCGCTTGACCCACCCCCAGACAGTGCTGAAGAACGCAGGCGCGCCAATGACGAATATGCGATCCAGCGTCTCGGGGTAATGCGCCGTGGCGAGTTGCGACGCAGCTTGCATGTGCTGCTTCAGGTTCCAGAACTGCTTGAGACCGACGCCAGAAATGTCGACGATGTTGGTGCTCAACGTGATGGGGACTTCGGGGTGTTCACGGTCGAGGAGCTGGGTGCAGAAGGGCATGTTGAAACGGGTCAGGTTCTCGTACAGAGCGAATAGTCGTAGAAGACCGTTGGGGGTCTTGCCGTCGGATTTGGCCTGGGAGAAAGTACTTGATGCGCCGACCTTTTCATACTCGTGCACGGTCTTGGAGTCGAGGGTCTTGACTTCAAAGACATAAAGAGGGATTCCACGACGATCGCGTCGGCCTGTCCATTGGGGGTACTGGAGCAATCGTTAGTACGTAGTCTGGCGGTCAATGTCAAGGGAGACATACTAAGCGACGGCTGAAGTCATAGGCGCCGAGATCAATGGTATCGTATAAAGTGTTCAAATCGTTGGCCTTGCGCCAGTCTTCCGTCTCTTTAAATTGGGTATAAGCACCCTCAACATCCCATCGTCGCGCACGCAAGTATCGTCTGCAACCTTGTTAGGACTCGCTTTGTAGTCGCCTCGTCAAAACATACAGGATCAAAGGGTCATCATGAGAAGGTGGAGGACCAGGCTTCAAAAGACCTCTCTCCTCAAGAACTTTCTTAAATTGAAGAAAAGCCTCTTCCTGCTTTGGTGTAAGGTGTCCAAGATGGCCGTATGGATAGGCGTAATCGGTGAGGGTTGAAGTTGTGGAGGTAATGCGTTCGGCCGGGGCGCCAGGCGCTTCAAGGTTGGCAGCCATGATGTAGGTATGTGAAGCAGAAGTTGGAGCGAGATCGGCGTGAAAAGACAGAAGATAAAGAGTACCTATGGAGTATAACGTTAATGTATAACACAGCCTTCCAAGGTTTTGTGAGGGAAGGAGAAAAAAAAAGTTGGGCTCTGCAATACAAGCAAATGACGGAAGCGCCGGAGTCGCTGACAATGACGACAATGGAATAAGATTGGATCTGACAGCGGGGACTGGGGG